>CAVLEF010000276.1:235000-558466 GCA_963661955.1 Leptosia nina
TCGTAGTTTATATTGAATTTACTAATATATTACGCGTTTGAAACCGTTAAGTGTTTTATTTAGATAAAGCATATCTTGAAAGAGCATGCATGATTCGGGGATTGAGGGTAAAACGACAAACAATTACCCGTGCCATTGCATATTTTATCCGTCATATGTTTTCCACTTAAGCCGTATATATCTTTCTCGAATCATATAATTTTCAGAAGATATAATAACGAAACTATGTTTACATAGTCTCGGGTTTAAAAAACGGTTTGAAACGCAAAGGATTTTATATCAGACATTTACACGTATACTGAGTTAGTATGTTAGTTATAGTTCTTAAAAATAAGTTACTATGGTAAAGTTTTATTTGATAGTAGCTGTGCCCGCGACTTCGTCGTGTGGAATAGTGACTTGGGGTAAAATTTTTAAATATTTAGGCTGTTAAATACTGTCTATAGTTTACGCGAGTAGTACACATTTAAATAAAACACTTTAACGGTTTAAAACGCGATATATCGCGTTTTACTTATTTGAAAATGATTTTTAACTTCGGCCCGATGTTTCGGATGCTTTGCAGCAGCCGTGGTCGCGAGGAGAAAGCATCCGAAACGTCGGGCCGAAGTTAAAAATAATTTTCAATTAAGTAAAATGCGATATATTAGTTAACTAATATATCGCGTTTTAAACGGTTAAAGTGTTTTATTTAACGCCGCACACTCTCACCTCACATCACTCCTACTCTAACTCCCACTTCCACTCCTATTCCCAAAGAGCCAAAGATAAAAGTTTCATTGTTCTTCTAGCTTCAAATCTGTGTACCAAATTTCATTTAAATCAGTTCAGTAGTTTCGGAGTTAAGGCCGGACAGATAGTTACTTTCGCATTTATAATATTAATATAGATATACTATTTTTAATAAAATAAATAGCAGCGAACAAACAGTGGAAAATGTGGAAAATTCGTTGAGTGTGTCCGTCGCGTGCGCGACGAAAACGGTTCAAGACACGCCAATGAAATGTAGAAAATAATGATTCTTCTATAAATAATCTAAAACAATCTTCGCAACTATATGTCCATCTTTTAAGGTTGACTCAAGAGAACCATTTTGGTAATCAAAATTTGGTCGAAATACATATGGCTAAAGGTTTTTTGCCAGGTCAGCTTGTTAGTAGCTTATTTTATACAAAAAAATGTGCAAACAGACACACACACACACAGTACGAAAAATTGCAAATACTAATCTAAGCAAAGTTATATACAAAGCAAGCATCAGACAAAGCAATGAATGAACGTTAAGTGCCGTTATTAGTTTACGTAAGTACACATTTAAATAAAACATTTTTAACGGTTTATAACGCGATATATATGTATCAACTGATTTACAATTTAACTACGACGTTAAAAGTGTTTTATTTGAGTGTGTACTTGCATCAACTACTGATAGTACTTAACATTCGTTAATTAAACACTTTCAACGGTTTGAAACGCGATATATATATATATTTAACTTATTTAAATTTTAGCTACGAATTTTCGGCTGTTGCCAAACAAGTTAACAAATACATTTCACATTTTAAACCGTTAAAATTGTTTTATTTAAACGTGATGAATATTCATGAATTAAATTCGAATGGAGCAAGAAACACGAGTATAACAAAATTAATTTAATCCATCCGACACTCCAATTAAATAAACGGATCCAATTTTATTATAAAACCGGATTAGATCCATCCTTCATTATTCATTTCTTCCATTTCGTGCGTCCAATCGAATCAATGTGCTATTGGTTCATTTGGTGCTTTAGGCCCTTGTCTCATATAAACGCGTTGAACGTGACTCATAGCATTAACGAATGGTGTTGTCTCTTTCACACAAGGACGTCAGTGAGTCGAAGTTGCAAGCGTTATACACTTTGTCTAGCGTCTTTAGTTATTACGAATAAAAGACACGAGCATTGTTTTAGGGTTCCGTACTTGCATGAGAAAAAGTAATCCTATTATTAAAACTTCGATGTCTGTGTTTTAGGAACAGCGATAACGATAGAGTTAGAATTTTCACAAATTGTATTTATACATATTGCGACCATAACAAGAAATAACGAAAAACAAATTAAAGGGGCTGAATTAATATTTTTACTCTATTTCAACTTGTAGACACTTGAAATATCAAAATGATTTTACCTTAATAATATATAATTATAAAAAAAAATAAACATTTGACTTTAATTTTAAAAGGACGCCAAAACGAGAAAGGCTGTTTTGCTTTTTTATTACTGATAATAATACAGCAGAATTATTCAAAAAATGGTTGCAATATGTATTTATGTACAGAACCCTTCGTGCGACTCCAACTCTTATTTGACCTCTTATTTGATATCTTATTTTGATTTAAAGCATCAAATACTGACTATAGCGTTTATATGAGACAGAAGCCTTACACGGTGCGCGCTAAACATCACTCTCCACTTGTCAACAAACGATCGTTACAATAACCAGACAACACATCAATTGGACAATTCCTGTGACAACCATCCAGCACTAGATGTTTGGAAACTAGATTTCCCACGGGAGGCATTTGGGTTCTTTGTACCTCCGCACTTATATCCCTGATGCGCTAGACCTAGCATGGAGCCACAATGATCGCAAAACGTTGGCGCTAGGAATGTCCAATTGTTCCACTTGTGAGGTGTGGCCTTCGGAAAGAGTTGAAAGCGAATTAAAGTTAAAAACTAGATTAGCATGAGACACCAGCGAGCTGAAAAGAATTGAATAAGCAGAGTAAAGAACTAGAGATTAGCATGAGACACCGCCAAGCTGAAAGAAGCGTTAGAGAGAGCCCCATCCGTGATCCTGTACCTTGACACTTCAAGCCCTGGTGCAGGAGGCCGTACAGCAGAGACCCGCAGTGATCGCAGAACGTTGGCGACGAGTAGGTATATGCTTTGAAGTTGTGCCTGGTTCGGGTGTCCTGTTGTTGATATAAACTTATAATATATGCACAAAACAATTAGTGTACAGTTTATAGTGAATTTGGTGAACACAGCCGCTAGATGGCGCTGGTTGTCATCTCGGTTTGCATCCCAGTGAAGTGTTTGTTCTGTCAATAAATCTGTGTAATATGTGTAGTCCAAGATATGGTAATAAACGTGGCAATTGAAACGGTTTTACATATGACGGAGACACATAAGGTATTAGTTGGTTAACCTATTTTAAGATGGAACACTTGTTAATCAACAGGCTGAAACCGAAACGCGATTACATTACACGGTACTTTCATCTGTGGATGGTGATTTTTAACACACCTATTTGACATCTAGATTTCCAAGACGTCTTAACGTGTTTCGGAAAAGTAATAAATTGATAAGATATTGAACCTTGTAGGGGTCGAACCTACGGCCCGATGATTATTAACAATACATTAAATATGGTGGTCAGGGGGGATTTTTATAATGGACACAGAAAAATCGTTTTATTAAGCAATATTTGCTACCTACCTATACTTTATACCAGTGTATTACAACAAACTGTATTCATAGTAAATACCTCAACCAAATCTAAAGTCATTTTACAGAAAAAACATACATCAACGGCACGGGACAGTAAAATCTATCACCCTGTATATGACGTGATAGAAAAAAGAATACGTAATCAATTTAAGAAGCTTTAAAAAAAGCCTCGATATATTGGAAATAAACAGAGTACAAAATTTTATGTTATTAAATTCGATACAGACCTAGCATGCATGCCTCGACATAATTTTGTCTATCGTTATAACGTTAACATAAAAGTACTTCTATTTTTGTGAAATTAGACTCTTTTTTTGATGAAAATAATCTCGCCTACAAATCATAGCATTTAGACATATTTCTTCCAAATAAAAGTGAATTCAACACAAAACAAGCAAAAAATTATTTTGTCTGTATCACTATAATCTTATCTGCAATAAAAAATAAATAAATATCTATATGTATGTGTATATGTGGACCGGTATCAGTAATTTTATTTCAGCCTACACCACGCATAATGTTCTAAATAAAAGGGTAAATGTGATTGAAAAGACGTTACAGATCCAATTAAGCAAAAAAAGGAGTATATAACTTAAGAATATATTAAATTCTATAGAATTACGTATACGCGACTAAGACCGCCTCCAAAACTTCTCATTCAAAACCCAAACACTTTTAACGGATTAAAACCTAAACTATATTTGAAACAAACCGTCGTTTCTAATACATTTAGCAACTGTAATATTCATGGGGATACCATCTCTGATCAACATCCCTAATGTCAAGTCAAATTTGCTACGCTAGCGCCATCTGTTTTCTTTATTACGTAGTTTAAGAATATGTCTCATTTCGTAATATATATGCATTTAGGCTTACCGACTCAAAGTTAATATTAGTAGTCGAACAAGTAACTTTGTATTATTGTCTACGCTAGTGAGAGACATATATCGAAGTTTGCATACTAGCCCGGCTGATCTCATAACCATAAACGCGACAAGGCGCGCCATAAAAACGAATGTTGTACATCGGGTTTCGAGAGTAAATCCTTTTATGTACCATAAACAGTCCCAAAATTTGATAAACATTATTCTAAACAGATTTCAACGGAATGGCCCGGGTAATTTTCATTTTGCAGCGATGAGCTTGCTATAAAATTCCCTGGGCAATAGTACGATATTTTCCGGGACAACGGGTCACCTGAGCTCTGGTCTTAGACAGATTATCTATACTAATATATATAAAGCTAAAGAGTTTGTTTGTTTGAACGCGCTAATCTCAGGAACTACTCAGGTTCGAATAGAAAAAATCTTTTGTGTCGATTAGGGCATTTATTGAAGAAGGCTATAACACATTGCGATGTGACTACTAAGAGTGAAGAAACGGCGGAAAATGTGTTCAAAAAATATATATGAAAGAATGACTCTTCTCTCATGAATCTAAAAAAATATGTCCACCGGAATTCGAATCTAAAACACGTCTCTTCTTTTAAAAAAAACACTTTAACGGTTTAAAACGCGATATATTTTTTTATCTTTTTTTAAAATTTTTTTTTTTTGCGCCCCGGTTTTTGGGGTTTTGCCCTTCGGCTCGAAAAGAAATATTTCTTTTAGGTAAAATATTTTAGATGTATAAGAACATGTGCATGGCGTCCTTTGTGTGTATAAAAACGTGTAACAACACTGTCATAATATGTCTATCTTATAATATTAACTTTGTTAAGCTAGTAATGACGGTACGAGAGTGACGTCGTGAGTAACAACTTGAATTGCCATGCCATTAGTTTTAGTTAGTTCCTTTAAATTATTAAGTGTTTTCTTTCCCCCAACCCCCCCCCCCCCCCCCCGCCCCCTCCCCCCTTTTCCTCCTTCCCCTTTTTTTTTTTTTTTTTTTTTTTGTTTTTGTTTTCATAAAGAAGTAAGGGGAGGTTGCAAACTAATAAATTTGGATGCCGAAATCGCTGACACGGCTACACGAATTTTGTGTTCGCTATTACTTTATAGGTACATAGACTTCCCGCCTTGAACGATCAGAACTATCTATGTTTCACCGGAATTCGAATCTAGAACACGTTTATTCTTGTTCTAGGTGTATTATTTGTTTGTCCAGGAAAAATACTAAGTACGACAAAATAAATGCCCATTAAAAAAAACACTTTTAACGGTTTCAAACGTGATATATATTTGTTAAATTATTTTAACGACGTGACGTTTCGTATGCGTCGCTGGAGTTTCGGGAGGAAAATAAAATTGAATTGTAAGAAAAGTTTACTAATATTTCGCGTTTTAAACCGTTAAGTGGTTTAATTAAACATTATTAATATTAATATAGACGGACATTCCGTCAGTTAATGATAATTTCAATAAAGAGATACACTTTTTCCACTATAAAGATACTATAACGAGTCGGGGAACTTTTTATAAAAATACCCTCAATCCAGCGATAAAATATTCGCCGAAGTTTATCATGAGAATTTTCTCATCTGCTCCGCTATTCATTTCAAATACAATAAAAATATTATCCTTGCCAAAAGTACGATCATTACTGTTAGGACATTAATTAATGCCAGGGCATTAATTCAGCTTTAATTTCAAACAATATTACTAAATACTGTCTATAGTTTACGCGAGTAGTACACATTTAAATAAAACACTTTAACGGGTTTAAAACGCGTTATATTAGTTAAAGTTGAGTCTCCCCGCGACCACGGCTGTTGCAAAGCATCCGAAACGTCGGGCCGAAGTTAAAAATCATTTTCAAATAAGTTTAACTAATATATCGCGTTTTAAACCGTTAAAGTTTTATTTAAAAAATATTGCTAAAGAAAAACTAAGATTAAAAACCGCTATGTGAAAAAAACTAGCTGTATCAACGACTTCGTCCGTGTAGAATAGTTATTTCTAGAGATTTAAGCCATTGCCCACGTCGGTCGCGTCCCGTCGTTGCTGTAAGTTAATCTTAAAATATAAACGCTTAATTACGCCGTCATTTTTTTTAAATTATTTAAAGAGGAATCATTCTATCATAGATATTGTTGCGTATCTGGAACCGTTTTCACAACGTTTGTGAAGAAAACCCACAAAAATGAATATTTTTCGCGTCTTTCCTCCTTTAAGTCGCATCGCGATGTTTCGTAGCCTTCCTCGAAAAACGCTCTAACCATCAAAAAAAATATTTTTTTCAATTCCCATCAGTAGTTCCTGAGATTAGAGCGTTCAAACAAACAGACTCTCCAGCTTTATATATTAGTAAATAGCACAAGTCTCCTTAAGTATTGCCTGTGGTTTACGCGAGTACACGCCGACGAAACAGATGGCGCTAACGTAGCAGATTTGACTTTGACATTAGAGACACTCTCCATTTTCAGTCCCCGCGTAACCACGGCTGCTGCAAAGCATACAAAACGTCGGGCCGTGGTTAATATAATTTGTAATTAAGTAAAATATATTTCGCGTTTTAACGGTAAAAGGTTTTTTATTAAGCTGGCCTCCTTTTTTATAGGATACATATGAGTTTAAACCTATCACGAATTTATCAAGCGGGTAGGTAGGTAGACTCTACAACTACCGCCATTAAATTGCTAAAGTAAATGTTTGTATCGTCCACAGATAAAAGGCGTGAGTCGCAAAAATCCGCGTTTCGATTGCAGTCTGTAAATATCTGGAAATTAGAAACCAGAATAGGCCGACAGCGCATCTTGCTTAGATTTTATATAGCTGGGGTAAACTTCAACCTTCAAGTAAACACCACGCCTTTTTATGCTAGAGGAAGACATACAAACAAGCCAAATAACATTTCACCAATGCGCTATCGACCTATATTGGCTTCGGAAATGCGGAACTTCCCTATCCTCTGTCACTAAAAGGACCTACCACCAATGAGATGACATACAGTCCATTTCTAATCAGCGGATTAGCATTAGAAACACTAAACTTAGATTTTGTCCATTCAAAGGTTAGACCGCTCTGCAGTCGAGTATACCAACCATAGAACCAGCGAGTATAAAAACATGACTATTTTAAACGGTTTTATTTAGCTCGACCTGTACGGAATTTATTTATTTGTTTCAAAATTAGGAATTGAAATTTAAGCACCTTCCCGTTGTCAGATTTATCTGAAATTTGGCACACACGTTTAATTTAGATGATAATATAATATAATAAAATCAAAAACTTTATAAATCCAAGATGGAAGCCGATACAAAATGGCGGATTACATATTTTTCCGTTACCCCCTCAATATGGGTATCAAATAAAAGGCCTACACATGTAAAACACGATGATTATGTAATTTTTTTTTGTAGTTTTCAGTGCACAAAAAATAAAATGGTTTAATTTATTTTTTTTAGTTTGATAACTGTTTTCATTTCGCGCCCTATTAACTTCAAATGTGAATGAAAAATAACGCATATTATAAGTAAATACAAACGTTACGCTTTTTCATATTAAAATCTCAACAATATAAGAACGAGAGAAATATTTATTGTGATTTTCATACGAAATTGTTTTTCTATTCTCCGCTGCGTTCCGTTCTCGTTTGAGAAAAATGCGTTGTCGAGCTTTGAATATTCTTCAGAATTATTATACAATGTGTATCAACACATAACGTTAAACGTGAGAGGTCCTAGGTTCGAATCCCCGGAAACTATAGATGGTGGCGATCAAGGTATAGAATTCTGATCAACTACTTGCCTGTAAATAAAACGGATCGGTGAAACGGACACAAAAATGTGTTCACCCCACGGGATTTCACTTTTGCATTATGTGTAGAGCGCTTTTTGCTTTTAACAGCCTCTTTGTGCCAGTAGCAATGTATGGTTGATAAACGGGACTTGGGTTCGATTATGTTTCTTATCAATACTAATACTATCCGTAGCTTACGTGTATAGTACACATTTAAATAAAAACACTTAAACGGTTTAAAACGCGATATATATGAGTAAAAACCTTATTTGGAAATTATTTTAACTACGGCCCGACGTTTAGGATGCTTTGTAGCAGTCGCGGTCACCGGGACTCCCCGGGACGTAGTTTAACTTATAAATATCACGTTTTAAACCGTCAAAGTGTTTTATTTAAATGTTTCTAATCACATAAAACGAGTAAATAGATGATAGGAAAATCGAAAAGTGAAAAAGCCATGTTCCATCGAGTTTCTGTTACAGCCTATTGATTATTATTCTCATCGATTTACTTACATTGAAATGCATAGAACGCGCTACCTCAAAACGTTAATAGCACGGCGATAATTACTTCGGCGAGAGAAAACTGTAAGTTTAGTAACAGTACGATACACTGTCGGTGGTTGGTTCGAGTCCCGCTCGAGTCATAAAGCGTTCCATTATAAATACACTAAATATATATGGGCGCTTATGTGCAATTATAAACACTTATTTTTATACTGAAGTAAAAGTTTTTTATGTGATTGTCAATATTAAATTTTTAATACGATTTATAACTCTTGCAATAACGTTAAAACACGTGACAGTACATGTCATAATCCATCTTTTCACTTCCATGTGTGACGTCATAAGTTTTCCAATAATTTTCAGACGCTTAAAATGTACATTGAGGAAGTTTGACAATCTTATTAGTCTTATGGTAGAATTGTACGGCTAAGCGGGTCGTGGATTCGATCCCCACCGTGTCTACTAGGTGTCTAATTAACGTATAATTCTTAAACATGTTGGAATTCTGGAAATCTGGTTATTAAATGGATGTTAGGAATATCGGAAATGAAAAAGCTGGGAAGTTTAATTTCGTTTCAGTCTGAATGTCCAAAGTCAAAAAAGGTCGACGGCGCATGTAGTTTTAAATTCCTTCTACCTCATGCTTTTTTCCGCCTGTCTTATAACACATATACTGCTTCTCTAAAAATATCAATATAAATCTCTTTGTACTAAATGTACTCTTGTTATTACGAGGAAAATTTTGTAACAGATTCTCTCGTGTGGAAAATTGTAGGTTTTTCCAAGAAAACATTAATTTTGATACAATTTTTCTGTCCATATTCTGAGATAAACCGAGTTATATTATCGGTTAAACGTATTTGCAGCAGTCGTGGACACAGTGGGCTAAATATGAAGAGCGTTACTATGCTAACAAAGCTAAATGATATATTTCGCGAAACCGTTACAAGTGTACCTGAGCAAATTTTTTTAATATCGGATTTTTTCCTGAAAATTTTAACGGTTTAAAACTCAAAATATATCTTTTAGCTTTAAATATTTAGCTTGTTTACATAATTGACTCGTGTTTATGACTTCTGCAAATCATAGTTACCAATAACTAATATATTTCGCGTTTTAAACAGTTATATTTTATTTTAAGATGTAGTCTTATGTCATTCCAACTAGTCTATAATTATTTTGTTATTGTGTATAAAATAAGTAATTTAACGAAATGTTAAGTAAGACCTTTGGGATGGGTTGTTTTCACCTGTGGAGCATGGGGCGAACACATATCTGTATCCGCTGTACTACTCTATATCTACTAACAGGCTTCTATGGCCTGCTCGACCAAAACAATTATTTCCTATGCATTCGAACCCACGACCTCGCGCGCTAAACACAACGTTATCTTTTTTATTTATGTTACATTTACGAGAATTGTTTCGTAGAAAAATAACGTAAATATTAGTTCTTATACAGTTTCAAATATATATCAATATGTTAAGAACAAGTATCTATCAACTTTCAAGTTAAACGGTTTTATTTCGTGTGCACTGAAAACTAAAATTTTTTTTACGTAGTCAACTTGCTTTACTAGTGTAGCCCTTTTCGTTTGATACCCATATTGAGGGGGTCAAGGAAAAATATGTATTCCGCCATTTTGTATCGGCGGCCATTTTGGATTTATAATGTTATTGATTTAATTATACTGTACTATCATCTGAATTAAATGCGTGTACGGAATTTCAGAGCAATCTGACAACGGGAAGGTGCTTAAATTTAAATTTCCAATTTTGACCCAAATAAATAAATTTCGTACAGGTACGAGCTAAATAGAACCGTTTAAAATCGACGATGACGTGTATACACGGTAGCTCAATTGGTTAGAGTTAGAAAATATAGTTTTTTAAAGCAGTGCCTAGAGGGCATTAAGATGTTACTGGCAACACCAGTTCCTATCAATGATGTTATTATAGGACGCAGACTTTAGCCGAATTCGCCTGATGATTTCTGATAAATACACGTAAGTTTCAAGTCCATATTTTAATATATATAAACAGATCAACCCCACTATAGAGATAAAACTGTCAAACGTCAAGTCCATTAAAAAGACTCCACTTTAGTTTTATGCGTATGCGCAGGTTACACATTATCGACCAATTGCAAGTATGTAATCTGTGCCTTATACTTACGTCGGAGTCGGCGCCTTTGTCGGCTCCGGGACACGTAAAGGTGACGTATTCGTGGCATCTTTTGTGCACGACAAAACTGCACACTGAAATAAAACAAATGACTGTCATGACTTTGTAATGATATATACAAAATAAAATCATTGGCGGGGTTGTTGTTTAATTGGTAGCAATGGATCGCTAATAACCAACGGGCCGCAGGTTCGATTCCGATCAGGCAAACATTCTTTTCAAAAATGAATGTGGAAAATTTGAATGCACAAAGCCAAAATAGGTCTACAGCAAATCCTGTTTAGTTGTTATGTTAGGTATTTTTCCTTGCGTTAAGTAAATCTCAATCCGAATGGTAAATGAAACCTGCCATAATATCTAAGCAGCTAGACGCTGGTTCGTGCCCCGGACGGAACTTCGATATTCCTACCACTCTTTTAATATCCAAATTTCTAGACGAAGTACAACCTGTTTCAGAAAGAAAGAATGCTACAAAATTTACAAACACAGGTTAATACTAAAAAACTAGATTCTTAAATTAAAATTTTGTGGCACATCGGGATGCAGACTCAGCTGCATGCTGACACGAAGGGGGTCGGTCGCACAGCGCTGTTTTTCAGTCTACGAATTTTAAAATGTGAGTGCGCGTGCGAGTTGCGTAGGTGAATAAAAAAAAATATAATTTGATTAGAAAGATGTCGGATCCTGTGGGAATCGAATCCACGACCCGTTAAAACAAATGAACCAGCCCTTAGTCTCTTTCTATCATAAAGATATAATCAATACAAAATTCTTACCTTGACACTGGAATCCCTGTTTACCAAACCCCCTGAAACAAACAAGAAATAAGTTATTATATATACCAAAGACACACGACATCACGGCCATACCGGATCAAGACCCGACCGTGTCGTAATCTTTTCAATGTTAATAATTAAATTATATATTAAATATTAAATATAATAGATAATAATTTTATACATTGTAAGTTTATTTTTAAATGACAGAACTTTACTTTACATATATAATGCACTAGCTGTGCTCGCGACTACGTCCGCGTAGAATAGTTATTTTTCGCTAATTTATTTTGTTAACCATCTCCTCAGCTTTATAAAATATAGGTTTTACCCACAACGTCGCCCGCATCTCGTCGTTCTTGCAAAATAATCTTTAAGAGATAACGTCGCGGATATTTTTGTAGTTTATAGAGTAATCATTTATTTCGAAATCATACATAGTTTTTGGGTATTTTACAGAAGCCTTTGAAGGTAAATATTTTTTTACACATTTTCCACAGTGTCTTTTCTCTTATTAGTTACATCGCGATGTGACTAATAATCTAACCAACACATTTTTTTTAATCCGAACCCCGTAGTTCCTGAGATTAGCGTGTTCAAACAAACAAACTCTTCGGCTTTATATATTAGTATGGATAAGGCGATAACACAAGGCTGTGTACGAGCACCGAAGGTTCGAAAACCACCACCTGTTTGGACTGCATTTGGGCGTGGCTGCCCGTTTGCTGTGCTTTATAACAACAGAGGTAGGTTTATAATGATTTTGTTAGTGTGTTTGTATATTCTACTAGAGTTAAATACTGTCTTCATATTACGAGTAGTACACATTTAAATAAAACACTTCAACGGTTTAAAACGCGATAATTTAGTTAAACTTATTTGAAAATTATTATTAACTTCGGCCCGACGTTTCGGATGCTTTGCAGCAGCCGTGACCACGTCAAATAAGTTTAACTTAAATATATCGCGTTTCAAACCGTTAAAGTGATAAATCACTTTAACGGTTTGAAACGGTCTATATTTAACCCGAGTAGAGCGCATTTAAATAAATTTAATTGTGCACTACTCGCGTAAACTATAGACAGTATTTAACAAATATTTCTATAATAATGATTCACTCTCGCAAAAACAGTTTGACGATTATCAAATTTGGTAGTAATTAATGCATTTATTTTTATTATGTTTTAGAATTTTTCAACAGATAATATTAACGTTTCAAAATAGGCTGCAGCGCATTTTATTGGTATTTCACCTTTCATAATGTTATAAAAATGTATGTATACTTATCGTATCGTAGATCTAATTTAGACTTAGCAACGAGTAAAATAGGCCACTTAGCTGAATACAGAAATTAGAAACCGCTCCAGCTGAATACATGAAATTACAGCGAAATTAATTGAGCCAATTTGAGCTACACGAGACGTTATGAATAATTTAAATAAGCTCAAATACTTTACGCGAGTAACACATTTAAATACACTTTAACGGTTTAAAACGCGAAATATCGTGTGTTACAGCAGCCGTGGTCACGGGGAGACGAGACCTCGTGACCACGGCTGCAAGGCATTCGTAACGTCAGGCCGTAGTTAATAGAATTCAAGTTTAACTAATATTTATCGCGTTTTAAACCGTTAAACTGTTTTATTTACAATAAATACACTTGTTTAGAATATAGAATATTACGTATTAAAGAAGTCAGTATATAGTTAGTCACGAACCACCGACCACACATGAAACAGCTGAAAGTTTAATCGATTCGGATTCCGCCCGTGATTTCCGAATATCCAAATCCAAGATAGGATGACAGCGCATCTAGTGAAGATGTTATATGGCTGTGGTATATCGCCTCCCAATAAGTGAACCCGATGTGTGTCTGTCCTATCATAACAAAAAATATGAAGACAAGAATAATACTTAGTTTGAATTCGTTTTGAATAAAACTTTAAATTACTTTTAACCGGTTAAACCGCGAAATATATTTGTTATCCTATTTTTATTGATAACAGGCGAGGTGAAATAATCCAAACTACGTCATGACAAGATGCGCATGCGACTTCTTGTCATTTTGGTTCTGGATAATCGAAAAGCCATAGAATGCAATAGACGCGATAAAACTGTAAAAGTTAAGCCGTTAAAAGTGTTTTATTTAAATGTGTTCTACTTGCATAGGCTACACAATACTTACAAAATGATTTATACTATGTACTGTGCTATGTTATACTATAAAATGAGTTTCGATCGAGAACCAATAGTAGGGGATCGCTGGCAAGCGACCAAGTCTAGGTAAAATATAATTTATTACTTATTCCAATTCCTCGTTACCTGCTTCAACGCATCTAATGATACTTTGAGTATATCAAATTGATTTGTATATTTTTTTATTCCAAGAATCTTGTGACCGTATGTGACGTAATTACTTGACATATATATTTTAAATCAGATTACGATAAATGTATTAATTCTTCCGAGAAAACTGGTTATCAAAGGATACAAAATCCGTCTGGGAACCAACGTCCACATATGAAAAAGCCGTGAACTTAAATAGCATTTCAGTCTGTGGATTTACAAATATCCAATATATATAATAGTTATATGGTTAGAGTATTTTACCTTCCACCGACACCGTTTTCTCGTCTGCCATCCTCTATCAAAAGGTATCATATCATATCATCACAGTCTCCCCGTGACCACGGCTGCTGCAAAGCATCCGAAACATCGGGCCGAAGTTAAAAATAATTTTTAAATAAGTTTTACTAATATATCGCGTTTTAAAGCCTTAAAGTGTTTTGTTTAAAAGGTATCATGCCAAGCCAGGTCACGGAAATTAGAAATTCTATATATATTTTTATGATGCAAGAATATAAGCCAATTCCAAAATCGCTAGACTTAATACATCGTATTTTTTTGTATTAATCTGACAGACAAAACCTTCAAAGCCTAAGGGGATAAGATTTTATTCATGATCGCTTTTTGATTTATTTCCTTCAACGTACGCTTGTTTTAAGTTTCCCTTAGGGATCTGGAAGCTTTGGAGTCGAACAAACGTATTCTGGGGGCTTCTTCAAAGCTCCGTAGCCGGCTGGTGGTGTGTTAAGTGGTACTGGTCGGCTATTGTCTCCGAGAAGGTTGTAGTATGATTTACTACACTCCCCACCCCCCAGACTCTACAAAAAGTCTTTCGTTACAGGGCGTCCAATATGCATTATCACGATCAACTTTGATATAAATTATTGTTGTATAATATAATAGTGGTATATTATGGAATACGATTAATTAAAATTATTTTTAAACGATCACTCCAAATAATGAGAATCACAGTTCAAATTACGTAATTGGAATTTAAAAATCTTTCCTTAGACACTGTTTTGATCTACATCAGTGTATTTTCAAAACACTCACCTGTAAAAATGCTTTTAATAAAACACTTTAAACGGTTTAAAACGTGAAAGTAATACATTTCGCCTTTTAAACCGTAAACAGTGTTTCATTTTATTTAGTCTCGTGTAAATTACAGACAGTACTAAAAATGTTTTGGATTCAATTTAACAATTTCAGTCGAGCCCTAAACATGTAAGTAATATTGTTACGTCATCGCTCATTTAATATTTTAATAGTCTAAAAGTTGACTAACACGAATACCATCGGATGTTACATAAAATTCACGCATTGTTTGCGCGACAAATATTAATAAAATAGCCGAGTATAATTATATTTGTCGACATTATTAACACCGGCTCTTGGACCGGGTCCAATTCTTTCAGTATTTCAATGACTACATATTATGCGTATCGAGATTATTGTTAGTTAAAAATGTGGGACAACCCACTACCCCATTTTGGGGGATGGGGCTGGTATATCTTAGAGTCCGTTTTACAGATATACTTTACTAGTGCCTGCGACTAGAATGAGATAGACATATATTATCGCGGGCATACCTATACTAATATTATAAATGCGAAAGTAACTCTGTCTGTCCGGCTTTAACTCCGAAACTACTGAACTGATTTAAATGAAATTTGGTACACAGATATTTTAGAGCCTGAGAAAGGACATAGGCTACATTTCAATGCTAAAATCGGGTTGATAGGGGTTAAAAAGAAAATGAAATTCGTGGTTTTTGAAGCTAGAACAATGAAACTTTCATCTTTGGCTTTTTGCAAATAGGAGCAGGAGTGGGAGTGAGTGTAGGAATGAGAGTGGGAGTTAGAGTAGGAGTGATGTGAGGTGAGAGTGTTGCGGCAAAGTAGCACTAACAACATAGATTGGCTGCCTTAAATGCGCCCTTACATAAATTAATAAACAGCCTAAATAATAAAAAATACCACAAGTCACTATTCCACGCGGACGAACTCGCGGGCACAGCTAGTATGTTATAAATTAATAAACAGCCGAAGTAATTAAAAATTCTATCCCAAGTCACTATTCCACGCGGACGAAGTCGTGGGCACAGCTAGTTTAACATAATTTAAAGAAAAGTCATTCTTTATACATATATGTCTTGAAAAATTGTAAACGCATGTAATGTAAGCCCTCAAATGTGAATAATTTTCCTGCCCTTTCCACATTTTCCACTGTCTCTACAAATAGTCTATCAAACAATTCAATTATTACAATCACTTCCTGAGATACGAAAACAACTCTTCGGCTTTGATTTTTACTTTGATTAGAAAAAGGGTTGGAGCTAGCCGGGATCCAACCCACGGTCCCAAGACCCGTCTGTGGTTTAATATTCGCGTTTTGAAACGTGAAGTGTTTTATTTAATTTGCACAAATCGCGTGAACAATGCAATAGTGTTCATTTTTTTCGTTAAACAAAAAAAAGTAACGAAGATTCATACCACGACGCTTGCCAAGATTCGTGTAAATTGGAACGGACCATTTTGCATTATAAGAAACGTTTTAGTATTGAATATCTTTTTATGTTTCCCGTCTCGATTCGTGTATCATGGGGCCAACACACTTCGGTGTTCGTTTTCAGTTGTATTTACATTAGTTGATCAGATTTCTGTGCCCTACCCGACCGAAATTTAGTGTTTTCGCGAATTTCAAAACCTCTCTTCATAATGCAATACAACACGTTTAACCAAATGCCGTGTCGTCGTTAAAATATGTATGAAAGAAAGATTTAAGTAAAACACTTTAACGGTTTAAAACGCGATATATTAGTTAAACTTATTTGTGAATGATGTTTAACTTCGGCTCGACGTTTCGGATGTTTAACAGCAGCCGTGGACACGCGGAGACTAAAGATGGAGGATGTCTCTGACGCCAAAGTAAAAAATTGCTAGCGCCATCTGTTCCGTCGAAGTTGATATTTGGCGAAACTGGCCGGGTCCTTACAGAATTGACTAGCGGTGTCTTCGCGTTTGCCGGTATGCTGTTTATTGGGATCCAGCGTTTTTAATATGGGATCTCAGGTGTTTGAAAGAAAGATTTTTAAAAACCTTAATATTTTTCACATGATGGCACTAAATGCTGTCTGTAGTTTACGCGAGTAGTACGCATTTAAATAAAACACGTTAACGGTTTAAAATGCGATATATTTTAGTTAAACATTATATAGTGCTTTCATGTGCAATAAATAAAATATTAAAGTTTCCAGACATAAAAATTGTCCGCGGCAGTATAAGCCTAACTTTTGTTATTAAATCACAAAAATATTTTATGGTAATCAACTTGGCCAAATGATAATAATATTGTGATAATATTAATCTTGCAAACAACAGAACGTTTGCTGGATCAGCTAGTTGTTAAAATCCTTCGGTCTGTGTACTGACAACTCAAAGCCGAAAAGCTCTCCCAATGGAAGGTCTTTTCCAAAAGTCGACGCTGCGGAAATTAAATTTTCCATCAATCTATGTCGATGGTATACACTCCCAAATCGAAGACTAAAAGTGGAATATAAATTCTGTTTCTGTCTGTAAATACAGACACGTTGTTGATTCTACTTTTGAGTGTTTCTTATATACTGTGTGTCTGTAGTTTACGTTGGAAGTATACGCTTTAATTACACACTTTTAACGGTTTAAAACGCGAAATAAAGTAGTAAATTTATTTTTAATTCATCGTGGTTAATAATTAACAAGTTGTGCCACCGTAGTAGATTATTTGACTTTGAGGGAAACTCTATATTTTTAGTCTCCCCCCTCCCTCACCCCATTGAGACCACGGCTGGTACAAAGCATTCAAAATGTTGGAGTGACTTAAAAAAAAAATAGGTTTAGTAATAGAATTCGCGTTTCAAACCGCTAAAAGAATTTTATTTAAATTTTTTGTATCGCCAGGGATTCGAAATCACATCGCTTAACGCATCTTGAAACATGTGTTTCTTGGGTTTTGAATCATTCGGAATACATACGATGTCCATTTGTGGCCTGGAGATTATAAACAGAGGACACGTATCGTATCGTAATTAAATTGTATAGAGTCGTACTATGAAAACTGCTAGTTTATCGGTTAGTACATTCGTGTGTGTGTAGTTAGGTGTAAGGTTCAAACTCGGAATTGAACATTCAGATTTTCAGTCCGCAGTCTACTACTAGAGCTAAGAAGCATGTTAAACCCACCACCGCACACTGGAGCGACATGATGGGTCCCTAGATTTGGGCCCAGCGGTGGAACATTTAAGGCCAAAATGATATAATTGACTTAGCAGCTACGAGATTCGACATATCCCAAACATTTTTGTAACGAGCGCTGAGCAAGCCAAACTTTTGTGTTGATTCTCAGACAACGCAAACGAGATGAGCAAGAAAACAATTACAACAACATGTCGCCCCGCTGTTGTGAAAGCGTCACGCGACAAGCCACGCTAAGCGAAGCTATGCTTTGTGTAACCTAGAGTGATAAGTTTGACAATTGTATCTATACTAATATATAAAGCTGAAGAGTTCGTTTGTTTGAACGCGCTTATCTCTGGAACTACTGGTTCAAATTGAAAAAATATTTTTGTGTTGGAGCTGTAATTTGTAAAGTTGAGAACGTTTGCAAAAACTAATTTTGATTTCCAAAATAACTATTCTACGCGGACGAAGTCGCTGGCAGCAACTTTTTAAACAAACTAAACTGGTTAAAACGCGAAATGTATTAGTTACTCCGGATATCTTAAGCCATCGACAGGACATCTTGTTTAGATGTTATGTGGCTGGTGTTTTTCAGATACCAAGTGAACCCCACTGTCTGTCCCACTCACCCACTCACCCTTCATAAACTTATTTCTAATGTATTTTAACACTAGCGGACCTGTCCCTGCTATGCACGGGTAGACATAAATAAGTACAGATATTTAAATTATAAGCCTGCTAATTAAAACGACCATGAATCACTAGATTAGAAAAATATTGTATTGTGCGTCATCTCTATTAACGACCGTGGTCTATCTCGCTGGTTCAGGAGCCGCTGCGAGCGTTCAGTGTTAAGAGTCCCGTGCACGCGTTCGCGATTTCCTAGCTCAATTTCCTTCAAGTCGCTGCGACGATCTTGCATTTTGTTCTGCAAAACGAACCTGATCGTTCGACGATAGAATCTCTGGCTCGCGATTGGGACGCGTACACTCTAATACTTTCCGAACTATCTTTTAAGGAAGACAACACGGCGAACTTTTACTAATCTCTGTGATAGCTGCGACCTTTTTCTTCTAGGCATATTGCTATGAAGCATATTTATTTTAAATAAGAGAAATGAAGAATAAACTAATAATAATACAAAATAAAATATTCAAGTTCAAAGCGATAGTTCCGAAAAAAAGTTTGACAAATATTATGCAAAGTGTGATTCCTAATACTAAAACTAAGTAGCTCTGAAAAGAACTTTTTAAGTGAAGCATAAAAATGTAAAAACAAAAACGAAATATTCAATATCGTTCGCGCCCACTGCGTAAGAAGCCCACTGCCCTCGTCGAATTAGTTACTCGATGCGCGGCGTGGCGGCCGCCGCCGGCATGTAATTTATTTAATTTCATGATATCTTTTGTTCTCCCGTTGGTTCTTCCGTTGGTTTTGATGATAAATTTCTATAGATGCCTATAGTAATCAAGTACTAAATATAGCCTATGTGATAACGTAGCTTTCTAATGAAAGAAGAATTATTAAAATCGGTCTAGTACTTTTTGAGTTTACCCGTTACATACAAAAATACAAATCTTTCCTCTTTATAATATTAGTATAGATATATAAAACACTTGAAACCGTTTTAAAAGTGTATTAATTAATTTCTTTTTAACCACGTCAACTTATATATAACCAATAAATCAACTATTATACTTATAATGTACTAGAAAAATTTCGCGTTTTAAACCGTTTTATATTTTATTAAATGTATCGATACTCCAGGTTTGAACTAGAAACAATACGTTTGTATATACACGAATTTCAACTAATTACTGAATTACACTACACCCCTAGTATTTTTTTAAATCTTGTCGTGCTAATTTACACGAAGTATGCCGCCGTATAATGTGTTGTTGTAATTAGTTTCGACGAGATATTGGAATCTCAGTTGGCTCAATAAGATATACAAACAAACAATGTCACGTCGAGTATACTCAACTTTGAACGGGAGACTGGAAATGTTGAATAAGTTCAAAGATGAAGTCAATTTATAGGAGAGATTACGTTAGCAGATTAAATATTAATCATAATTTCTCAATAATAGCCTTAGTTAAGTCTAGTCTAATCCCTAGCCTCGTCTAGTCTTAGTTTAGTCTATTCTAGTCTTAGTCTAAAAAAAGCTTTAGAATAACACAACACTTTTACCGGAGAAAAACGCAAAATGTATTACTTAAACTTATTTAAAAGTTATTTTAACTACGGCCCGACGTTTGGTGTGCTTTGCAGCAGCCGCGGTCACGGCTTTCGGGCTGTAAAATAATTTGCAAATAAGTTGATACATTCGCGTTTTTAACCGTTAAAAGCTTTATTTAAATGTGTGCTATTCGTGTAAAAATATGTTGATATAATGGCCGCGAGAAGTTTGGAATTCGAATCTTGGAGAAACAGAAAAATTGTATCGACGTACAAAAACACTCTACTTGTGCGCGATGGAGCTATGTCAAACTGACACAGTTATGTGTCTGCGAAATTTCCTAGATACAGATATATCTATCTATACTAATATATAAAGCTGAAGAGTTTGTTTGTTTGAGCGCGCTCTGGAACTAAGGGTTCGAATTGATAAAAAACAAATTGTGTGGGCTAGAACATTTATCGAGGAAGGCTATAAAACAACGTCCTGTGACGTCTAGGAGCGAAGACAGCGAGAAATGTGACAAAAATTGGAAATATTATTCATCAAAATGGGTTTCCGAGGCATACAGTGCAAAAACTGTTCACGATACCCAAAAAATATGTATAAGAGAATGATTTCTCATCAAATTTAAAAAAAAAGTCGGCGACGCTATATGTTCAACTTTTAACTTGCAAGTACGATGAGACCCAAATGACGGGTCGCTGGCGACGGGTCGCGACCGAATTTGTGGGTCAAGCAGCTTTAATTTATTAAGATTCATAAAGACAAAAACAAATCTGGATATCTCAAAATAACTATATTACGCGGACGAAGTCGTTGACACAGCTAGTTATGTAATTTAAATGAAACACTTTAACCGTTTAAAACGCGATATATTAATTTAACTTATTTGACAATGATTTTTAACTTCGGCCCGACGTTTCGGATGCTTTTGAGCAGCCCCGTGACCATGGCGGAGACGTCGGGCAGGGTCGAGTCGGGGGGAATATATCGCGTTTTAAACCGTTAAAGTGTTTCATTTAAACGTGTACTACTCGCGTAAACTATAGACAGTGTTTAGTTATGTAATATAACGCTTTTTATGACAAATAACCAGTCTTGAGAGAAAAATATTAGACGCTAGCTGTGTGTGTGATACAATCGCAAGCAAAAGTGCAAAATCGACCGCTCGGGGAGACCTCAATTACAATCACCGCCGAGCTCGATTATCCTGGGCATCGTTAGACGCACTTAGCACCCAGCCACAGCCATTTGCAATAAACGAAGAGAGAAAAGGAATGGAATAGAAAAGACTTTAATCGGATCTGAATTATGGCTTACTATACTAGCTGTGCCCGCGACTACGTCCGCGTGGAATACTTATATTGGACATCAACGTTTCTCTTCCCGTCTCCCCGTGCACCACGGCTGCTGCAAAGCGTCCGAAACGTCGGGCCGAAGTTAAAAAATAATTTTCAAATAAGTTTAACTAATATATCGCGTTTTAAACCGTTAAAGTGTTTTATTTTAATTGTCTACTACTCGCGTAAACTATGGACAGTATTTAATAATGTCAGTAATTTGCGTAAGTAGTACACATTTAAATAAAACACTTTAACGGTTTAAACCGTAATATTTAGTTAATTTCAAGTGTTTTATTTAAACATCAGCATTTCTTTTTGGAAACATTCTCTTCATCTTTATAGATTAGCTGTTGCAGAGGCTTCGTCCGCTAAGAATATCTATTTTGGGCATCCAAATTCGTTTTTGCCCCTCTTATAAACTAAGCGTCCCGTCCGGGTACTTGCAATAATCTTAAAGGTAACACATTTCGATTTTTTTATCAATATCAATTTTTTTTATCTTCGTTTTCGCAAAGCCCTTCTTTTGATCGCGTTCTGATGTTTTGTAGCCTTAGGCCTCCTTCATAAATATCCAACATACAAAGATAATTTTACAATTCGAATCTAGTAGTTCTTGAGATTAGCGAGTTCAAACGAACAAATTCTTCAACATTATAATATTAGTATACATTGACTATAGCGTATAGTTCTTTATATACATTTCCAAGCACTAAATTTACCCACCAGGCTGTTTCGATGCAGATGGTGGGTCATACGATTACCACGGCTACATAAATATGTCTTCTGTGATTTTCAATTTTGAATTCCGCCATATTTAATAATTAAATTCGACGCTTTGTTTCAGCATTGTGCGTAGCTTATGCGCTAGTTACAATGATAAAAAGTATTTTAATTACTTACAAATGTTTTACTATATCTATAAACTAGCGAGGTCAGCGACTTCGTCCGCTAAGAATATTATTTTGGGCATCGAATTCGTTTTTGCAAACCTAAATTAACTTGCAAGAGCGACGGGACTCGAACGACGTCGTGGGTAACAGCTCATACTTATATAGTTGAACAGGAGGTTTGCAAATCAAAAATTGATACCCAAAATATTTCATTTCCAACCGTACGAAGTCACTGCATTAGCTAGTCTGCAATTAAAGGACTTATTACATTACTTTTACCAATAAAACCAAACTTTACAAATGAAAAGTTCGAGATATTTAATTAAACACTCGAGCCGCCTCGATCGCGAGTGAATTTTCCACGCGACTGTACTCGAGGCGCGTCGAAGAATTGCGATCCTTTAACGAATGGAGGAATAAAGTACGTTTGTACAGCTTAAGAGCTCCGAGGCTTAGCACCTAATAAGACGATGGTACGATAACGTTGCGAGGGCACGTATTTCTCGAGTTCGTAATTGTCTTCTATACTAATATTATAAATGTGGAGAGTTTGTTTGAACGGGGTAATCTCGGGAACTACTGCTCATGATAAAATAATATTTTTGTGGTAAGTAGACCATTTATCGAGGAAGGCTTAGACTTAAGGTTGGGCTTAAGACACCGGGGAGCTTTGGAGTAGTACAAACGTGTTCCGAGGGCTCCCTTAAAGCACCGTGGTGGTGTGTTTAGTAGTTCCGATCGGCTATATGATTTGCCACAATGCCCACGTCACACTTGCCCGACGTGGACGTGCATTAGGCATTCACAACATCGGTAAAAAAAAAGGCTTAAGACACTATTACGCTTCTTTAATCTGCATTTTGAAGTTTGACAGGTGAAATGTCAGTTGAAAATTTGTATTGTGAATTCCCACATTTAAATAATTAAAAAATACATTCCTACAGCGGCCGGCGAGAGAGGCATTGTGGACGAACGGGAGCCATCGTCGCCTAGTTGCGGCCAGGGCTTGTCAAGTACTATTTCTCAAATAATGCGCGGAAATAAAAACTAAGTAGTACAATTCAGAACTTTAAAACCAATGACGAAGTTGACGAAGAACTAATAGAGATAGTTTTTTACGCGCCAAAGTATTTTTTTCCCTAAACAGCTTTCTATGTGCCAGCCAGTACGAAATTTAATTTAAACCTTTGATAAGTTACCTCTTTGGTCGCCATGTTGCGGAGTGGATCGTTCTATTTTCAAATTTATTTGGCTTAAACACGACAGATATGGATTTTCATACAACCATTGCCCGCCGCTGCTCGACCAGTACAGCATGATTCATCTTGAAGAAGGCTGTCAAAATAATGCTCAAATTTCCAAGCGTGTTTAGGAAAATACAGTTTAAATTTCCTTTCCTTATTTACAGGGAAAAATGCTTATTAATTGAATACTAGGTCATTTTACATACGCTATGAAATAAAACATTATCTACAGTTCAACGCAATTGCTTTGACATCCAAAACGACGGACGACGTTAAAATCAATTGTACATTCATTATTTCATTTATTCCCATCTACAAGTTAATTTATCTTTACTTTTGTTATAATTAATTACTAAACCATAACTTCGACCAGAGGGAGCAGGCCGAAAAAACAGCGCTGTGCCATCTCCTTCACAGCATTCAGCCGAATCTAATCACCGAGGTGTCTCAAAATTTAAGCTTTACGTTTTCTTTCCCTTCGCGTTTCTTCTTCTTCATCTTCCATTCTAAGTAGACAACACAACACAGAGCCTGAAACATAATTGGCATCCACAATAGGGACCGCACAGCATACACCTCTCGCTTATTCAAAAGGCGCCGACCCACATCCGCGCGGTCGATCTGCGCGCGCCGCAACAGGTGACCCGCTCGCCTCGCACACACTAATTATTGATACGATTCTAATGCGCGAAATGGGTCAGCGTTTTGACGTGTGCTTTTACAAGCATGGGAATCTATGTCTATCTAATCTATCAATGGGTGAAATACCGCAGCCATTTAACATCTCAACAAGGTGCGCTGTCGATCTATTTTGGCTTTGGATGTAAGGAAATCTACAGACTGAAACCGAAACGCGATTAAATAAAACAAAACACTATTGAACGGTTGAAAGCGCGATATTCTTGTACAAAATACAATTTTAACGATTTAAAATGCAATATTATTAGTACAAAACAATTTTAACCGTTTAAAACGCGATAGTATCATATGAAACACTGTTAATGGTTTAAAACACGTCGATTTGATTTAAATAAAATACTCTTAACGGTTTGAAACGCAAAATATATTAGTTATTTCAAAAAAATTACGACCCTACGTTTGCACACGTGGGGTCCGGGAGGGCGTAAAAAGAGTTTTTTGAAACAGAATGATTCATTAAAAACGCTTTAACGGTTTAAAACGCGATATTAGTGTTTTATTTAAATGGTACTACTCGCGTAAACTAAGTGTTTTCTTGATAATCAAATGATTTATTTCAACATTTTTTATCTATACAAGATGCGCTGCGCATTTTGGCTTCGGATGCACCTATCGCGCAATATAAATATTATATTAACATGGAATGCTTCAAAATTATTTTCACCAGCAATTTGTGTAAAAGTTGGGAGCTATTGTCGCAAGCCTGTCGCCATTTATAAAACTTTGACATTCAAATCAAACTTCAAAAAGCGATTACAATGAAGAACTTAACGCATTCTAGTTCACCGAACGAAGTTATGGTTTTGCGGGAGAAGTTTGACTTTAAAAAATCGTTTACTGCCTAGAATAATCCTAAATTGACGTGATAAATTATTAATAATATCGTTTTGTTATAAATAATTTAGCCTAAAGCCTTCCTCGATAAATACCCTAAACAACACAAAAATATTTTTTTAATTCGAACCAGTAGTTCCTGAGATTAGCGCGAACAAACAAACATCTTCTTAATCTTTATAATATTAGTATAGACTATAGATATTCTATTGTTTGTATCCACTGTACAAATAAAAAATATCCCTCAACCACTGTATTCAACAAGCTCCGTACATCTTTTTGTCTGAAATTTCAGCCAATATTTGTATTCGTCGAACCAAAAATATATGTAAATCGAAATATGATTATGTCCTATATTTTCTTTTTCAGGGATATTTTCCATTCCCCGAGCGCTGTTGGAAATTGAAGGCTTCAGCTTCAGTCCGCTTATCTCATTCAATTGCGAAATTTATATTAATTCTTATCCACAATAGCCCTTCTATAAATGAATATTTAAATATCCCCGTGACAACGGCTGCTGCAAAGCATCCGAAACGTCGGGCCGTAGTTAAAATATTTTCAAACATAAGATATCGGGTTTTAAACCGAAGTGTTTGTTTTTTTTGGTTTGGAAAAAAAAAAAAAAAGGGGGGCCCTTTTTATTTAATTGCTTTGAGCTAAATACTATCTGTAGTTTACGCGAGTAGTACACATTTAAATAAAATACTGTAACTCATGGTTTAAAACACGATATACCCGTGTTAACAGTGGGACTCCCTGTGACCACGACTGCTGCAAAGCATCCAGAACGTCGGGCCGTAGTTAAAATAATTTTCGAATACGTTTAATTAATATACATCGCGTTTTCAACCGTTAAAGCGTTTTATTTAAATAACGTTACAATATGAAAACTCAATTGTAACTAATACATTTCTTATTTTTAAATAGTAAAAATGTTTTATATAGAAGGAATTGTAGGAATATTTTATTCTTGTATCTAACTCCTGGAACCAGCTTGTGTCCTCTTGAATTCGCCGTTGGCAAACTTTAAATGAATCTAAATATATGAAGAATAAATAACATTGTATATACAATGATACAAGCCTTCAGCAGACCGTTCTTGCTCCAGTTGTCGGTAACCCATTTACAGACAAGACAAACGGGAGCAGGGAATCAATTATTTTATCGGCGCCCGTAGCTGCCTTTCTTCTCCATTCAAAGAGAGGCGGACAATAGTTTTAAATGGTAACAGTCGTTCACTAAGTTCATTTTATAATGGATATAAATTGAATTAACCGGCCAAGTGCGAGTCGACATTTTTTTTATTCAGTACAGGTCAGACGAGCACGAAGTTAGTTCACTTGATGCGTTGTCGGCTTATTTTGGCTTTGAATATTGGAAATGCAATCTGAAACCGGAACCGCGAATAAACTTCACGACCTTTTTATCACGACGGTGGTTTATTAGCTATACGCTACATACGAGGAGCCCGTCAAACACTAATTAGAGACACAATTTACACATTGTAACTTTTATGGCTATTAAAAACCACTTTTTACCGGTTTAAAATGCGAAATGTTTTTAGTTAACATATCTATAATTTAATTTAACTACGGCCCGACGTTTCAGATACTTTGCGCCCAGTCATAACAAGACAATCATGTAATAAACTACGCGTTTTAAACCGTTAAAGTGTTTTATTTAAATACTTTTGCAAGTGCAATAACATGTGTGTATTATTGCAGTGTAACAGTGTAGATAAAGCTGATTTTTCTACGCAGAGTCGCGGGCCAAAGTAAGTCCACGAATTAATAACGAGGGCTGTAGGCGATGCCATACTTGTTACCAAAAATAATATGTAAATTTGTTTTCACGTTGAACGCTCGAATAAATTCGACGGAACCCAAGTACATATCCCACACACATCGAAACGAATTCATAATTGATTGAATTCCGAATTAATTTCCATTATCCTTTCAGCGAAAATAACTTATTTTCATTTAAATAAAACACTTTAACGGTTTAAAACGCGATATCGGATAGGTAAATCCTGGGGCTCACCTTCCCGTAAGTGAACCCTGGACACATGGACCATGGCTGGCTATACAACCTCTAAACAAGATCCTCTATTGATATTTTGAAAACCATTAACTGCAACCGATCGACGATTAAAATTAACAGCTCTTTTAAATAAAACTGTTTTAACGGTTTACAACGCGAAATATATTATTATAGCATATCGTTAAATAACACTTCGTTGAAGCATGACAGGTCTTGCATTGTCTGTAGCTTACGCGAGTAGTACATATTTATTCAACAAAAACTTCTACATCAACAGGTATCTAATATGATAAAAATAAAAATATATATGAATGTATATAAGTTCATTAAAATATTTATAATTACATACCTTTAATGAATTAACGTGTGGATAAAACATTTTTAACGGTTTAAAAGCGCGATATATTAGGTGACTTCTTGCCGTGGATAAAATTAAAATATTGGGCGTTTTAAACCATTAAAAATGTATGTGAAAGGGTGTAAAATAAACAGTGAGGCACGAACTCCTATTGTCTCAGATGCTTAAACCACTACACCAAGACGGTTCTAAGTATAAAGCTGATAACCATTTTATCAGGTCCAGAAATGAAAGCTGGATTCTCAAATACGAAGCGTATGTTGGCTCTCCACTCAAGCCATCCACTCGGAGGTTAGATCAAATTCAAAGCCACTGTAGGGTTGTCAAAACGCTTCATTTATTGTATATATTGTATCGCCTCTGTAGCTAAATGGTTAAACTTGTTACCTAGCGTTCAGCGCGAGGTAACCTGGGTTATAATCCCGTGGAAACAATAGATTGTTTCGGTGGGCCGAGCGCAGAAATTTGACCATCTACTTATTCGTGAAACGTTCGTTCATGCCCCACGGATTGAAACGAGATTTAGCCCCTTTACTGCCGCTGCTGCATGGAATTTGAAACGTCGAACGAAGTGAACCGAAATAGTTTGATTATGACGTTAATATTTAAACGACAAAAATGCTTGGGGTCGGTGAAATCCGCTCTGACAACAAAT
Source organism: Leptosia nina (assembly GCA_963661955.1). Taxonomy (NCBI): domain Eukaryota; kingdom Metazoa; phylum Arthropoda; class Insecta; order Lepidoptera; family Pieridae; genus Leptosia; species Leptosia nina. The sequence goes on from CAVLEF010000276.1 coordinate 263,446, forward strand.
ATGTAAGGCACTAAAAGAACGAGAAAACTGTAAAGTAAAACTTGGCGATAAAAAGAGTGGCGGCGAGTTTCTTGACAGTTCTTCTAGTTCGTTCTACGGCTTTGATTTGAGGACTAGTAGTAAATGTGTAAGAGTCTTTACTTTTGACCAGTTTTTTTTTACTTTAGCTTTTCACTTACTATTCAACATATCAGACATTGCAGCAGGCGATTTAAACAGTTTAAATTGTTTTTTTAAAAATTACACAGTGTACAGTAAGTACGTAAACTACAGACGATATTTGAGGCTGCTAAAGCCAGAGTGGCCTACTAACAAAAACATAAAATTAAAATGCGCAATCAACTTAGGCGAAAATGAATTTATACCATTATTTGTGTAAAAATAATACTAACATTTCTGTAACTGTGCTATAGTAGATTAACATTGTTAAACTATAAATATATAACTCAAGTCATAAAATTGCAGTTAGGCTACTCTGTCTCTAGCGGCCTCATATAGATCGACGATAAATAGTGTTGACAACCCTAACGGTTGAAGACTCTTTAACTTGTAATTACATTACAATTACTTCGGGTAAGATCGTTTACATGCGGATAGGGGGTTGTTGTATGTAAATTGTTCTGTAAACGAAGTTAGATTGGGTGCAATTTGATCGGGCTGCTACATACATATTACTTCTATACTAAAACTATAACGCTGAAGAGTTTGTTTATTTAAGCGCTCTAATCTCAACAGCCAGCTCGAATTGAAAAATTATAGTCTGAAACCTATTGAGGAAGGCTTCAGGCTATAGAACATCACATTGTGACCTATAGGAGCAAAGAAACAGTGGAATATGTGGAATAAAAGGGGAAAATTGTCGTTGCGTTGCGTTGCGTGCGAAATCGATTTATGAAACCGAAAATTTAAATAATCTAAAAAGTGTCCGCGACAGTATGTTTATCTTTCAAATTTACCTCGCAAGTCCAGTTTTTACACAATTATATGTTACAATAGAATCAACATAATATTTATTTCAAACAAAGCAACGCTTAGGTATCACCTAGAACAATGATATATAAAAAAATATTTTTTATAATATATCTTTAAAAAAAAAAATTTATTGTTAATATTTGCGCTGACTAACAAACCCAGAGCGTTTTGCTGAAAATCAGCAAAACTGTGCTGCAACTATGCCGACGCAAGGACCTCTAGATACACTTTTCTTCTAGTTCAACTTAATGTCATTTAAATAAAACACTTTAACGGTTTAAAACGCGATATATTAGTTAAACTTATTTGAAAATGGTTTTTAACTTCAGCCCGACGATTCGGATGCTTTGCAGCAGCCGTGGTCACGGGGTAACTAATATATTTAAACTGTTAAAGTGTTTTATTTCAATACCTTAATCTCTTTATCTCTTTTTGTCTATTTTTTAATGATAACTATAATCGTTACAGCACTAGTTTTCAATCCCAAATGCAGTTATAATATTCTTGACTACGCAAATAACCGTGTTTTGTGAAAACACTTTTAACGGTTTGAAATCTGTAATCACGGCTGCTTTAAATTATATGAAACATCGTGTTGTAGTTAAAACTATTTGACTAATATATTTCGAGTTTTAAACTGCTAGAATCTTTTTATTAAATATTTTAAAATTCACTTTTAAAATTTCACCAATTCTCAGACCTGAATTTAATATTGACTATACGTATAAAATTTCATTGCAATCAATCGAGCCATTTCGTACTCAGAGTATGGTAACTTCTGACAAGAGAATTTTTGTATTAGGTAGCATTTTACGTATGCAACCCGCGTACTTAGGTAGAAAGAAACTTAAATAATAAATACGCTAAGAAATATTTGTAGGACTGTCTTATTAAGTAGAGGCGGGCAGACTATAATTCTAACCGAAGCCGAATGTAAGACATCGTATGCACTTACGTAGGTACCAATGTTCAACTTAACCTTCAACTTGAAGTTAAAATCTTAACTGACAGTTAAAATTCTTCAAAATTAGCGTTCTATTGACAGATAGATTGACATTTGAACCATTGACTCTAATATAAGTTTAAGAGTCAACTTCACGTTTTCTGGGATTAGTCGTTTCGTAATTTTAAAGAAACTAGCTTAAGAACATTATTATTTGTAGTTTACGCGAGTAGAACACAAACAATTTGTGGTATATATTATAAATAATAAAGCTGTAATAAATAAATAAACCACTTTTTGACGATTTAAATTTTGAATCTATTGTTAAATTTATATATTTCTTTGACCTACCGTCAGATCGTTCAGTTAAATATATAACAATGACACGGTGGCTCTATTAGTTAGATCATAAGCACGGAACGCTGTAAATTCAAAGAACGCCGGTTCAAAGTCCTGCCCGTATCGAGAATGTTTTATCGTTGTTCAGTCTAAAACCGATCGAATATTTTTATAATATAGTAATTTCACGTTTACCGTTAAATCTGTATTATTGTGTTTTTTATTCATTCATTCACTTGCCCTTATAATATAACCAGCTAATAATATTTCACTTTCGCTCCTTCGAATTCGGATACCATAAACCGAAGTTCGGTTATCCCGAGTTTCGTCTCATCCCTTTAACCTAAAAAAGGTGATTTCAAAGGTCAAACGTCCTACAAGGATAATACACAAGCTGCCTCTATTATTACGGTTTAACAGAATTCCTGAGCGGCCTACATTTCAAATTGGTTGACAGCAAACTCTCCGAGGGTAGTTAGAATATAACCAGTAGCGCACTATATTATTTAGCAATTCACTATAATATTCTCTTACAAGTCTCTCTCTTGGGATTGCGATTTCTATATAAACCATTTATGGTAAGCCCTGTTTAAGTACTGTCTGTTTTCGTTTCAATGGAAAACTTTTAACGGTTTAAAACGCGAAATATATTAACTTATTTATACATTAACTATACTTTTGCATCCGTAACGTCGGGCCGTAGTTATAATAAATTGTAAATGAGTTAATATTTTCTCGTTTTAAACTGTAAGCACTTTTAAACAAGCACAATGCTTAGTGATTAACGGTATAAAACGCAAAATAGATTAACTTATTTACAAATAAAACTATGCTTTTGTGTTGGAAACGTCGGGCCATAGTTATAATAAATTGTATGAGTTAATATTGAACTCTTTAAAAGATATTTTGAGTAAGCACAATTCGTATTGACACTATTAACGGTTTAAAACGCGAAATATATTAGCTTATTTACTAATTATTTAAAATATGCTTCTGCAACGATGGGGTGTGTAGATAAAATGAATTGTGAATAATTTAACAAATATATTTCGCGTCTCAAACCGTTAAAATTGTTTTATTTAACTTACTTACGAGTGCCTTACGAACGCGCTTCGATAGTTAAAATATTCTCACATTCTGCCGATGAGATGGGAGGATTTTTTTTAACGGATATAAACGAGAAACATATCATTGTCTTTCGGGCTGTTCGGCCGATATGAGCGAGAAGAGGTTCTCGACGTTTCGCCATCACGTGTGTACGGCGTCATCAGGAGATGTTAACTCCTCGATTGCTCGGAGAATTTAATGAAACGTCGAGAACCTCTTCTCGCTCACGTCGGCCGAACAGCTCGAAAGACAACGATATGCTGAACGAAGGGAGCCTTTAATAATTTATTAAACGAAAACTATTATTACCTTATTTACAGTTAACTCCGGCCCAACGTATTACATGGCGGGTTATGAGAGGACTTGTAAATAAGTTATATAATTCGCTGTTTAAACCGTTAAAAACGTTTTATTTAAACTCCTTACTCCAGAGTGCCTATCAACGCACTTCGGTAGCTCAAATTTACTCTCGTAATACGTTTCACATTGTGAAGATGGGAGAATGCCTTTTCAGCTTTTGTCATTTCAGTTCCTTATGCGATGTGAAAGGGGGGATTTTCAGCGTTCAGCGTATCTACCGGATTAAAGTGAAGGTCAAATTTGTATACACCCTGTATACAAGTTAGCTGTTTAGTTACCAAAAAAGGTACAATATTTCCAAAATGTCGTTAAGTATTGTCTGTAGTTTACGTAAGCATTACACTAAAATAAAACATTTCTAATGGTTAAAAATTCGACACATATTGGTTCAAACTATATTCCATATATTTTCTGTCTAACTAAGACCCGATGTTACGACGCTATATATATATAGCGTCTAAACCGTTAAAAGTGTTATATTTAAACTGATCTGTAAATGTAAAACATTTTATTATAAAGTGTAGGATTGTGACTGCTTAAAAAAATTACAGCATTTAGTTTAAATGTTACATAAGGTAAAACATCTTTAACCGTATTAAACACGAAATATATTAGTTAACTTGTTTAAAAAAAATATTTTATTTACCGCTTGACGTCGAAGCCTCCGAATGCTTCGCAGCATCGATCCCCCCATGACCGCGACCGCCGCGAAGGGCCATATACTACTCGTAAATGTGTACTACTCCCGTAAAATAACATACAATACTCAATAATAAATTAGTGTTACTGTTGTAAGTCAATTAGCCTTTCGTGCGCAATTCGACTCGGACTTGGCCGTTTTATTTTTCGTAACAAAGGTCGAAATTCAGTCACCCTTGCTGAAATATGGTTTCAGCCTTGATCGCACTTGTAACAAACGAAATTTATAACGTACGTACTTACGTGTTGGAGTGACATTAAAAGTGAGTTATTCTAGGACATTCGTTTAATATGCAAAGCAGCGAGATCTTGACGTTAAACATTTTAAAAATAAAAACACTTGAACGGTTTAAAACGCGATTTATATTAGTTAAAATAATTTCAACTACGGCCCGACGCTTCGGGTGCTTTGCAGCAGCCGTGATCACGGGAAAACGTCGGGAAAGTTAAAATGATTTTCAAATAAGTTTAAATAACATATTACGTATATAAACGTGTACTACTCGCGTAAACTAGAGACAGTATGTAATACATTTTAACTATATTTGACTTCGACAGACTGAAAGCCAAACGCGATTAAACACGTTGGTCTCGTTGGGAATCGAATCCCCGACCACTTCATTATTAGCAATAAATTCAGATATTAGACCAACGTGCGCGTAAAATCTTTGAGGGGTCTTTGAAGGTTATATTTTACGACATTGCGGTAATAAAAACAAATGAAGATTATAATTTAATTTTGTATGCAAAGCTAGCTTATTTCATATAACAAATTTGAAGTGAATTAGATTTGGCTAACTAGAACTAAAAAGTTTAACTTAACTAAAAGTCCATTACCTTAAAGCGTAAATTGATTTAAATAAAGGACTTTAACGGTTTAAAACGCGATATATTAGTTGAACTTATTTAAAAATATTTTTTAAATTTTAAATAAGTTTAACTAATATAACGCGTTTTAAACCGTTAAAGTGTTTTATTTAAATGTGTACTATTCGCGTAAACTGTAGACAGTAGGTAAATTGATTTTTATTACAATACGCCAGATGAAAAAGTAATCTAAATCTATTTTAAATGCGTTCCAAATTCAGTCTATTGACTTATCCAAATATCCGAATATCCTAAATAGGTCGATATATCTTGCGAATGTTATACGGCTGAGTAAATTTCACCTTCTATATCAAAAATCCGCCACTTTAGCCAAATGGTTAAACCTAAAACGCGCGAGAGGTCCTGGGTTTGAATCCCAGGGAAACAACAATTGTTTCGGTCGGTCAGGGCACAGAATTCTGACCTGACCTGTTAAAGAACGGGCACAAAAAAGTGTTCGCCCCATGCCCCACGAGGGAGGAACGGGCTTTCACACTTTTTTTTAAAACAAAAACCCCAATAATGACATTTACACTCCTGAAACAAACATCTCCATTGATATGGAAATGTCCGTTTGTTGACTGATTTAAACACAATTAATTCAGACGTGTACCCCATTGATATGCACATCCCCACGTCACGCTACCTACGGGATCTATCAGCCCACTTAATATCATTAGACAAGGAATATTCATGAGATTGTCACACATAAAAGCCGCGGTCTTGGAAGCAACAGCACATTGCCACCCCATCAGTCAATAACATCAAACCAATATGAAGCCATCGATCGTTCTATTCAGCGCGCTGGTTCTCCTCCTGGCTGAGGGTCTTAGTGGACAAGGGCAGGTATACTGCGGACGTCGATTGGCAGACACCCTGGCCTATATGTGTGATAATCCACTTATAAATGGAGCAGCTGGGAACAGTAAGTTGATTATAATTGTTGATAAAGTTTGAGAGACAACCATGGAGTACACTTGGAAGGTGTATCCCAGCTAAGACAGATGCGCCGTCGGCCTATTTTGGTTTTGGATAATCAGGAGACTAGATTGCAACGCGATTAAACTTTCACGGTTTTTGCATTTGCCTTTTGATAGTGAATAACTTAAATAAAACTTTAACGGTTTAAAACGCGAAATATATGAGTTAACTTAGATTTAAAATGTAATTATGGCTTTAAGACAGTACTAAACAAACTACAGACCGAAACGCGATTTAACTATTACTACTACTAATTATTCTTTGTTTTTCATAAAATACTTGACGGTTTAAAACGCGAAATATATTAGTTAATTTATTAATAATTTAATATCGGTACCTATCTATACAACATTACGGCTTCTTAATCGGGATGAGCATAGTGTCATTTGTTACTATTTAAAAAACGAAAACAATTAACAGTTTAAAACGCGAAATATATTAGTTAACTCATTTATAATTTAATTTTGGTCTCGGACAGATATCTACAAGCTGAAACACGATTGAGCTTCATGGCTTTTTCGTCTGGCTAGATAATTATTTTTTATTTGAAAATAAAACTAGCAGGTGACAACCGAAAAATATTCGTTGACTTATCTTAAAATTTAACTTCGGCCCGAAGTTTCGGATATCGTTTCTATCTCTTGTTATTTCTATAAAAGAAATAATGACTTACGACTTTTTACATGACGAAAAAATGGCTTTCCAAGATAGATTATTTTATCCTTAATAATAATAATAAATTAAGATTTATTCAGGAACTACTTGTACTAGCAACTACAAACGAATTCCAAAAACTTTATTGTTTGAGAAGAGGACTGACTACACGCGTGGGGTCTACTTGACTATAATGCGCCCGCCGTATAACATCTAAACAAAATGCGCTGTCGTCCTATTTTGTCCTTGCATATTCGGAATTCCAACAAACAGAAACAGAAACATATTTAAACCCCTTTTTTTTCCCCCTTCCAAAAAAAAATTTTTTTTTTTTTTTAAAAAAAAATTTTACAATTAAAAAAAAAAAATTTAAAAATTTTTTTTAAAAAGGGGGGGGGGGGGGGGGGGTTTTTCATCAGCCGTGGTCACGACGGAACAGATGGCGCTAGCGTAGCAATTTTTACTTTGACGTCAGAGACATCCTCCATCTTTAGTCTCCCCGTGACCACGCATGCTGCAAAGCATCCGAAAGGGGGGGCCATGTTAAACATCATTTTCAAATTAGTTTAACTAATATATCGCGTTTTAAACCGTTAAAATGTTTTATTAAAATGTGTACTACTCGCGTAAACTATAGACAGTATTTAAACTTGGCTAACGTTTAGTGTGTTACTTAGTAGCATAAAATAATTATAATTTTCAGGTCTGCTCATCAAACGATCAGACAGATACCAAAACGCCATCACACCCGAGGATTTCAAATGGCCCTGGATCCAGCGCCACCATGCCAAGAGTATCAGGAACAAACGACAAGTGGTCTCCGAATGTTGCGACAAGCCTTGCTCGCTGAACGAACTGCTGTCCTACTGTTGAAATTACACTATGCTGATAAAGTCAATTAGTAAAGAAATGTCTTAAGTCCAAAACACGATTTTGTAAATATCTAGTCATTTAAATAAAACACATTAACTGTTTAAAACTAAAAAAATATCAAATAAGTTTCACTAATATATATCGCGTTTTAAACCAATAAAGTTTTTTTTTTTTAAATGCGCACTACTCCCGTAAACTATAGACAGTATTTAATATCTAGTCATTTATATAATTATGATTTACTTCAATACTTATAAGTTATAGATAGATAAAAAATATAGATTTTTTATTTACCACCAAAATCGGTTTTAAATTGAAAAAAATGTATGACACTGGCGGGACTTGAGCCGGCATGTCACAGCGTTGAAATTTGAGCTACCGTGTCCTTAATCAATGTTTTTTTTTAAATCTGAAATCAATCTTTATTTATTATATAAAAACATATATACACAATATAAAAACATAATATTGTGTATTCACATATATTTATTTTTCAAACGATAACCTTTATAATTTCATCTCAAATTATTTTCTGAAGCTGCAAGGCCTAATACATTGAACATGTAATACGCAAGTGTTACATTGTGGATGCCGGTTCGAGTCCTGCCCGCGAAACATTTACAAATGTCTACGTACTCGGGTCTGCGAGATAAATGCCAAAAAATTAAATGTGCTTATCTATACAGTAGTTAAGCTAGCCTGCATTGTAATCAAATTCCGTACATTTGTTTCTGAGCTATGAACATACAACATTAAGAAATTCCCTATATACCAACATACAAACATGCATGCTGCATTCTACTCAGTGCTTGTGACGTTCGAAAACAATTCTGGAAAATCCCCCCGTGACCACGGCTGCTGCAAAGCATCCGAAACATAGGGCACGCGTTAAAACAAATTAAAAGTAAATACTGTCTATAGTTTACGCGAGTAGTACACAAATAAAACACGAAAACCGAGCAGCCAATAAAACACGAAGTCTAAATAAAGCAATTGACAAACAAACTTGGCTGTTACTTTGCTGCAACTACATCAATTTGCCGACGGCGTTTCGTTTTTTGCTGGAACGAGACTCGTCAACCTACATACCACCTTGGTGACAAGCACATGGCGACAAGATCGTGGATACCAGTTCTAATAATAAATACGACGAAAACATTACTGATAAACAGAAATTTTACCGGTTTGAAACACGAAATATTATTCATGTTAATTTATTTCAACTACGACCCGACGTTAGTATAATTCGCGTTTTAAAGTATTAAATTATGAACAATTAAGAATACAATTCAAAACTAACTTATAACGTTCTGAAACGCGAAATATATTCGTTAATTTATTTCGAGTTTAAAACCGTTTTATCATGTACAATTAAGAATTTAAATGTACGCATTTAACAGTTAAACGAGAAAGATATTACTTGGTCGATATTTTTATTTATATGTGTAGGCATTTGCGTAAACTAAAAACAACTGAATAATTTATTTCGCGTTTTAAACCGTTAAAAGTGTTTCATTTTTCTTGTTACATTAATGTCATGCTAACTTATTTGAAATTTATTTCAACTACGGCCCGAAGGTAATATAATTCGCGTTTTATACCATTTATTGTGTCAAATTTAAATAATAATAAAAAAAAACTTTATTACTTCGCTCCTGTTGGTCGCAACCAAATGTCTTATAGTTAAATAAAAAACATTTGATAAATGGTTTTATTACAACAAAATTTAAATTCGAACCAGTAGTTTCTGTGATAAGCGCGTTTAAACAAACAAACTCTATCGCCTTATAATTTTGATATAAAAATGCGCTGTCGCCCTTTGAATTACTGCCTGTAGTTGTTGCAGCATTCGTCAACTGTTCGGAAACTAAACAGGATTGCTTCTACAATTATTTCCGCACCGGAAATGGAACTCGCATTTGAGAGCGAAACGTATCCTAGGTATCGTGGGAACAATAAAACCCTTCGAACCGTCTAATATAGACTAAAATAAAACATTGATTGATAGGTACTAAAATCCAGGAGAAGGCCTTATTTAATCTAAATAAAAACACTTTTAACGGTGCAGGCAAGTAAATCTAAATAAAACACTTTAACGGTTTGAAACGCGATATATTAGTTTAACATCGGCCCGACGTTTCGGATGCTTTACAGCAGCCGTGGTCTCTGCGAGACCACGGCTGCTGCAAAGCATCCGAAACGTCGGGCCGAAGTTAAAAATCATTTTTAAATAAGTTTAACTAATATATCGCGTTTTAAACCGTTAAAGTGTTTTATTTAAATGTGTACTACTCGCGTAAACTATAGACAGTATTTAGGCAAGTAAATCGTCGCGAGGGTCGTAGTTAAAGAAAAAAGTTAAATAAAGAAAAGCGAAATATATTAGTAAACAGTATTGTCTGTAGTTTACGAGACTAATAGTACCCTTAAATAAAAACATAGAACAGTTATTATATATCGCGTTTTAAACCGTTTTATTTTATTCCTTAATAGTTCTAATTTAACGGGTCAAAGCGGGCCGACAGCGCAACGTGTTAAATTAAAAACCCGCAAGTAGAATCGAGTTTCAAAAATAAGTCGATAGAGCACGATGCGGCGATGTTTATTTAACTATAACCTTTACTCCATAAATGCTCTAACCAACACAAGATTTTTCAATGCGGACAAGTAGTTCTTGGGATTAGCGCGTTCAAACAAACAAACTCTTGAGTTTTATATATTAGTAGATTATATAGATAGATTAATGAGGTTCAGAAAAACTCGTTCGCGGATAGGCAACGTAATCTTATTTATTACATGTCAAAGAGACGGCGATAAAAATTTAGCGACCGTGTCCACTGACCGCATTGTAAAGCGCCATATTTGTAATGATTTATATCGCAGTGAGATTAAATTGTAATAGTACATTATGATATAAGTGCGCTAAGTTGAAAATTACAGCCCTCGCCGATGGCTCGGGCTATAAGAAAGCAGAGGCTGTAATTTTCAAAGCGCACGTATGTCATACGACGTTTTATAACATATTGACGAGGAAATTATGACATTTTCAAATAAAAACAATACAGCGAAAAGAAAAAGCGCGCGGAATTATTTTCACTTGTCCACAAATAAGCGATGCGCGCGCATCGACTTTTTTTTTAGGCAAAGGTACAAAAACAGCCAGTAATTCTAATAAAGTAAATTAATATTTTTGTGTTTTTGTTATCGATAAATGGTTGTAATTTATTGTCAAAATTAATTAAATTGAAGAATTAAATGTTTATTTGTTACATTTTATTTCCCAATGTTAATTTTATTCATAAAATATTGACCACTTTCTTCACATAAAACCTCTTTGCTAAGATTTTTAAAAGTATCGTTCATTTTTAGACGGAGTATCTTAAAACTTTATTTAAAAAAAAACACGTGCCTTTTACATTACATTATCGCACACGTACGTAATGAGATACATTACGATATTGAAATTGGTGTAATTACAACCACTTTGCGAGCAAATATGTCATAAATTATTTTAATAAAACCCGATATTATCAACGGCCACGTTGATCTTTGTAGCGATGTGTGGCTAATAATTTAGGCTTATCTGTCCTCTAACATAAAGATCTTTGCTTGTAATGGAATTAGTAAAGAATAATTGGAACATTTTCTGTAGAGTAGTACACATTTAAATAAAACACTTTAACGGCTTAAAACGCGATATATATTAGTTAATTTTTTTTTTAAATCATTTCTACTTCGGTCCGACATATCGGATGCTTTGCAGCCGTGGTCACGGGGAAACGTCGAATCGTAGTTATAATCATTTTCAGATAAGTTTAATTAATATATATCGCGTTTTAAACCGTTAAAGTTTTTCATTGAAATAATTTAAAAAATTTAATCTTAGAAAGCACTTAGCGTACTTACGTGACACAAAAGCGAACGACGAACTGGGTTCGCGTGCATTCATTATGATAAAAGTGACCAGTCCCTGAGGATGTGCCGTCGACTCATTAATAAAATTACATACAAGGGCAAAGCTTTTCATGTTTGCATATTTAATTAACCGACTTCAAAAAAGTGTGTTTTCAATTCGTATATTTGCTTTTTATCTTTCTTCCGATTTGAAGAATAAGTTTTGCTGGAAAGTAGTTATTACAAAGATGGTCACCAGGGTGAGATGATCACAGACCGGCAAAATCGAGGGGAACTTTAAAAAATAGTTTTTTAAAATACGACTAATTATTATTAAATACTATCGGTAGTTTACGTGAGTAGTGAACTTTTAAAACACTTCAACGATTTAAAACGCGATATATATTGGTAAACTCATTTGAAAATTATTTTAACTACGGCCCGACGTTTCATTTAGGAAATGTAAAATATATCTCGTTTTAATCCGTTGAAGTGTTTTATTTAAATGTAATTATTAAGTCAAACTTTAAGAAAATTAACATTGTATAAAAGTATTGTGTATCTAGTGTTACCCGTATTATAAATTACTAGTTGAGTCCGCGACTTCGTCTGCGTAGAATAGTTATTTTGGGTATCCAAAATTGTTTTTGCAAACTGTCCTAACCTACGCCATACGTCGCGACCCGTCGTTCTCGCGAGTTCATCATAAGAGATAGACATATACTATCGCAGATATTTTTTTATTATTTGAATAAGAATCATATACATACATATTGGTTTTGTATCTTGAACCGTTTATGCGGCGTAAGATAAATAATTTCCCCGTTTTTACCGCTATTTTCCGCTGTTTCTTCGCTTCTATTACTTACAATGAAGATTTATAGCCTAAAGCCTTCCTCGATATATTTTCTAACCAACAAAAAAAAATATTTTTTTTTTAATTCGAAGCAGTAGTTTCTGAGATTAACAAGTTCAAACAAACAAACTCTTCAGCTTTGTGTAATCGTATAGATTATTGAAAATCTTTATCTCCAAGGCCTGTAAGAAATCTATTTTTAGCGATAAGGCCGGCGTTCCTCGCTACATTGTTTTCTTTTAAACTCTTCAAATTGAATCTTGTATTTATATTCTTGTGGTGACAATAAAGTATTTTTTGTTTGTTTTTGTGCGATTAGACTCCGTGTATCAATTTGACAACTCTATAATACGGATAGTTCATCCGAAATGTTTTTTATAGCAAACACGGATTCAAGGCCGAAGAACGATCAATTCACAGATAAATATTCTCCCTCCACAAAAATATGTAATACAAACGATGAGAATCAAGAAGAGGTCGGAAGCTACGAACAAGCTCAGCTAATTAGGGCGGCCTGCTGCCTTAATTGTCGTTTGGTCCAAGTTATAAGATTCAGCGTGCACCTAAAAAAATCACAAATTTGTTTACATTATTTAGGGACTAAGAAAAATTTATCAACAAATAAATATATTTATGTATATATTTATTTGTTATTTCACATTAAACACCGAGGAACAATTTAGAAAAGCTACATGAGATATTACACGCTGGATTCAACTGGCGAACGACCGGTCGTACTGGAAGTCTATGGGGGAGGCCTATGTCCAGCAGTGGACGCTGAACGGCTGAATCGAATCGAAAAACATGAGATATTAAAACGATATATGACAGCGACATATATTTGTGAGGTACCTTTTAAGGTCAATATCACATATCACAACTGGGATTTGAGTTTCGCTTGTGTTATCAATTTTAATACGAAAGTAATTTATCAATTCAGAAAATCACATTGTTAGTTGTTTGAATTTTAAACGTAGGTCGTTTGACAAACGTTAACATATGATCTATGACTCTTAAACAACACAGATTGCAGTCTGGTAGTGCAGATTTGATATAGTGATAATTGTTCATTAATTACTTTTCACTATCTTACTACGTTTTATTTACGTGATAAATGTATTATTGACAAATAAACATGACAATTATTACTACTCGTATAACCAATCTTTGCTTAAGCACTATGGTCCTCTTATCTTCAACATTTTTCACCCATTACTGTATGTGTGTGTGTGTGTGTGTATATATTTTTCATACGCAAAGCCGATACAAAAGTTTTCACCTCGAAAATAAATAAGACATAATATGTACTCGCTCCGAGACCGCGCCTGCTGCAAATCTTTTGAAACGTCGGTCCGTAGTTAAACTACAATAAATTTAAGTCATTTTGCATTTTAAACAGTTTAAAGTGTTTTATTTAAATGTGTACTACTCACGTAAATACAGACAATACATACTGGTACTGTAAAAAATAAACGCTAAAGCCTATCACTTACACCACACAGCGAAATCGTCTGATTAGTGAAGTCTGCTGCTTACGAAGCGCTTCCAGATTGTAGAGCTTACCTGAAATGAGAACATTTATGTTACATTCAATGTTAATACAATAATAACATTTTATTAAAATCATACTGAACTTTTAGACTGAGTTCATAACATGAGTCATGTTTATCTATTTTTTACCAACATAATTAAACTTACAACATATATTTCTAATAATAATTTTTACTACTTATGTATCGAACTTTAAATCAGTTTAACGAATATATATAATATATAAATGTGTACTACTCGCGTAAACTATAGACAGTATTTAGATATAATGTATTAGCCGGGCAGATTAAAGTTATTCTGGGCATCAAAATTTAATTTTTCAAACCTCATCTTTTAAATAAAACATTTTAACGGTTTAAAACGCAATATATTAGTTAAACTTATTTGAAAATGATTTTTAACTTCGGCCCGACGTATCGGATGCTTTGCAGCAGCCATGGTCACGGGGAGACCAGAAGTTAAAAATAATTTTTAAATAATTTTAACTAATATATCGCGTTTTAAACCGTTAAAGTGTTTTATTTAAATGTGTACTACTCGCGTAAACTATAGACAATATTTAAACCTCATCTTTGCTGTTACCCACGTTTTACGCGTCGCATCATTCTTGCATCTTAATTGATAGACGTGTACTGTCGACATTTTTTTAGATCATTTAAACAGGAATAATTCTTTCATACATATTTTCACCGTATCTTGAATCGCTTTCGCAGCGTACGCGTCGGAAACCCACAGAGTTGAATAATTTTCCCCCTTTTTTTACAATTCCTGCTGTGTAGTAACAGCGCGATCTTTTATAGCGTTCGTCGACTGTCTAATGAACCCAAAAACATAATTTTTATTCGAACCAGTAGTCCCTAAGATAAGCGCATTTAAACAAACAAGTAAATAAATTTTACATCTTGGTAAAGGTAAACATAAAAATAAATATTATCAGTAAACATTAAAACTAAAGATAAAGGTAGGTTACAAGTTACAAATAAAAAAAAAATATAAATATTTGAATTTTTTCACATTTGTAACTTTTAAAACGTCGTAAGTTCAATTTCCAAGTTGGTGATACGTACTGAGGTTTAAGACCAACCCCCCCAACTTCACGAATTTTTAGTACCTACAAAGAATCTTAAAATTTCTGAATATTATCCTAATATAATGATTTTTATCAAACCCCCCTCCCTCCTTGCCTCACGTGATTAATGGACAACCCCTTTATTAGTCGACATGTAGAGTCTACATTTATTCTAGCTCACAAAACATTTTCATAAATATATCGACTTGCGAAGACTAGAATATAATAAACTAAACCACCTTTAAGGCAACCTTCTTATTCTATATCTATATAACTTCACGGCTTTTTCACCAGTAGGCCCGGACGTTGTGATATTCCTACCACCCATTCCATATCCAGAACTTTCCATCGAAATCGGTTCAGCCGTACTTGACTTTAAATCGTTTAACTAACACGACTTGTATAAACATATATTAGCGTTGAAATTGCGACGCACCTAAATATATAACTGATGAAGCAATATATCTCCACTAATGTAAATGTCAGACACAAGTTGTCGGGCCATTTATTAGATTTTCAATGAGGCATAAATATCGGTTACATATGAATAAATACATAAGCCTGATTACATTTATGTATTCGTCCATTAAGTAGGGTTCGCACAGGAATCGAACACCATATATGTGTGAATAAAGTTGTATATTTTATCTACTTGGTCTAATGGTAGCAATGCATGGCTAGTAATGAGGGGTCGTTGGTTCTATGACCACCGGGCCCAACGTGTTTTTAATCAATTAAGAATGGAAGTATATAAATAAAACACTTTTAACGGTTCAAAACGCGATATATATTAGTTAAACTTATTTGAAAATTATTGATAACTTCGGGAAGTTTTAAAAAAAATAATGTTTTAAGTAAATTTAACTAAAATATAGCGTTTGAAACCGTTAAAGTGTTTTATTTTAATATCATGACGTAAATCAATATTGAAATAACACGTCTTGGAATCTTAACTTCGACGACATAATATAGCACTGCCAACGTGTTAGGTTTTTATAAACCGCGGGTAGTGGAAATAAGAACCGATAAAATGATTTATATAAAACACTTTAACGGTTTAAAACGCGATATATATTAGATAAACTTTATTGGAATTATTTTAACTACGACTCGGCGTTTCGGATGCTTTGCAGCAGCCGCCCACAGGGAAACGTCGGTTCATGAAAAAATTTTTTAAATAAGTTTAATTAATATATTTCGCGTTTTAAATCGTTAAAGTGCGAAGTATTCGCGTAAACTACAGACATTATTTTATGAAATTATGTTTTCGTGACCTCTACGTTGAGCGTTCAACGTGATTAATTCATTAACTTAAGTAAACATTAAAATATATTCGGCTCTTGTGTGATCCAGAAACTAATGGGAAACTAATACATTTAAAATGCAACTTCAGTAGCTATTTGCCGAGAGTCTAGATTAGCTACGAGTCGCGGGTTCGATTCCCAGGGTACGGGTCCACTTTTCTTATTGATGATTCATCTGGAATCCCGGTCATTCACCGTCGAAAGATGAAAAGGCCGTAATGTTTAATCGCGTTTCGGTTTCAGGTTTTGGATTCGAATATCTAAAGCCGACATAGGTCGAGAGCACATATGTTTACCTACCATCAATAGAACCCCATGTTTCTCTGTCGTCCTCAGACAAAACAAAAAAAAGATTTTGTTTTCGCCGGAGGCAATAACGTGCAATAAATATTTTCTCTATAACGAAGATAAAACTTTAATAAAACTCATTTAACGGTTTAAAATGCGAAATCCCTCTTTCTTCTTATAAATCAATAAATAATTTACATTTTTTTTAATTGGTTTTAAAACATAGTTTATATACATTATATAATTAGATACTATCAGTTCACGCGAGTGGTACATTTAAAACACATAACGGTTTAAAACACGAAATAAATTAGGTAACCTATTTATAATCCGAATATCAACTACGAACAGAACACCAGTGTAGCAGTTTTGACTGTAGATCCACCCTCCGTTTTCAGTCCCCCCGTGACCACGGCTGCTGCATCCGAAACGTAAAACTTAGCAGTACGCCAGCAGTTCGTCCGTCGAGCAAGCCTTATAGCAGCACTCTTCGACGATCTCCCGTTTGCTCCTCGCCGATCTCGCCGTACGTTGGGGTATCCAGATGTCATATTCAGTCATCGCCGTCCTCTTTGTCATAGCATTTTGACATTCAAAAGCAACAGTGTTAGCCAAGTACCGTCCGCAATATCTCCTATCGCTGTATGACCCTTGAAGGACCAGGGAGAGGATAGAGAGACAGAGAACTGTTTGTGACTTCATTGCGAGAAGTTGTGTGATTGGGGAGGGAAATTCGGTGCTTATATAGTGGTTCAAGGGTAGATATGCATGGAAGCATTCATATCAAAAATAAACCAACGCAAACTATACCGTTTATTTGTAGTAGCTAGGAAACTTATTATCTACAAAAATCGTTACATAATGCGCTATCGATCTACCTTGACTTTGGATATATTCTAGTATCACCTAAAATGTGTCTGTCTATAGTTTACACGAGTAGTGCACATTTAAATAAAACACTTTAACGGTTTGAAACGCGATATATTAGTTAAACTTCTCCCCGTGACCACGTGAAACGTGGGGCCGAAGTTAAAAATAATTTTCAAATAGGTTTAACTAATATATCGCGTTTTAAACCGTTTAAGTGTTTTATTTAAAATATGTCTACAAACAATACTTTTGCTTAGTCAAACTAGTTATGTATTAGGGACCTATATGGACTTAAGCGATAATTATTTAAATATAATGTTTCTATGGATAACAATTAAATTAAAAATTTTAAATTAAAAAATTCGATGATAGGGGCAGGATTCGATACCATGGCCACGGCTCTCTACTAACTTAGTTTTTTTTAACACTATTAATGTTTTAAAACTCATTAACATCTAAACGTTTAATGTGATCTTTGAAGTCGGACTGTGGTTAATATTAATTAAATAACACTTGACGTGTTTGTGTTAATTTTTTTTTATTGATATGAATATATCAATAAAAATATTGTATAATGTTTTACATATATCATACATAACAATACCTAAATACAAAAAAAGCATAGAGAACTATTTTGCAACAAATAAAACAATGATTAAAAAAAAACAATTTTAGACCCACAGTGTCTGAAATTGTATACGAACTATTTATTATTTTGAAAAAAAAAAAAAACCACTTTATTACAGATAACAAAACAAAAAAAAAACAACATAACATAGTAGATCTCATGGCATTCGAATCCAGGACCTCCCATGCTTAACGCAATAGCAGGTAGCACGTTCCAAGTAAGGCAAATATGTATGAACGAACCGCTTCCATACATATCTCCGTTCCCCTTTTGAGACGTCATAATATGTCCTGTGATATTATTTGACTGACTGCGTCTTGACTGTGTAGGTGAATGACGTCACATGCTTGTTTGCATAAGTGTAGGTCGAGGTACACGAATGACAGTCTGATTTGTGTCCCTGGTTTAAACTGTCGTGTGAAGAGAATTAATATTTATAAATAAAATTAGACTTTAGTTTAAAGTATTTGATAATATGCAAGTTGCACAACGGTAAGTCATA
The DNA here is from genome assembly GCA_963661955.1 of Leptosia nina. NCBI lineage: Eukaryota > Metazoa > Arthropoda > Insecta > Lepidoptera > Pieridae > Leptosia > Leptosia nina. The sequence goes on from CAVLEF010000276.1 coordinate 282,203, forward strand.
TTATAATCTAGCAAAAAAAAATCGTTGGTCTGTAAAATAAGCATGTAAAGATAACGTTAAAGTAAGTAAATACTGTCTGTAGTTCACGCGAGTAGTACACATTTAAATAAAACACTTTAACGGTTTAAAACGCGATATGTTTTAGTTAAACTTGTTTGAAAATTATTTTAAACTGTTTCGGACGCTTTGCAGCAGCCGTGGTCACGTGGCGAGACCAGAAGTTAAAAATCATTTTTAATAAGTTTAAAACGCGATATATATTATTAGTCCCGGCAGGAACGTCGGTCCGTAGTTAATATTCTCAAACAAGTTTAACTAAAATATATCTCGTTTTAAAACGTTAAAATTGTTTTATTGAATTGTAGGTAACTGCGATATACTACAGAGTACTACTACGAGGGTAGTAGATTCGCGTCCCGCTAAGTAAAAAAGAATCTAATAAATATTCAAATCGCCAAGCGTGTTCCAAGTTTAAAGTGAATAGACAAGCTATTGAGTCCGAGTGTTGGAACTCCGAGCTATGCCGTGAATGGGACGAGCTAATAGATGGAACGAGACCAATTTGAATGTGAATGCGGGCGACCCGACAGCGTTGAATACCTCGTACCCTTGTAAGACAGGAATTGCTTTCAAAAATTCAAATAAGGAACATTCGTCATTTGTTCTACTATGTAGATAAGATAAAACGGTCAAGTGCGAGTCGGGCTCTCGCACGGGGAGTTCCTTTCTATTGACAATTGACATTTTGTAGCCTTATTTAGTTATTTCAAGCGATAGCGATATAGCAAAAAAAGTTGTCATCAACTCGACTCTTTGTTTTTTTAGGCTCTTTTGTGTAATGGTAGCAACAGGACCTGGGTTCGGTCACCAACGGGGGCAACATGTTTTTAATCTATTACTAATATATAAAGCTGGTGAGTTTGTTGCGCTAATGTCGGGAACTACTGATGAGAATTCAATAATTATTTTTGCGATAGAGCATTTATCGAGAAGGCCATAAAACATCGCACTGCGACTAATAGGAGCGTGGAAACAGCGGAAAATGTGGAAACTAACGGGGAAAACTATTCATCTTTGTGTAAATCAATAAACATGAAGAGGAGGTTTGCAAAAATCAAATTTAGACGCACAAAATAACAATTCTACGCGGACCAAGTCGTTGACACAGCTAGTCAATTAATAAAATACTGTCTATAGTTTACGCGAGTAGTACACATTTAAATAAAACACTTTAACGGTTTAAAACGCGATATATTAGTTAAACTTATTTGAAAATGATTTTTAACTTCGGCCCGACGTTTCGGATGCTTTGCAGCAGCCGTGGTCACGGGGAGAAGTTAAAAATCATTTCCAAATAAGTTTAACTAATAAATCGCGTTTTAAACCGTTAAAGTGTTTTATTTAGTCAATTAATAATTTCACAATAACCTGTTAGACCAAGTCTGGAAATCTGCTTATTAAATATGTGGTATAAATATCGAAATAGCGTGCCGGCCACAAACCACCATCCACAGTTCAGAAAACTATCAAGTTTAATCGCATTTCGGTTACAGTCTGTAAATTTGCAAAAATATCAAAATCAATATAGGTCGATAGCGCATATGGCTGTCCGTATCAAACAGAATTAAACGATTTAATTCGCAGTGACATAACTTTTCCACGACACTCCACCTGTATCATAAATTATCAATTTTACACCTTATTTTAATAGTGTTAGGGTCGCGTTTCCAACGCACACGAATGTCCTTAGCTAATTCACGCTTCTCTTTTAAATCTTACATCGATCCCCGGATCCCCAACTCGGGAATTTCGTGAGACCGTAATTCACAGCAAACTTTGAAGAACACTCGCTATTCGGGTCTGGATAAACTTTGAAATTGAAAACTTGTATGGCCACATACGAGTCGTCTTAATTTTTAATTAGAGGTTACGTAACGTTGTAACGTGAAGTTTAGGTTTCATTTTAAAGGTCTAAACCAAGTTTGTTTGAATAATTCTATATCTACACATAAATACTGTCTGTTTACGCTAGTAGTACACATTTAAATAAAACACTTTAATAGTTTAAAACGCGATATATTTTAGTTAAAAATTATTTTTAACTACGACCCGACGTTTCGATTGTTTTGCAACAGCCGTGGTCACGGGGAGACGCGATGTTTTTTTTAAAGTTTAGAATCGATTTTTAATTTAGTTGAGGTAGGTAAAAACTTCATCAATTTCCTTTTTTACGCATGCATGGGAACCCCACCTGATGGAAGGTAAAATATCCATGTCATATAACATATACAGAGGGCGCTGTCTATTTTGGCTATAGATATTCGAAGGCTATCAGACTCAAGCCGAACAGTGATAACCGTCCTAAAGACAAAAATGTGTCAGAAAAATTATAAATTTATTAACACGTTGTACCGGATGGGGATCAAAGTTGCTCATCCTACTTAATAATATAAACGTGAATGTTTGTATGTGTGGATGGATGTTTGTTACTCTTTCACGCAAAAACTACTGAATAGATTTCAAATAAACTCTCCAATAATATAGCTTACACATCAGAAAAACACATAGGCGACAATTTATAAAGATACTGTGTTGTGAGCTGTCCAAAATATGACATTAAGTGTCAAGTAACTAGGAAAATCCTACCTTTCTGCGAGCTATTCCGACGTGCGCTGCCATAAACGTTAGTTACACATAATTATGTAATGTCTGATATGACAGACATCATTCAGTTTAAATGCGCGATACTACGTAATGCTAATCCTGCGTAGACCAAGTCGCGGGCACCAGCTAGTACAATATATATGCACATTTTGTGATAAGGAAATAATACATAACTACAGCGGCCGGCAAGAGAGGCATTGATGGAGGTATGTGTAAGTCCATCAACGCCTAGTTTCGGCCAAGGCTTTTACAGTACTCGTCTCAAATAATGCGCGGAAATTAAAACTAAGTAGTACAATTCAGGACTTTAAAACCAAAGACGAAGTTGACGAACAACTAATAACTATCGACTTTACGCGCCATTTTTTTTACTAAAGAACTATTGTGTGTTTGCCAGTTGGAAATTTGAATTAAACCTTCGATAAGTTACCTTTTTGGTCGCCATGTTGCGGAGTAGATCGTTCTGTTTTCAAATTTATTTGGCCTAAACACGACAGTAATGGATTTTCAAACATCTATTGCCGAACTATCTCAAAGAAGATTGTCACAAAGGTCAAATTTAAAATCATGTTTAATAAAAATATATTTACATAGCTGTGTCGGCGTCTTCGTCTGTGTAAAATAGTTATTTTGGACGTAATAAAATGGTTTTAGCAAACCCCACATAAGTCCGTCACATTTTTATAAATTACTAGCTGAGCCAGTGACTTCGTCCGCCTAATAGTTAGTTTAGTTAGTTATCTTGGGCATTCAAATTTGGTTTTACAAACCTTCTCTTCAACTTTATAAATTTACGCGATATCGACCCATCGATAGCGTCCCGTCGGTCTTGCAAGTTAAACTTATAAGACATAATATAGCGTCGCAGACTTTTCTTAGATCATTTAAAGAGGAATCATTCTTTCATACACATTATTTAGGTATCTTGAACCATTTTCGCAGCGTACGCATCCGAAACCCACGGGCATGAAAAATTTCCCCCGTTTTGATCACATTTCCCGCTATATCTTCGCTTATATTAGTCAAACGGCAATGATTTATATTTATATATAGGCCTATAGCCTTCCTCAATAGATGTTATAACTCAAAAGTATTTTTTCAATTCGAATCAGTAGTTCCTGAGATGAACGCGTTCAAACAAACAAACTCTTCAGCTTTATATATTAGGATGGATAGAATTTCTGTATCATAATATTCTCTAGAAATAATTTTGTCAGCAAAACAACGTATGCCAGTTCTGCTAGTCATCATATAAATATTCTCTGTAAAGCTCGCCATCGAATTGAGCAATAATAAAAACATTTGAGGGCACGCCCGGTTACGTAAGAAACGGGAATGAAAATATAATTCTGTTTGAACGATAATTGAATACGAAATTTCGAGATAAAACAATGGGATTATAATAATTGGGCGTTTTTGAAAACAAAGGGGTTGTGCACACAGGTGCTTTGAAGAGCCATATAACATCTCAACAAGATATGTTGGCGACCTATTTTTCCTACTACTGTCTGCCTCTATCGTTAAAAAATGATCTATTAATGAAATCGTAAACGCATGGGAAGAAAACTGTTACTTATAACGTTTGATGTTAAAATAACACTCTTATATACTTACTATTATGTAAAGCTGAAGAGTTTGTTTGTTTGAACGCGCTAATCGCAGGAACTAATGGTTCGAATTGAAAAATTATTTTTGTACTGGGTAGAGTATTTATCGAGGAAGGATATAAGGCTATAAAATAGCGGTGACTAATAAAAGCGAAGATACAGCAGGAAATGTGAAAAAAAAACGGGTGAAAATTTATGTTTGTGGGTTTCCGATGCGTACGCTGCGAAAACGGTTCAAGACACCCAAACAACATGTAAGAAATAATGATTCCCCTTTAAATGTTATAAAAAAATGTCCGCGACACTATATGTCTATCTTTTAAGATTAACTCCCCATGACCACGGCTGCTGCAAATCATCCGAAACGTCGGGCCGAAGTTAAAGATCATTTACAAATAAGTTTAACTAATATATCGCGTTTTAAACCGTTAAAGTGTTTTATTTAAAAGATGTAGAGGTTTGAAAAACAAATTTGTATACTCAAAATAACTATTCTACGCGGACGAAGTCGCTGACACAGCTAGTAAAAAATAATATAAAGTAGCTAGTATGAAATATATGAGAAACACAAAGTTATTTTACCTTCCCAAAGTATTGAAAATTTCTGAAAATCGTTATAAAAGCGAATTTTGATTGGCTCGGGGGAGAATTTGTTGAACTACGAACTTTTACCAAACACGCGGTTAGTCTGTGGTCTTGTATAAACGCTATACATCGCTATATATTCTCAGTTCCCTGATCCTCTCCGCACCTTTTCTATACAAAGAATAACCTAAGATCTCGCAGTAATATCTATACTAATACATAAAGCTGAAGAGTTTGTTCGTTTGTTTGCACGCACTAATCTCAGAAACTACAGGGTTGAATTGAAAATTCTGGAGATAAGGATTCCCAAAAAATGTGTGTATAAGAATGATAATAATAAAAACTCTTTATTGCACAAACATGCTAAGAACATTGATACTTAGAATTATATATACAAAATAAAACATGTTTGTGTAAAGGCGGCCCTATTCTCTATGGCGATTACTTCCAGGCAACCTTTGCATGTAGAAATAAAAAAATAAAAATAAATAGTTAATTTTATGTAAGTAATCAAATGTCAACGTGAAAAATAAAATTATACGATAAAAAGATAATTGAAATTGGAAATTAACACTAAAATACTAACTAACTACTACTAAAGTTAAACATACTTAATAGATTAAATAACACACTTAACACCTAGAGAAGCATATTAAGGTCCTAAATGTGAATCATTCTTAAGCCAGTGAGGCGAAGCCTAAACAGCATTACCAAGAAAGTATTGCTGAACCCTGGCCTTAAATATAGTGTGACTCTGGTAATGATTTGTCTTTAAATGATTAAAAAAAAGTCTCTGACGCATATGTCTATCTTTCAAGATTAACTTACAAGAGCGACGGGAAGGTACGCGATCGACGTCGTGGGTAACAGGTTAAGTTTATAAAGACGGGGTTTACAAAGACGAATTTGGATGCCCTAAATAACGATTCTCGATGACGAAGTCGCGGACGAAATCGCTGACCCAGCTAGTATATTATATAATATCTTAAATTACTTATAGTAATTATATCGTATAGTATAGTATAGCGCTTTTAGGTAACCAAAGCCTTAGTGCCATGAATTATTGATTCTTTTGGTAGTTTGCACAAGTTTTCAATCTGTACTTTTTTATTACTTTTAGATAAATCATTCAACACTTGTGGAGGCTCCGTTTATGCTTCTAGGTTTTTTAAACCTTCTTGAGTTTAAGCCATAAAAATAGTCAGTACGAAAATGTATTTTACATTTGTTTAATAAATATTGTTTCATGTGTGAACGCGACGACGTCATGGTCGAGGAAGAGCAAAAACACAATGAAATAAAACTTTTAACGGTTTAAAACGAGAAACATAACTCAAGTCAATTTATCAACGACTCGACGTTTCAGGTGCTTTTCTGCAGCCGTGATCACGGGAGGGTACGATGATCAAACCTAATGTCAAAGTGACAATTGCTAGCTGTTTCGCCGAAGTATTTGCAGAAAGTGGTTGCGCCTTTATTAAATATAACTATTATATAAATATTTCGTTTTATTTAAATGTGTACTACTCGCGTAAAACTTACAGTAAAATAATAAAAAAAGGTACAAATATTTTTAAATATATTTCAATGGCACATTGTATCAGTGAATAAAAATATATTTAATAAAACAAAACACAAACGGTTTAAAACGCGTAATGTAAAAGTTAACGTAGTTACAATTTATTTTAACTACAGCCCGAAGTTTCTGATGTTTTACACAACCGTGTACAAGCCGTGGTCACAGACCCCCGTGACTTTCTCATATAAAACATACGACTACCCTCCAATGTGCAATAATAATGTTTCTTATATTAAACTGATTAAAACAATAAGCTTCTTGACAGCTGAGTGTCTCGTGTTTATTTTAATTTCCGTCCCCGGAATTCTTTCATTCCAACATCGCGGGCAAAGTGATGGTCCATATTTTAATCTGAAACGTTGTTTGTGAAAAATAAAGTAAAATAAGCTTAATTTACGTTTCGGAGTTATTATTTAATAAATTTTAGTAATAAAATTCTTTTGGCGTTGGGTTTTGGGTTTTTAGCTCGCGGTACTAAATTTAAATGCAAATGGCGGATATTAAAATAACATAATAACGATATATGTTTTTGAAATTAAAAATATTTTTTTGTTTCCTTTAAAACGCATTAAGCACTAAAAAGCACAAAATTTTTTATCATTATAAGACATTGATTAACGGCAAAATAACCCTTTCCACGTAGATTAAAATAATAATGTATTTTATTCACGCGTTTACCGCCTGGCCTTTGTACAAAAAACCCGATAACTCATATTGCCCGTAACACACGTCGTACGCAAACGCTGAAGAAAAACCAGTATCTTATTTCGTAAAAGGCCCGGGGCATCTCAACGGTAATTGGCTGAAAAAATGGCCGCTAGTCTATTGTTTTTCATAATAAACCTTTGCACGAGGCCATTAAAAGGCTCAAGTCTTAGCCGATGGTTCGTGTACTAAAAATCGATTTGACTCGACACTGATGGGGTAACTTAGTACCAGGAGATAGACAAGTATTTTGTAGTACTTTGTAATAAACTCGGGCAATTAACCATAATAACGTTCCGTGCCAACTAATTGAGTTATCGAGGTCGATAGGTCATAGTGAAATCTCAAAAAAGAAACATGCACATCGCGCAATGTAATTTCAACCTTAACACATGCGTATAAGGAACGCAGTGTATGCCGGTTCGAATCCTGCCCGAGTCGATTTTTTTTACAATTTGTAATCGATTTTTACAAATTCCTGCAAAAAGTTGAAAGTCACAATGCAGGTGAAGTCTTGGGCAAAACGTAGTATAGAACACTTTAAAAACTAGTTTTATTTTTTTTACGCGATTAGTTTACATGTTGCTTTGCAGCAGCCGTGGTCACGGGGAGACTGCTGCAAAGCATCCCAAACATCGCCAAGTTAAAAACTATTTTTTTTAACTTAAAGTGTTTTATTTAAATTATTTAGTTTGAAATAAAAAAAACGATACAGACGAGACTTGAACCGGCAAGATCTTCGGCAAGTCGTTCTTGCAAGTTAATCTTAAAAGATACACATATATAGCGTCACGCACTTTTTTTAGATAATTTAAAAAGGAATCATTCCTTCATACAATAGCAAGGTAACCATTAAAGACGTATGCGCAGCGTTTTTAACGGTTTTTTTTTTCACATTCCCGCTGTTTCTTTGCTCCTATTAGTCACAGCGCATTTTACAGCCTCAATAAATGCTCTAACCAACACAACAAACAAACAAAAAACAACTCGAACCAGTAGTTTCTGAGATTAGCGCCTTCAAACAAACAAACTCTACAGCTTATTAGTGGAGATAGAGGATTAATTACGCTCCTATTGCTTGCAGCGTGATGTTATATAGCCTAAAGCCTTCATCGATCGACAACAAAAATCATTTTTCAATTTGACTAAGTCGTTCTCGAGATGAGCGCATTCAAACAAACAAACTTGTCAGATAGATATTAGTATAGATGTGATGTAAAACCGTGAGCAATTACACCGAAAAACGCAAACATCGTTTGTTTTCAAACCATTACTGGAGCCCAATTTGTATCATACAAATGAAATGTTTACCTAAGACCGCTCGTTCGGATGAAATATCCAGTTATGAGAACTCGGGAGGGTTCTGAATGTTTGAAGAGGCTTCGTTTTTCGTTTTAGGGTTCCGTACGGAAATAGATTTTTTCTGATGGATTAATGCGTATTTTGCTCTGGGACCTCAAAGGACCATTATTCCACGTATTTTGAATAACATTCTGGGACTACGTTGAAAAATTATGAGATGAAGGCGGCATTGGGGCGGGGCCTCCTTGGGGGGAAAATTAATATGACATTATCAACAGTAGGAATTATTGATTTCAAAATCGAACATAAATTGAAAAAAATTTCGACTCGGGCAGGACCGGCTCCGTCAGCGTTCCGTGCTGTTGCTCTCCGTCGATTTAAGAATTATAAACAAAAAATTAAATTATATAGTGCCGTCAAGTGCAATAACATGTGAAAAATATTAAAGTTTTCAGCAGAAAGAGTCGTGAAGTCTGATTGCCTTTTGGGTTCCAGTCTGCATTTCCGTATATCCTAAGCTAAAATAGGCCGACAACACATCTTGTTGAAATGTTATATTGCTGGAATATTACACCTACCATCAAGTGAACATAACGCCATGTTTGACCTTTTCGCAGATCAATAACGACAACAGGATTCCTCTGTTGTATATTTTATTAAGAATATACAACCCTGGACTTCGACTTTTTGCTGGTTCTATTCGATCATCAATAAATGTGCATGGCGATATTTCAGTACAGACCAGCGAATGCTTCATAATTTAATTAAAACTGCGTATTCATCGTGTATTGGTGAAACGTATAATGTTTTATGAAAAATAAACTCAAATAACATTTTTACAATAATGTGAGTGAAAAAATACAATCTATACTAATATATAAAGCTGAACAGTTTTTTGCTGAACCGTTAAGCAACTTAAAAAATTTTTTTGTGTTAACTTTATGAGAAAGGCTATAGAATATTCTATATTTATATTTTAGTTTTGATGCTACTCTACAAAACTACAGTCTACCCTCAGTCTTTAAATATTAAAACTATATGGTTATATTTAAATTAACTTCAAAACAAACTACGGGTGCAAATCGCTTCTATTTTAAAGATGTAGAGGTTTCAAAACAAGTTGATACCAAAAAAACGACTAAGCGTAAATTATAAAATATAAAAATATTTTTATATTAGAAAATCAATGTCTATTTTAATTCAATATGTGTAGTAAGTAGTACACATTTAAATAAAAACTTAGGTTTTTTATTATCAGAGATCTATCTTTCTCCACACCACCAAAATCCGAAGTGATAGCAAAATATTTCAAAAGTTAATAAATATTCTAAACGTTTAAGTTTATTATGTTATTAACTTATAATACGTTTTCTTTATAAAAAGGTATTTTTCACACAAACTTATTTCCAATGGATTTGGGACAAGACTTAATTGGGAATACTGGGGCGTTTTCTATAAGAGCGAGCAAAATTTGGTATAGTCACCTCCTCGAATTTAAATACTTTTAAAAATATCGCGACATATTAATGAAATTCCAAATTAGCTCGACTAAGTACATATTAGACCTTAACAAAAAAAGCATTGCAAATATCTTTTATTCTCTTTAGTGTTCTTTTACTTACGCAATAGTTTTGGATTCGCGCTGCCACTAAAATAAGTCATAATTATAGTTTTTTAAGTTCTTTACAACTTTTCCACAATATTTATATGTTTTGGTACTACTTGTTATCTGATAGGGACAGACTGAAAATCAGCGCTTAGCAAGCCTTGCTGAGCACATGCTGAGTCTTGATACCTTTTAGCACAAAGTTAAAATTGTACTTTTTTTTGTATTTTTTTAATTGTAAGGTTTCTTTTTTATTACTTATTTTAATTGTAAATTATGTACTTTGTGATAATAAACGGATTATTTATTTATTTATTTAGATTCAATAAGACCGTCCATTATGTAAAACTGGGGATCTGCAGGCTTTCGTTTGGAAAATTGGAAAACTTTATCAAGGTGAGGACGAGTTTGTACAAATCTCTAGGATTCTTACGGAATCACTAGTTTGACGAATCGCCCTTTTATTCTGACTGTAGTTAAAGCGAGTAGTATTTTATAACGCGATATATATTCTCCCCCCCCCCCCCGTGACCCCCCGGCTTTTGCAAAGGACCCGAAACGTTGGGTCATAGTTAAAATAAATTAAAAATCCGTTTATATATCGCGTGTGAAACAGTTAAAGTGTGTTATTTAAATGTGTACTACTCGCCTTAACTACAGACACTATTAAAAATGCCAAGTTAGAAAAAATACACTATAGATTTATTAGCGTTCACGCGTCCTTGCTCGATCTGAACTGGTCCTGAATGCAACTGTATTCCGTGACGTCAGAAAAGGAATTAAAAGTTTAGTATTTAATTAAACTGCGCGTTAGTTATTAATGAAGTCACTGTAGCGAAGCGGGTAACCGTCTTGTGTTAAAGTTTTAATTGATGCCGCGCAACTTACATCTACCACGGCGACATAATCTAGTTTTAAATGAAGACAATTCAAAGTTACATAGAGTACGAACGTCTTAGTCTTTTTTATGACAAAAGAACCACAGGTGTAATTGATGGTGAGTGAAAAGGCCGGCCTCTAGCATCGAAACAAAATGCGCTGTCGGACTATTTTGGCTTTGGATATTCGGAAAACCACAGACTGAAACCGAAACGCGATCCAGATTTCCAGACGAAGTCCAACGTGTTCCAGAAGAATTATAAGACCCGGTGAGGTATAAACCCACGACCTGTTGATACGTTACACCAACGGGCCCGACCCTATCCGTGTCCGTCCGTGTTATATAACATTTACTTGATAGAAGATGAAATACCACAGTCATATAACATACTAGCTGTGTCAGCGACTTCGCCCGTTGTTCTTGCAAGTTAATCTTCAGAGATAGAGATATTAGTGTCGCTTTTTTTAGATAATTTAAAAAGAAATCGTTTTCATAGCGTACGTCTCGGAGACCCATAATAATGTGTAAGTTTCACCGTTTTTTATTCTCGCTGTATCTTCGCTTGTATTAGTCACATGGCGATGTTTTATAGCCTTATAGCCTTCCACGATAAACGTTCTAACTAACACAAAAATGAGAAAGAATTTTTCATTTCGAACCCGTAGTGTCTGAGATTAGCGCGTTCAAACAAACAAAATCGTCAGCTTTATATATTAGTATAGATTATAAAGATGTATTTCAGTAATTTATGTAATAAATTTTTTTTTTTAACGGCCTCGTTGGTCTCGTAATATTTTTCAAGCAGGAGTAAAAAAGTCCATTAAAATTTTAAAATATACAACTTTAACATAATTTTTATAACAATGTTTAACTTTTGAAAACTTTTGACCGCCTCTGTAGCCTGTAGTTGACGGTTTTGCGTCGCGTTAAACGCGGCGAGAAATCAGGAGTCTGTTCAACTGTTAGTATGTAAGAGAACCGATCACGGACACAGAAATATGTTCGCCCTATGCCCCAAGGGCGGAAACGGGAACTTTCGAACTGAACTCGCAAATCACGGCGTCAAAATAATTAGTAAATAAGTTTAACTCATGCATTTCGCGTTTCAAACCGTTTAAATTGTTTTATTTAAAAGGTCAGGAATAATTAGTAAACTTTGGCCGAGTCACGAGTGCTCAGCGTAGACTAATGAAGCCGCTATTCATAATTCCAGCCACGAGAGATGAAGCCAATTTTCAGAAAGGGCTACAATTTGTGAAAAGGCTTAGCGCACACCCAACGCGACTCGGCGATACATTGCGCAGCGGGGAACCACTGACCAGTTAAATAAAACACTTTAACGGTTTAAAATGCGATATTTATTAATTAAACTTATTTGAAATGATTTTAACTACGACCCGACGTTTCGGATGCCTTGCAGCAGCCGAGGCCGTGGGGAGACAGGATTAAGTAATATATATCACGTTTTAAACCGTTAGTGTTTTATTTAAATGTGCACTACTCGCGTAAACTACAGACAGTGTTTGACGAATGACCACTTCATGTATCTTTGCGTCGCGTCTCAGTGTGAGTTGGCCCTAATCTGAGTTTTAATTTTCTGTGGCATACAATTGTATAATGTATTCTGGGCGAGGACATCATTAATATTAATAATCAAAGGCTAGGAAGGCAGCGTCCGTGGCTCAATGGACACGCGAAAAAGGTCCAAAGTTCGTGTATCGGGAAAGCATAGTACATAAAATGGTGATAATATAAAATGTATAAGCGCTGTCGGATGGAATAGTCAAAATAAGCTTCCCTACGTACGCTAAAAAAGACTATTTAAATAGTCCAAAACGAATTAAAGCAAAGATTGATACGTTGAGTACAACAGCATATTGAAGGTAAAAGTCTCCGACCCGATGACATCTAATTAGGATGTGCTGTCGGCCTATGTTTGAATTTGGACATTCGATTTGGAAATCTACAGTCTGAAACCGAAACGCGGTTACATTGTTCGGCTTTTCCATCTGTAGAGGTAGGTGTTCCGGACGATTTTGATCCAGGTTATCCTGGCTTTTAAAATTCAGAAAATTTAAAAATCGAAAATAAATTGAAAAAACTTTCGAAGTCAGGCCGAAGTTAAAAATCATTATCAAATAAGTTTAACTAATATATCGCTTTTAAACCTTAAAGTGTTTTATTTAAATTTTCTACTCGGGCAGTACTTGAACGGGCATCGTTAGCGCGTGTCAACAGCACGGAACGCTGACGATGCCGGTTCAAGTCCTGCACGAGTCGAAAATCTTTTCAATTTATTTACGATTTTTAAATTGTATAGTACCTTCACGTGCAATAACATGTAAAAAATAATGAAGTTTTCTAATTCAGAAAATTACAAATCGACTTTTGAAACATGTCGAACCCCGTGAAAATCGAACGCACGACCTGTTACAAGCCATACATCTGTTTTCTCCCCGTGGCCACGGCTGCTACAAAGCATCCGAAACGTCGGGCCGGAGTTAAAAATCATTTCCAAATAAGTTTAACTAATATATCGCGTTTTAAACCAATAAAATGTTTTATTTAAATGTGTACTACTCGCGTAAACTATAGACAGTATTTAATCATACATCATCTGTCTATAATTCGTGACCTGCGCGGATTTTTTAATGATTGAGGGCAGACAAGCGTTCCGTTCGCTTGATGGAAGGTAAAATACCACAGCTATATGTTACCTAAACTAGATGCGATGTCGACCTTTGGCACTGGACATTCAGAAATCCACAACGCTATTGAACTTCGCGACTTTTTGCTTTGCGAATTGCAATATTCCTATTAAACGTCCAGATTTCCCCGGCGGTTCGACATGAGTAAAACCGAACTATGACCACAAATCAAAACGACCAAACCAAAACTTTCCCGCAATATGCAATACGTCCAAAGTTGTTGGAGGGTAGATGGAGAAATTCGTGTGAAATTCGACCACTATTCTCAAACAATACTCCGAATAGAACAGGTAAACACTTGCGGTCCGTTGCATAGTTAGAATTCGGTGCCTACGATGTAAACCAGAATACAGATGTAACCAGTTGGCACTTTCATGGTTCCTCAAAATTGGTTTAACGATAAAGGTATCAATGTATTAGCCATACATTGATACCTATATCTTAAACTTATGTATATAGTATTGTGGATTCGGCCCAATTTTTTTATTAATTTTTATTTTTCATTTTTTTTTTATTTAATGATCTACAGACAGTTAAACTCTTTCAGCTATTATATGCAGAACAAAAAGGATTTTAAATAAATTTAGTTTTAGCGGTTTAAAACGCGAAATATATTAGTTGATTTCGTGCCCTGCTCATCATCAAATGCCAGGTCGCATTTAAAATAAGTTAATTAACTTATTTTGCTCTTTAAACGGTTATAAGTGGTGTTTATAGATAACGGACAAATTTTAAATTACACGATTATGACTAGTTATGTGGTAGGTATAGATAAAAAAATGATTTTTAACAGGTTACTTAAATAAATCTAACAAAATATATCAAACACTGTCTATAGTTTATGCGAGTAGTACACATTTAATTAAAACACTTTAATGAGTTCGAAATAAGTTCAACTAATATATCGCATTTTAAACGTTTAAAGTGTTTTATTTAAAAAAATATATTAAATTAAACCAAGCACAAATACTAATTAAAACACTTTAACGGGTTTGAAATAAGTATAACGAATATATCGCGTTTTAAACCGTTAAAGGGTTTTATTTAGAAAATATACGAAATTAAACCAAGCGGAAATACTAATTAAAACACTTTAACGGGTTTGAAATAAGTATAACTAATATATCGCGTTTTAAACCGTTAAAGGGTTTTATTTAAAAAATATATTAAATTAAACCAAGCACAAATACTAATTAAAACACTGTAGCGGTAAGTACTCGCGTATACTGTATTTTTTATACTCTCGTAAGTTTTCATACAGTATAAACTTTTTCTGTTCCACTAACGATCATATACCAACATCCCTCGATAAGACACTCTTTGGTACCTAAGGGTCGAAACATCGAGTCATAGTAAAAGAAACTTATAACATTCGAATTTTAACGCGTTAAAAATGTTTCATTTATACACCCCATGTACGAAGAATTAAGGTCACGCAACAAATTCTCTATCTAGGGTAGATTGAGAATCTGTTCATCTCGGTCCCCATATACACGTGCAAAGAGATTCTCACTAATAAAAGGCAAGGGCTGAGACGCGTCTCATTGAAATAGCTCGACATTCCACCTTGACCCGGGGCCACGGTTTCCGTATTAAAGTCGAGAGCGCGTGCCCGATTCTGTTTTTTACACTGGCTTTTCGATCGCTAGTCACGGACAATTCATTTTCTACAGAGCCAGTGTCTTGATTAGAGACAACTAAACTGTCTCTCATTAATTCTTCAAAAACGTATAGCCTTGAAAATTATACATAAGGATATCTTTATTGTCATACTTTGGTGATGCGCCTTTTTGCTGATTATTTTAAGCAGTTAAATAAAACACTTTAACGGTTTAAAACGCGATATATATTTCAACTAGAAACGTCGGGCCGAAGTTAAAAATCATTTTTCAGTTTATATATTAGTTATATATCGCGTTTTAAACCGTTAAAGTGATTTATTTAAATGTGTACTAATCGCGTTAACGTTATTTTATTTTAAGTATGTTAAAACAAATAATGTTTTCTTTGTTTTTTTCTTTCTTTCTTCTATATAACAATAAAGTGTTAAGTATCGTTAGTATAACACATATTTTTTCTTTTCCCCTGAACTTCAAGTTGCCTGGAGAGATTTCTTCTTGGCGATAAGGCCTCCTTTTATTTATAAGTCAGTACATAAGAGTTCAACTCTTGTAGTTTTTCTTTTTAATCTTTAATAAATAGAATAAAACACCGTTAACGGTTCAGAATGCGAAATATATTAGTTTGAATATTTTGTCATTTATTATTTAACAATAGTGCAGAGTTTCAATTTTGGAGGCCACGGAGGTAACTGAATACCTGGCGCTTAAAATTATTCAAAGCTTTTTATTTAAACAATTTTGTTGTTTTTGTTCTTGGTGTCATATATTTTAAGCTTTTAAGATATTTGGTCATTAAGCAAAGCTGGCAGTTGTTTCTTACTGACCCATTACTAGCCTCTAGTTGAATAGATTCTCCAGAATCAGGGCCACCAGGTAGATTATATTCGTCACATCAAAGCAACATTTACAGATGAGAAACGTTATCAGTGTTCGCCATCTTTAAACGTGATAGTTTTAGAACCGAAGCAGAAAGTTGAGCAAATGTATCGTATCTGATATTTATAGTTCGCCTGCGGCTTCGTCTGCGTAGAATAGTTATTTTGGCCATTGACATCTGCTTTTGAAAACTTCCCCCTTAACTTTATAAACTGTAGCCGTTACCCACGACGTCGTTTGCGTCCCGTCGGTTTTGTGAGTTATTCTTAAATGATTTTTTTATTAAAAACCCTACACACAATTAAATAAAACACTTTTTAACGGTTTAAAACGTGATATATTTAAGTTAAACTCGTTTGACAATTATTTTCAACTACGGCCCGACGTTTCGGATGCTTTGCAGCAGCCGTGGTCACGGGGGGACGTCCAAATAAATTTAACTAATATATCGCGTTTTAAACCGTTAAAGTGTTTTATTAAAATGTATACTACTCGCGTAAACAGTATAGACAGTCTTATATTTCTTCTCTGAACTATAGCCCTATAACTGTTTTACTTCTATTGTGCTTTGATACATAATCAAAGTACGTCCAGAAATTCCTCATGCGACCGGCGTTGACCCAACGCGTTAACATACAAGGCCCATCATACTTTTATCGTTAATTTGTGGAGAATATTGGATACCATACAAACCCATTAACATCTACCTCTCGTATCTATCCTACTAATATTATAAACGTAAGAGTTTGTATCTGTGGATGGATGTTTGTTACTCTTTCACGCAAAAACTACTGAATGGATTTCAATTAAACTTTCCAATAATATAGCTTACACATCAGAATAACACATAGGCTACAATTTATAAAGTTATGTGTCAAGTAACTAGGAAAAAACCTACCTTTCTTCGAGTTATTCTGGCGTGGGCTGCCATAAACGTTAGTAACACATAATTATGTAATGTGAGATATGATAAACATCATTTAGTTTAAATGCGCGATACTACTCCCAATCCTAATCCTGCGTAGGCGAAGTCGCGGGCACCAGCTAGTACTAATATATAAAGCTGAAGAGTTTGTTTGTTTGAACGCGATAATCTCATAAACTACTGGTTCGAATTGAAACATTCTTTCTGCGTTGGCTAGAGCATTGAACCAGGAAGGCTATAAAACATCGCCCTGTGACAAATACAAGCGAAGATAGTTAGTATTTAACGTCTGGTTAGTATTTAACGTCCGGTTACTATTTAACGTCCGGTTACTATTTAACGTCTGGTTAGTATTTAACGTCTGGTTAGTATTTAAAGTCCGTTTACTATTTAACGTCTGGTTAGTATTTAACGTCCATTTACAAGTAAACGCCTGGTTAATATTTAATGTCCGTTTTGTATTTAACGTCCGGTTAGTATTTAACGTCCGGTTACTATTTAATGTCCATTTACAAGTAAACGCCTGGTTAATATTTAATGTCCGTTTTATATTTAACGTCCGGTTAGTATTTAACGTCTAGTTAGTATTTAAACGTCCGGTTTCTATTTAACGTCTGGTTAGTATTTAACGTCCGGTTACTATTTAACGTCTGGTTAGTATTTAACGTCCGGTTACTATTTAACGTCTGGTTAGTATTTAACGTCTGGTTAGTATTTAACGTCCGGTTACTATTTAACGTCCGGTTACTATTTAACGTCCGGTTACTATTTAACGTCTGGTTAGTATTTAACGTCTGGTTAGTATTTAAAGTCCGGTTACTATTTAACGTTCGGTTAATATTTAACGTCCGGTTACTATTTAACGTCTGGTTAGTATTTAAAGTCCGGTTACTATTTAACGTCCGGTTACTATTTAACGTCTGGTTACTATTTAACGTCTGGTTAGTATTTAACGTCCATTTACAATTACACGTCTGGTTAGTATTTAACGTCCGGTTACTATTTAACGTCTGGTTACTATTTAACGTCTGGTTAGTATTTAACGTCCATTTACAAGTATTTCACGCCTGGTTAGTATTTAACGTCCGGTTACTATTTAACGTCTGGTTAGTATTTAACGTCCATTTACAAGTACACGCCTGGTTAGTATTTAACGTCCGGTTACTATTTAACGTCTGGTTAGTATTTAACGTCTGGTTAGTATTTAACGTCCGGTTAATATTTAACGTCCGGTTACTATTTAACGTCTGGTTAGTATTTAAAGTCCGGTTACTATTTAACGTCCGGTTAGTATTTAACGTCTAGTTAGTATTTAAAGTCCGGTTACTTTTAAGTTTAAGTCCTATTTAACGTCTGGTTAGTATTTAACGTCCGGTTACTATTTAACGTCCGGTTACTATTTAACGTCCGGTTAGTATTTAACGTCTGGTTAGTATTTAACGTCTGGTTAGTATTTAACGTCCGGTTACTATTTAACGTCTGGTTAGTATTTAACGTCTGGTTAGTATTTAAAGTCCGGTTACTATTTAACGTCTGGTTAGTATTTAACGTCCGGTTACTATTTAACGTCTGGTTAGTATTTAAAGTCCGGTTACTATTTAACGTTCGGTTAATATTTAACGTCCGGTTACTATTTAACGTCCGGTTACTATTTAACGTCCGGTTACTATTTAACGTCTGGTTACTATTTAACGTCTGGTAAGTATTTAACGTCCGGTTAGTTACTTTTAACGTCGGTTAGTATTTAACGTCCGGTTAATATTTAACGTCCGGTTACTATTTAACGTCTGGTTAGTATTTAACGTCTGGTTAGTATTTAACGTCCGGTTACTATTTAACGTCCGGTTAGTATTTAACGTCTGGTTAGTATTTAAAGTCCGGTTACTATTTAACGTTTATATTTAAACGGTTAATATTTATCTTAGTATTTAACGTCTGGTTACTATTTAACGTCCGGTTACTATTTAACGTCTGGTTAGTATTTAAAGTCCGGTTACTATTTAACGTCCGGTTAATATTTAACGTCCGGTTACTATTTAACGTCCGGTTAATATTTAACGTCCGGTTACTATTTAACGTCCGGTTACTATTTAACGTCTGGTTAGTATTTAACGTCTGGTTAGTATTTAACGTCCGGTTACTATTTAACGTCCGGTTACTATTTAACGTCTGGTTAGTATTTAACGTCTGGTTAGTATTTAAAGTCCGGTTACTATTTAACGTTCGGTTAATATTTAACGTCCGGTTACTATTTAACGTCTGGTTAGTATTAAACGTCTGGTTATATTTAACGTCCGGTTACTATTTAACGTCTGGTTAGTATTTAACGTCCGGTTACTATTTAACGTCCGGTTACTATTTAACGTCTGGTTAGTATTTAACGTCTGGTTAGTATTTAAAGTCCGGTTACTATTTAACGTCCGGTTACTATTTAACGTCCGGTTACTATTTAACGTCCGGTTACTATTTAACGTCTGGTTACTATTTAACGTCCGGTTAGTATTTAAAGTCCGGTTACTATTTAACGTCCGGTTACTATTTAACGTCCGGTTACTATTTAACGTCTGGTTACTATTTAACGTCCGGTTACTATTTAACGTCTGGTTAGTATTTAACGTCCGGTTAGTATTTAACGTCCGGTTACTATTTAACGTCTTATATTAGGTTAGTATTTAACGTCTGGTTAGTATTTAACGTCCGGTTAATATTTAACGTCCGGTTACTATTTAACGTCTGGTTAGTATTTAAAGTCCGGTTACTATTTAACGTTCGGTTAATATTTAACGTCTGGTTAATATTTAACGTCTGGTATTTTAGTATTTAACGTCCGGTTACTATTTAAATCGTTAAGTTGCTTCGCAGCGGTCGTGTTCTGGAAGGATGATAAATTGTTAATAAGTTAAAACTAATAAAATAATTCGTACATACATCGTGTTTAAAACCGTTAAGATGCTTTATTTGAAAGTATGCTACATTCGTTAAAAATACTCAGCCAAACAGACTCAGAAATGTGTCCATCTTATATTCTCATACCTTATTAATTATTATAATATTATTTAATTATCTCTCGAAAATGGGAAATAGTGATTCTATGTTCTTTTAAATATAACACTGACGGGTTTAAAACGCGAAATATATTCGCTAATTTTATTTTGAAAAACATTTTAACTACGATTTGTCAAGAAAAGGCGCGTGCGCAATGGCATTCGCGTTTTAAACCATAATTTCCCGCGTCTTTTCCACATTTTTTAAATTCGCACTAGATTCTTGTGATTATCGCGTGCAAACAAACTCTTCAGTTTCATAATATTATGAAAGAAATTAACGAACGAGCATGGAGGGTTCACTTGAAAATAAAATACTCCGACACAAGATGCGCTATCGACCTATGTTGATTTTGGATTAGCACAAATCCTTATATTTCTTTAAATAAACCACTTTAACGGTTTAAAATGCGATATATTAGTTAAACTTATTTTGAAATGATTCGACGGGAGGGTCAGTCTCCCCGTGACCACGGCTGCTGCAAAGCATCCGAAACGTCGGGCCGAAGTAAAAATCATTTCCAAATAAGTTTAACTAATATATCGCGTTTTAAACTGTTAAAGTGTTTTATTTAAATGTGTATTACTCGCGTAAACTATAGACAGTATCTAGTATAGAGAGAGTATTTAACAAGCTTTTACCTTCTTCTATGCGACTGAGATTAGTTAATGTATAGATTGGGTTTTAAACCGTTAAACGAGTTGTAATTAAATCTATAATGTTTCTTCCATTAATTTAATAAGCAACGCGTTTAACAATTGTACAGAGACTATCGTACTGTCTTTAGTCTTCCCGTGACCACGGCTGTTGCAAAAAACACCGAAACGTCGGGCCGTAGGTAAAATAATTTAAAGGAGACCATAATTATAGACTAGTACTATACATTTTAGGCATTCTATAATCTCCAAGGAATATGCGACCGCGCAGATAATTCTCCCAGATGTCGCAAGTGATATAAGTAAGCCATAAAACGGTAATCGGGCGGCGAGGCCAAGCAAGACCGGGTGGGGTTTCCGAAGCCACACCACATTCCCCTATTATTACTATCAGCTGATTTTTATTTAATTACCGAAGGTGCATGGAGACATCGTCGGACATAGTTTTAATACGCTTATAGGCAGATTGATTGTGACGTCACACGTAAATAGCATTTTTTACTCGGGCAATGCTCAAGTGAATAATAATCTATCCACGTAGGAACGCTTAACGTCTGGTTAAAAACTAGAGACTCTCAAATCAAGGGCGAACGAACGCCAAGAAACGCGAGCCGTCATCCGCTAAGACGTTGTGTTTAATCAATTAACCATTAAAAAAATATATTTTGCATTTTAAACGGTCAAAAATGTTCTATTGCATCACTGTAGTTTAAAGCAATAACAAATACGCGAATAGAGATTTATCTTAAAACATGTACTTTTATGAACGAGGAGACAGACATTAAAACTGACTGACTGTAACCGAAACGCGATTAACCTTGACGGCTTTTTCAGCTGTGTACGATCGTTTGTGATTTCAGGATTTCGACGTTCCTACCACCCACCCTATAATAATCGAACTCACGTACCGTTGGCAATTAGCCGCGCATTTAAATATAACATTTTAACGGTTCAAACCGCGATAAATATTAGTTAAATGTAAAAATAAATTTAACAAGTATATATCGCGTTTTAAACCGTTAAAGTTGTATATTTAAATTTTCACTTCATGCGTAAACTACAGACAGTGTTTAGCCGTTCCTTCAAGCCACAGAAGCTATTTCTTCCTCTGGCTTTCACACAATGAAAAGCTCGTACA
Source organism: Leptosia nina (assembly GCA_963661955.1). Classification (NCBI taxonomy): domain Eukaryota; kingdom Metazoa; phylum Arthropoda; class Insecta; order Lepidoptera; family Pieridae; genus Leptosia; species Leptosia nina. Next base: position 304,101 of record CAVLEF010000276.1, read on the forward strand.
GCAGTTTCTGAAAAGCGCTTGGTAATCATGACTGCGTACATTGAATGATGTTGATAAATCGATGTGCGACGCGTTCGGCTCCTAGAAGCTAATCGGCTTCTGTAACTTTCATTTGACATTATACCGCCACACAAGAATTGTCTGTAGTATACGCAATGAATACACACTTACCGGTTTAAAACGAGCAATGTATTAATTAACTTATTTTTACGTATAGTCGGAAGTTTACAAGAGTAGTACACGTTTAACGATTTAAAACGCGACAAGTATTAATCAACTTATTTTGACATAGTCTGTAGCTTACGCGAGTTGTACGCTTTCAACGGTTTAAAACGCAGAATATATTAATTAAATTATTGTATGCACTTAACCGTTAACGTGTACTTCAATACAGACAGTAATTTAATCGGAAAAAAATTACAACACTTTCCGTCGTAAGTACTGTTACGTGTAACTTAGTTGTATTATTTCGTTCCTGAAACTTCTCCCATTCGTCTCAAGCTCGTAAACAAGTCTTACGCAAAACGTTTATTGAAAATCGTGTACCCTGTGTGTGTAATAGTTTGCGAGCGCGCGGGAACACGTCATCCATCTCAATTTGTCCCAAGCCCCAACTGCGGGAATGCGCCAATAAAAGGAATCGGAGAGACGTTTCTACAATATCGTTACAATCGAGGAGAACTTTTATTAAATTTATTGAGCACCTCTTTTAAAACTCTAGGTTGAATAAGGCATTATTCATTAATTTAAAACGCGATATATTAGTTAAGCTTATTTAAAAATTAATTTTAACTTCGGCCCGAGTTTAACTAATAATATCGCGTTTTAAACAGTTAAAGTGATCTATTTAAATCATAATTGTAATTATATGTATATAGTATGTATATATCGAACGTACAATAAACTACAGTTTTATGTTTATTTAGAAAAAAAAAAAATATTTTAATCAATTTCAGTATTGTACGAGTAAAAATAACATAAAACAAAGAGTTTTCAATGATTGCGTAGCACTGTCGGTTCGTAGCTGCTACGCCTCGTAGCACATAATACCGTAGCTCGTAGGCTTAACAATAATCGTAGTGAAATTACATTTTGTTTTCTCTTGAATATAAATTTCATTACGAACATACCATACAGGTAACGTGATTCTTTTGACCGGGGCTGTGAAATAATATAAAAACTAACAAAACAGATACAGAAAAGTGTCCGCTTGAAACCAATGTATAATTCAATTTATAGTTACTATACAAAAGGTTAATTCCAATTAAAAAAACAAACCTGTCATATAAAATATCTTAATTATCGTATGTAGTTCACGCCAATAAATGTTTAAAAGAAACACTTTACATTTTAAAACGCGAAATTTATTAGTTAACTTGCATCATACCAATGACTGCTGAAAAGCATCCGAAAATGCTTAGCAGCAGTAGAATAGAGGATGGAGGGTGTCCCTCACATTAAAATCTGCTACGCTAGTGCCATCTATTTCGTGGTTCTCCTCGTTATCGAGTCGAGATACTACAAACAACGGGGAAATGTAATGGGCGAGCTGTGCTTATGGGCAATCTATATTCGCACCCCTAGATGAAAACTCCGGCAATTAAAAAAATTTTTTTTTTAAGAATTTTAAAAATTTTTTTTTGGGGTTTTTTTAAAAATTGTGGGGTTTTTTTTTTTTTTTTTTTGTGGGGGGTTTTTGCCCCCCTTTTTTTTTCCCCCTTTTTTTTTTTTTTTTTTTTTTTTTTTTTAAAAATTTTTTTTTTTTTTTTTTTTTTTTTTTTTTTTTTTTTTTTTTTTTTTTTTTTTTTTTTTTTTTTTTTTTTTTTTTTTTTTTTTTTTTTTTTTTGTTTTTTTTGTTTGGTTGTTTTTTTTTTGGTCCCCTCCTTTTTTTTTTTTTTTTTTTTTTTTTTTTTTTTTTTTTTTTTTTTTGGGGATATATAAAGCTAAAAAGTTTGATTGTTGGTTTGAACGTGCTAATCTCAGAAACTACTGGTTCGAATTTTTGTAGTTAGAATATTTAATAAGGTGCAGGTAGGCTTAAAACATCACGCTGAAACTGAAAGAGGCGAAGAAACGGAAAAATCATTCATCATAGTGGCTTTTTCATGGGTACCTAGCGGAAACTATGATGTAAAATGTCCGGGACACTATAACCTATCTTTTAAGATAAACGTGCAAAAAGGACGAGACGTGACGAGATGTTATTTTGATTTCCAAAATAACTATTCTACGCGGACGAAGTCGCTGACACACTTGTTTAAAAACACTGAACGGAAACGCGAATAGTCGATGCTTTGCAGCAGCCGAAACGTCGGGCCGAAGTTAAAAATCATTTTCAAATAAGTTTAACTAATATATCGCGTTTTAAACCCTTAAAGGGTTTTTTTAAATGTATACTACCCGGGAAAACATACAGCTATTTGTAAATAAGTAAACTAATACAACATACCTTTCGAGTTAGATAGATAAGTAGTTGATATGAATATTAGAGATAGATGTTGTAAGTTTAATTATGTATGTAATTTGTAAGCCTTTTATAAATAAATTATGGGTTTTTAACATGTTTTATTCACGTGAAGGCGAACAATTTATTAACTGGGATAGTGGCGTTTTCAACTGTTATAAAGCGTTTTGCGATATAAAGTAGTAATGTAGTTCTAGAGTTATAATAAAAAAATTAAAAACCTCCCTTTTTAGAGGTCGGATAAAAATACATCCACGTCTTCGTCAATTCTGTCGAAAAGTATAAAATAGACGGTTTTTGCTGAGCTAACAGGGTACAGCGCGCACCAGTGGGCCGCATCAAAGCGTCTGATATAGAATAGCCTATTTGTAGTACCAAATGTAGTGTGACTGTGATTTGAGAACGAAGAGTACTTTTTCTCAAATATGCTTGGAAGTTTTGAGCATTATTTTGACAACCGAGATAAAGCGAACTTGCTATAGTGGTCGAGAAGCGGCCGGCAATGGTTGTATAAATAAAACGACGTAATTGAAACGTAACTTATAAATAAAAATCGGTAAAAACCTTTTAAGTTAAACGGTTTTATTAACTACAATTTTTAAATTTTGACATAATCATAGTGTTTTACTGGTGACCCTTTCATTTGATACCCGTATTGAGGGGGTTAAGGTGTGAAATATGTAATCCGCCATTTTGTATTTGCGGCCATCTTGGATTTATAATGTTATTGATTTTATTATATTGTATTGTCATCAAAATTAAACGTGTAACAAATTTCAGATCAATCTGACAACGGGAAGGTAAACGGCTTAAATTTCAATTTCTAATTTTGACCCAAATAAATAAATCCCGTACGGGTCGTGCTAAATAAAACCGTATTATAATAAAAACCATAACTGTCGTGATTAGCGGACACATAAATTTAAAAATGGAACGATCTACTCCGCAAAATGGCGACCAAAGAGGTGACTTATCAAAGGTTTAATTTGAGATTAAAATAGTTTTAAACATATTTTAACTTTTTGTCAGGCAATATTTAAGCGGATAACGCCACAATAAAAACAATCAAGGTTTTACAACGAACAATTTACTGTGTGCTTACAGGAGTGAACTTCCATCCCTTCGTTACGTAACGCGTCACGGCGGAAGTTATTAAAAACTTGATGATGGAATCGGAAGACAAAAGCACGGGGTTTACTCGATATATGGTGAAATACCTAAGCCATCTAACGGAGATGCGCTGTCGATTTTTTTTTTCTTCCGTTGTGCGTCCGTTTTTTTTTTTGCCATCAATACAAGATTATTCACTATTCGCCTGATGGAAGCTGAATGGTTAAACGTGTTACCTAGCGGTACTAAACGCAAGATATCCTGAGTTCGAATCCTAGAGAAACAATATAATGTTTGAGTCGGTCAAGAGTCCTGTATGTAATAGTAATAACTAAGAAAACAGACAAAAAAATGTGTTCACCCCATGTCTCACGGGGAGGAAACGAATTCATTTAACTTTCAATTATTTTTAAATTTCGAATCTCCATAAATCAGAAAACATGGCCACTCTACGGTGACGTAAGCAGCAATGGAGACACTTGTTGCTAAAAAGGCGGGACAAGAAGACTAGCGTAGCTCATACATTTTTCGCTCGCTGATATTTTTACGAACTTCAATACGGCCCCGTGAATAAGGTCAAGGCCTATTATCAGTACGGACTCCGACGTACAAGAGCTTGAACAATAAAATGCACTTAACCATACATAATCAAAACGCTTTGTGTAGTTTACGCGAGTACACATTTAAATAAAACAATATAACGGTTTAAAACACGAAATATAAACAAACCATAGTTACGGACCATAGGACGTGGATCCAACGTAAAAATCAATTTTTAATTCTGAATCATGTTGGACTTCGTCTGTATAATTTGGGTATTACTTGGGTGGTAGAAATATAGAAATTTCGTGAGGCTCGGGAACCACGCACAGATAAAATAGTGGTGTGGTTTGATCCCCTTTCGTTTTCAGTCTGTAGATGTCTGAAAATTCAAATCCTAAATAAGTCGATAGCGCATCTTATATAGATGTAACTACGATCATTCATACTGTCTGTAGTTTACACGAGTAGTACGCATTTAAATAAAACACTTTAACGGTTTAAAACGCGATACATTAATTAAACTTTTTTTTAATAATTTTCAAATGAATATATATCCCGTTTTAAACCGTTAAAAGTTATTTAAATGTAATACTCGCGTAAACTACAGAGCGAAATCTAAAATGTATATCTGGGTAGGTACAACAGTTATCCACTAGTTTATTTTTATACGGGATCTTACCTCAAGCGATCCGTACTTGCTAGAATGCCAGCGGCTATATTTATTTTAACCGAAGAATACGGACACAAGACCTTCAGGCGCCATCTATATTTACGATGTCATAATATAGAACCGTAATAATATAAAATACTTGCGGACAAGGCAAACGATATTTGCCATATTGTTTCTATGGAGCTATCTATTTCTATGTGTAAGGATTTGGTATAAATAACAAAAGCTATATGCCATATTGCAAGGCCAGATTAAAATGGGCCGATTGTCCATCCTGGGCCTGGCCTGGCTACGGTCAATAGGAGCGAAGGAACAAAGGGAAATAAGGTACAAGTGAAAACGGTTCAAGAAATAAATGATATTGTCCGTAGTTTACGTGCGTAATACACATTGAAAATAAAACACTTTAACGGTAAAAAACGCTATATATATTAGTTAAACTCATTTAAAAATTATTTTTAACTACGGTTCGACGCTTCGGATGCTTTGCAGCGTTTTAAACCGTTAAAGTGTTTTACTTAAAAATAAAGAATGATTCCTCTAAAAATTATCTAAAAAAAAAGTCCGGAAGAGTCGTGGGCACATCTAAGAATCCGAAATCTTCGTAGTGGAGTCCCTTTTGTGGAGGCCCCCGGCAAGTCGCGACTGTCCTAACTCCGACCCTGGTTGAAATCTGAGCCTGTTACTCTACTCCATATATTGGGCATGAAATTACTCTCGACCCAGCGGTCCAGAAGACCACTAACGCGATCGACTGCGCACCGCATATTACAAACCACAATAACAATTACAAACACGTAACGTACGTGCTCTTGACATACCGCGTCCATACACCGCGTAACGAAATTCATTGAGTATGCTAAAACTAGCTGTGTCAGCGACTTCGTCCGCGTAAAATAGCTGTAAATTTAAGCTGTTACCCCCGACGTCGTCCTCGTCACGTCGTTATTGTAAGGTATTATAAGATAAACATATGTCGCGGGCATTTTTAAATGGTTTCATTTAGCTCGAACCGCATGGAACTCATTTATTTGCGTCAAAATTGGAAATTCAAATTCAATCACTCACTCGTCGTCAGATTGATCTGAAATTCGCTACACACATTTAATTTAGATGACAATACAATATAATAAAATCAATACATTATAAATCCAAGATGGCCGCCGACACAAAATGGCGGATTAGATATTTTTCCTTAACCCCCTCAATATGGGTATCAAATGAAAAGGCTACACTAGTAAAACACGATGATTATGTCAAAATGTCTTAGTAGTTTTTAGTGCACGAAAAATAGAACCGTTTAAATTTAAAGATTTTTTTAAGTCGATACTTGTTGGAGACCATTTTAGGAAGAATCATTCCTTAATACATATTTTTTGCCTGCAACCTCTAACCGACACAAAAATATTTTTTTAAATTGGCACCAGTGGTTCCTATGATTAGCGCGCTCAAACACACAAACAAACAAACGCTTCAGCCTTATATATTAGTATAGATAAAGGGACCATTTAAAAAAACTTAATCAACATTTTTTACTGACTTTTACATTTGTTATTTTAATATTCGACGGACTCGTTTGTTTAATGATAAGAATATTCAATAGAACGTGGGTTTGATCCCCTCTGGATATTAAAGGGCTAATTTTCGTTTCGAATCACCTCACATCAACTATTACGTCTACAGAGCAACTTGTTGAGATTTTATATGGCTGGGTTATTCTGGATCGAGTAATTATTAAATACTGTCACAGTTTACGCGAGTAGTACACATTTCAATAAAAACTTTAACGGTTTAAAACGCGATATAGAAAGCGTTAAAGTTTTATCAAGTAATTATTGCTGATATTCAAAAGGCACGGTTTGATTCCCACCAAATCCAATGTGTCTCTGATCTATTTTAATTCGAGACATACCTGCAAAATCGTGGTAGAAATATAGAAATTCCGTACTGAATATTCAAAGCTAAAATAGGTCGGTAGCATATACGTATGTATTATGAAAATTTCCTCGTTCTGTACTCGTAACTGGTAATGCTCATAAAATATGTACCACATATATGATCTATTACAAGCTTTCCATTCTCTGTTACTCTTGTTTCCGTGTATTATAAGCCAGAGTGTTTTTACTGAATTGGATTGTTCCATATATATGGGGCTGCTAGAGCCAGAGTGGCCTAATAACAAAAAACTTACTATTCCATAAGGACAAAAATATTAATACGCAACTAACTGATTTTGTACTTATGCTATTGTAGATTAACATTTTTAGGCTATAAAAATATTATATAAAGTCAAATAATTAAATTGCAGTTAGGCTACTCTGGCTCTAGAGACCTCATGTATAAGACACAATTCACCGATCCCCTATTGCAAATGAAATTATAACTAATCTAGATTAATTTATCATCAACAACGCAATTCCCTGCGTTCAAATCCAGACACAATTTAATATGTCTAATGCCCAATCGGATATCGCCCAATTCCCCGACTGTGGGCAGTCGGGCGATAATTGGGATTCAATGATCACATAGACCGCAAATTTAGAGATTAGTATGAAGGCAATAGGAACCGTGGCACTTTGATAGTTCGAGCGAGCTGTCTAACGACCCGAACCGTGTTACAACCCACACATTCGTGATCCATAGTTGGGACCAGGTCTACTTATAAATAAAACATTGCAGACGGTTTAAAACCCTTAATGTATTACTGTTTTTTTTTTAACGTTTTTTAACTAAACCCTGACGTATCGGATGTTTCGCAGCCGCCGTGGCCAAGGGAGACTTTATTTTACTCTCTTTAATTTAATTATTTTTCTTCAGATGCGTTTCCTCAATAAATGTAAGTTCTCGATACTGATCTAAATACAGCGTGATGTTTACCATCGCGCTGTGACTAATAGGAGTGTAGAAGCAGCGGGAAATGTGAAAGAAAACGGGGGAAAATTTCCATTTCTGTGGGTTTCCGATGCGTACGCTGCGAAAACTCCAAAAAATATATACGAAAGATATTCCTTTTTATTTGATATAAAAAAAAATGTCCGCGACACTATATGTCTATCTTTGCAAGCGTAACTTGCAAGGACGGGGAGTCGGGAGGTTTGCAAAAACAAATTTGGATGCCCGAAATAACTATTCACGCGGACAAAGTCGCTGGCAGAGCTAGTCTTTAATATTTTCTTACTTATGATATAATCATTTTTTTCTTTTTATAATATAAAACACGTTAACGGTTTAAAACGCCATATATTCGTTAAAATTATTTGAAAATGATTTTTAACTTTCGGCCCGACGTTTCGATTTTTATTCTAGTTATATAAGTACCTGAGTGTTGACGAAGATACCTTTTCACAAATACGCCCTTACCTGAAAGGAAAATGCAAGATAAGTTTTATGCAATAATATATTTAAAAAAAATATGTTTCTTGAAAAATATAACTAGACATCTATGTCTTTGAGATTAAAGAGTTTGAGGGTTAACTTGATGGTAGGTGAATCACCTTAGCCATTAACATCTTTACTAGACACGCTGTCGACCTGTTTTGACAGACAAACGGCGAGCAAATAAACTTGACAGCTTTATAATCTGTGGACGGTGATTCGTGACCCGGACGGTTTCAATATTATCAGTTAAACAAACAAACAAAATTGGAATTGATAATTTTCACATTGGTGCCGGTGGGAAAAGAACCTGCTAGCCGTTGATTTTAATATACTTATATCCCAAAGAATAATATACAAAAGAAATATCAACTGATATCCCATCAATCTTCGCTACCTACACGCGTACAGTTCACATTAAACAAAACATTTTTAACGATTTAAAACGCGTTTTAGTTTAATTATTTTTAATTGCTACCCACCTTTTCGGAAATTCTGAATCAACTTTTTAAATGCTGAGCCATTACAAAAGTATATCGACATATATTGCGCGTTTCAAACCGTTGGAAACTAAATTGAAATTTTCAAGATCCCACTACTATATATTGTTTAAATCCAATTACACCTTGCATTCTTGAACTAAGATTAATGCCTCGGTTAGGTCAATTGGATTGTGACGAAATGCGCTGTGCCTACACGGCCCAACTGTTTAAAATAATCTGTGGCGAGGGTCAAAGAGATAAACGATAATCCGGGGAATCTCCGGAACATAATTGACAATTAGAAATTGTGCACGATATCTTTTTCTTTGATGTTTATAATCTTGATTTATCAATAATATTTAAATAAAACACTTTAACGGTTTAAAACACGATATATATTAGTTAAAGCAACTCGGGCCGTGTTAAATATATTTCGCGTTTTAAACTGTTAAAGTGTTTTATTTAATATGTGTAGTACTCGCATATACTACAGACAATATTTAGGATTAATAAATTAATAAGAAAAAAAAATATTGTTTAAGGCTCGCGTTTGGTCACTTACTGATCAAAACAATCTGTGCCCAGACAGGGTTGATGGTGGGACTTCTCCAGGTTCGGCCTGATAACGGATTTATGTAAGTTTCACGACTGGATCGCAGTAAACACTAAATATTCACGATCGTATTGTTTGTGATGTCATCAAATGTTATTACGGTATCCTTAGTGACGTCACGATGTTAGGTATCTAGATTTGTCTTGTAGTCTCTCTATCACGCTTTCTAGATCACACAACTGTGTAGTGTAATGGTAGCAAATGTGTGCTTGATAATCAACGGGCCGTGGCTTTGGTCCCCACCGGGTCCGTGATTTTTCTATATTTTTTTTTTCTGGTGGGAATGTCGAAGTTTCGTCCAGATGCACAGAGCAGTTCGTTAAAGTGAGTAACTAATACATTACGCATTTAAAACCGTTAATTAAGTTTTATTTAAATAAAACAAAATTTTATATACGTGAACCACAGATAAAAAGTCAAGTGTAGGTTCAAGTGAATTCTTGTCCGTCGTTTACCAAAAAATGGAGCCGGAGGGTTTGGTTGTTTGTTTGGGCGCGCCCCCCCCCGGGAAACCCGGGGCGTTTTCCTTTTTTTTTTTGGGGGGTGGGGGGAAATTTGTGGGGGGGGCCCCCCCCCCCCAAAAAAACCGGGGGGGTTTTTTTGGGGGGGGGAGGCGGGGGGGGGGGGGGGGAAAAGGGAAAAAAAACCCCCCCCCCCTTTTTTTTCCCCCCCCCCCCCCCCCCCCGGTACAATGTACCCAAAAAATATGTATAAAATAATTGTTCCTCTTTAAATGATCTTAAAAAAAGTCCGCGACAGTATATGTCAATCATTTAAGATTCACTTGCAAGAACGACGACCACCCGGCTTTGCAAAAACAAACATTGATATCCAAAATAATTATTCTAGGCGTACGAAGTCGCGTAACTCAACTAGTCATGAATAATTCTGAATCCCAAAGAAATCCTTAAACCCGCTGTAGGCCTCAATTTAATATTTATCCCATTCAATTCTGAGCGCACACGTTTCCATGACCTCATAAGATATTCTGGAAACATAATACATTTAACCGCAGTTGACTGGGATGGCAATAGACAATTTAACTTAACAAAAGAAAACATTAAACGGTTTAAAACGTAGCGTGATGTTAGTAGTTGTCTGGTAAGAAAATGAATCTATACTAATATATGTGCTAAAGAGTTAGCTAAGTAGTAGCTGAAGAGTTTGGTTGAACGCGCTTATCTCAGGAGTAGTAACTCCATATAATCCAGACCATACCTAATGTCAAAGTCAAATCTGTAAGCAGATTATCAAAGACAACTAATATATTTTGCGTTTCAAATCGTTAAGTGTTTTATTAAGATGTTTTTTCATATCTAGCTCATCACTAAGTTATAATACTTTAAAAGAATAACGTAAGTAAGAGGGCAAAACATTTCATGCTTAAATTAAGGCAGTTGAAAACGAAAGCAACTTGAATATTTCACGTTTTAAACCGTTAAGTGCCTTAATTAGATTTTTAAAGCTAGTCGGAAAAATTAAAATGCTTTAGGGATAACAGAGTAGAGTAGTTGAGAACGAAGCCTTACCCTGGTGCAAAGATAAATACAACCTCTTTTAAAAAAAATATAAACGAATCCCTATTAATGGAAACTTCCTGTAATAGGAAACCGAAGAATAAAATATAGCCTGCAGCGGATGATGTTTAAGGCTCGTCATGCACTAAGCGTAAATAATGCTAAAATAATATCATGTTTTTAAAACCTTAAATGTCGATAGAGCGATGTCAAATACAAAAGTACCAGATGTTCTCAATAAATAAATGAATGTATCGAGTCTATTTAAATAAAACACTTAAACGGTTTAAAACGCGATATATATTAGTTGAACTTATCACGTGTCTCCCCGTGACCACGGCTTAAAGTGTTTTATTTAAATGTGTAGTATTCGCGTAAACTATAGACAGTATTTAGTCATATTGTTGAACACAAACTCATCCTAACTGATTTTAATGAAATTTAGCTTATACATTCGTTAAGTGTGAGAATAGAATCTTAATATATTTGCCTCTTTCACTCTGATTGTGTTAATATATCATATAACAAAAAGTTCTCTACCAAAATATTCCCTAGATATAGCTATATATAGTCGTTTCATAAACTTTATGTTACCATTGATTTTAACTAGAAATGGGCATAAAACTATTGTATTGTCTACAGTAAACAATTTTTTTTTCTCGCTTTGAAACGCAAATATTTCAAACATTTTTAATTACGACTATACCTTCGTACATTTTAAGCTGTAGAAGATGTTTTATTGACAGATAATGATTAAATACGATACCAAATTTTTCACAGAAAACAAAACAGTAAAAATTATTTACAATAAAACACTTATAAGGGTTTAAAACTCTTAAGATTTGTTTTAAATTAATATATTATACTAGTATTACATACATACTCTGTAAAACTAATTAAGGAATAAATATTCTATGATTTCTGGGTACGTGTAAAAGTTTCATTTTGCTTCTAATTAATATTAAAAATATGACGACTTAAAAATTCTGTCCCCCGTGACCGCGACTGCTGCAAAGCATAAGCAAGGTCGTAGATAAAATAAATTTATTTTATTTAAATGTGTAATCTGTATATTTCACACGATAAACCGTTTGACTTTAGTTGCCTCATTTTAATTAAACAATATGGATTTAAAAATGAAACTATGGCGTCGTCTCCACTCAGTGTACGACGACCCTAACTGTCCCTCTGTCAAAACGTTTTTATGACACGTCAATTTCCTTCCGCCGTCCATTAAAAGCAGTTAACGACTATAAATTTTATCCTCCTCAATATTTTATCCACAAAATTATGTTATCTTCCAATAATAATTGTAGATAAAGTGGTTTTAATAGCCGTCTTGAAAACCGTGTAAAAATATAGTAACTAGCTGTGCCAGCGACTTCGTCCGCGTGGAATAGTGACTTGGGGTAGAATTTTTAATTATTTAAGCTGTTTATTTATTGGTAAAAGGGCACATTCAAGACAGCCAATGTGTTGTAAGTGCTACTTTGCCACAACACTCTCACTTCACATCGCTCCTACACTAACTCGCACTACCTAAACTCGCTCCCACTCTCAATCCCCCTCCCAAAAAGCCAAAGAAGTAAGTTTCATTGTTCTAGCTTCAAAAATCACGAATTTTATACACACCTTCTATCCCCCATTTCAATCCCTAATAACCCTTTTTGGCATTAAAAAAGAAACCTATTTTTTTTTCAGGCTCTAGAATATCTGTGTACCAAATTTCAATTAAATCGGATCAGTAGTTTCGGCGTTAGAGCCGGACATACAGACAGACAGTGTTACTTTCGCATGTATAATTTTTTTTTATTATGTTTTTTTAAATTTAAGTTGTATTAAGTTGTATAAAGTACTGTCTGTAGTTAAGGCGTAATTTATTACGTAAGCTAATTTTTTCTAGTTTTTCAAGAGACAATAAGTATAGGCCACACCCGCTTTTTTATTAAATATTGATTACGTAAGAATATAAGAAAAAAAAATTCTAAGTACCAATTTTTATAAAAGTTTATTTATAATTACTAGAGATGCGCCGAGTAACACGTTTGCCGAGTAACGAGTACCGAGTTTTACTCGGCTCAATTTTTTTTCAAGCGAGTATTCGGCCGAGTAACTTGATTCAGGCAAATTCCGTTTCCCGCTCGCGTAAATAAGTACAAACAGGTTCGCGCCGGTCAAAAAGTGGGCTTGCTTTGATATACCCCCCTCAGCCCAACCTTTCAACTACCAGTCAGTTCATTGTTTGCAAACGCGTTTATTAGTTATAAATTATTTTAAAATAACACTATTGTTTTAATTATATCTCCCTAAATATTGCTTTTCTTAAACAAAGTTTATTCGTTAGTAAATCTATATGTTTTAAAAATGTTGGGTGGTATGGTAGTGTCTTAACCTTTCCATTTTCGGGGAGGCTAGGATGCTACTAAACTTATATCATAAGGCTATGTAGATATGTTTAGAGTGTAGATATTTTATTCATTCGGTGTTGTAATTGTAAATTTTGTATCATTGGGCGACATAACCTAATTAGGTTAAAGCCTACTAAATAAAGATTTAAAAAAAAGTTTAATCGTTGTCAAACAACGAAGTATAACCGTATCGAAAAAACCGCCTAGTACGCAGATTACCGAGTATCAATCGAGTACTCGGCCCATCTCTAGCAAATACGAAGTTGCAATGTTGTATTTTTTTTGCTACCAAATATACTTTTTTTTAGATCAAAAATCTGAATTTTTTTACGCAAGTGCATAAAATTTTCAGTCCCCTGAAAAGCCCCTTACGCGAGTAATGCATGTTTAAATAAACCATTTTTATCTATTTAAAGGCAGAATACATAAATTTCACAAATCTAAGCTTTGCAGAAATTATTTCTTTTTTATTGTAATTCATGTATGTACTGTAAATGATACTTTTTACATTTACCGATAGCACACAGTATTTTAATTATTCTTACAAGGATGAATCATTTTCCCCGTTATTTCGATATTTACCGCTGTATCTTCGCTTCTATTAGTCACAGCGATAAGTTTAATAGCCTATATATAGCCTTCCTCGATAAATGCTCTAAATAAGACATAAATAACTTTTCAATTAGAACCAGTAGTTCCGGAGATTAGCGCGTTCACAAACAAACTCTTCAGCTTTATATATTAGTATAGAATCTCTATCACACACGTCTCAAAAAAATTCCAGTCAATGAAATCAGGTACCTAATTGTTTATATTTTTTCGTTTTGTCTTGCGATAAACAATGAGTAAAACAATAACGCGCAATAGATCATTAACCTTATAACTACGCCCCAATTCTCGAATTGAATAAATCAATATATTCCGCGTTCTAAACCGTTAATAGTCTTATTTTTGTAATAAATCCCCAACTGTACAAGCGTTGAAGAATCTATTAGCTACGTAAGCAACTCAATCTGTACATTCACGACGGTTCCCCGCCGTGCCGAACTCGTATTGACAGATTGACAGGGTGACAGGTTGATAGGTTGACAGACAGCCTCGCCACATCCTCATTATGGTGCTAACTAGTTCAATAAAACACAATTTTAAAGTTACATAAAAATCTAAACTGGATTTTTCTATAATTTGTCTAAAATATGTTGGAGTTTGGAATTATTAACAGAGTGGGTAGGTAAATCAAACCCCCCACGTAGGGGAAAAGGGCAAAGACAATTCTATGTTTTTTTTTTTTCAAATAGTGTAAGTAATTGATTGGACTTCTTTGCCCTGTCCGACCCAAAACAATCTATTATTTACTCAGGCTTTCCTCCTGAGATCCCGGATACCTACAGAGGCGAAAAACTGGGCAAGGCGAACCAGGTCTACAGACGAAAAAGCCGTAATGTTTAATAGCGTTTCGGTTTCAATCTGTGGATTTCCGAATATCCAAAGCAAAGATAGGTCCCAGTGCATCTTGTCGGCTCTATAGCTGGGATATTTCACCTTCCATGAAGAGAAAGAAGTTTCAACTTCGTATTAAACCTACTCAATACACAGCCCTCATCGCTAATTAAATTTGGTGGTCCCACATAAATTTACAAAGCTTCAACTTAAAACGCCCGCCCACGATCACGACGCCCACGACCACAGAATTATATATCTACCCACTTGGATCAACTTTGCTCCGTTGAGAGTATTGGTGAATACTAAATTTATCCTTATATAACGATAAATTAAAAGGCAATATAATGTATAATTTGCTTACTGTCTGTAGTTTACGCGAGTAGTACACATTTAAATAAAATACGTTAACGGTTTAAAACGCGATATATTAGTTAAACTTATTGAACAGCAGCAGCCGAAACGTCGGGCCGAAGTTGAAAATCATTTTCAATAAGTTTAACTAATATATCGCGTTTTAAACCCTTAAAGTGTTTTATTTAAAAACAAAGGATTAATATCAATTGACTATCTATTGTCTCCCCGGGACCTCTCACACTTAACACACACGAGACACGTTACCACTTATCTACAGAGGCGTACGAAGAAGCTAATTCGGGTGATAAAATTGGGTTAAGCCATCGTTAACCATGCGATTTGCAAGCATTAACGTAGACCCGTCCTGACATGCGATAAGCCGGTTAGTTAACCGTTTGTTAATAGGTCGGGTTTGTTCGCGTTAACAGGATTACGAAGAGTTATCTCTCGAGATGTAAGGAATGGGTTTTTTACACGTCACGGTCGATTCCCGGGGGGGTATAAATTACTAGCCGAGAAAGTTTCATTTGCAATACACATTATTTCTAGGGAATTTCTACTGTGTATCTGTCAAGACCGGCTTCGCTCTCATTCTCATATCCATAGACCATCGGTCAGACTGAAACCGAAACGTAATTAATCTACACAGCCTTTTATTTGTGGTGTGTTGACGATATTTCGATATTCGTTACACGGATTTAATATCTAGATTTTCAGACGAATTTCAATATATTTCAGGATAATTGCGATTAGATTAGAAACATAATTAACAGCACGGAACGCTGACGATGCCGGTTGAAGTCAAGCCCGAGTCGAAATTTTTTTTCAATTTATTTTCGATAAAACACTTTAACGGTTTAAAACGCGAAATATTTGTTAAACTTATTTAGAAATTATTTTTAACTTCGGCCCGACGTTTCGGATGCTTTGCAGCAGCCGTGGTCACGGGGAGACGTTTAACTAATATATCGCGTTTTAAACCGTTTAAGTGTTTTATTTAAATGTGTGCTACTCGCGTAAACTATAGGCAGTATTTATTTTCGATTTTTAAATTATATAGTGCCTTCATGTGCGAACATGTGAAAAATATTCATATTTTCAAATGTTGAACCTGGTGGAGATCGAACCGACGACCAATGCATACAGCCATACAAAGCATTTTGAACAATAATGTATAAGATTTGATAAGTAATATCTTACATTTTTCTCTAACACATTGATAGCTTTATATTATATCTGTTATCTTTATAATGGTCGCGTCTTGTCGAACGACCCGTCGTTCTTGCACGTTAATCTTAAAATATAGACATATAGTGTCGCGGATTATTTAGATCACTTAAAGAGAAATCATTCTTTCATACACATTTTTTGGGTGACTTGAACCGTTTTTGCACCGTACGCATCTCAAACCCACTGAAACGAAAAATTTCCCCCGTTTTATTCACACTTCTCTCTGTATCTTCGTTTCTATTAGTCACAGCGCGATCTTTTATAGCCTATAGCCTTTCTCGATAAATGCTCTAACCAACACACAACACATTAATAAGTTTTCAATTCGAACCTGTAGTTTTTGAGATTTGAGCGTTCAAATTCTTCAGCTTTATATCTAATATATAAAATTCTCGTGTCACGGTGTTCGAATTTGAACTCCTCCGAAACGGCTCGACCGATTTTCACCAAATTTGATATGTGTATTCAGTAGGCCTGGGAATAGGACAACATCTATTTTTCATCCCCCTAAGTAATAAGGGTTGTTCACCCTTAAATTTTTATTTTTATTTTTTAGACAACATTTTTAATTTCTATTTGTTTATGATACAACATACAAAAATATATACAATCCTCAATTTTCACCCTTCTACGATCAACCCTTATTTTTTAATAGACATTTTAGTAAAATTATATAAATGGCAAAACAACGTTAGCCGGCTCAGCTAGTATTAGTATAGATTTGGTTGGTACGAATCTTTGAAATAAACTAACAAATATGTAAACTCCAAAGTTACGGACAGCTTAAATAATAATTTATTTATTTCAAAAAGGCTCAATTCTATTACCATCTGCGTGATCATAAAAGGATCAGTCAAACGAAGCCAATTTCTCAGCGGATTCATTTTTTTCGAAGCCCTCATTACGTTGGCCCGCTCCGTAAACAGTATTCAGAGAGAATTGTTTATCAATTTATTTGCAAAATGCTCTCTGTGAAGCTTCGGTGCCTTATTTGCGTTTGTACAATATAATCCCATAGCTCTTCCGCTCACTAGTTTTAGGGTCCCGCGTGAAATTGCACATGATGGCACTATATAAGTAAATATCACTATATAGTATAAAATAAAGTCTCTTTTTCTGTCCCTATGTACGCTTAAATCTTTGAAACTACGCAATGGATATTGATGCAGTTTTTTATAGATAGAGTGATTTAAAACGAAATCAGAAAGTTTAACGGAAAATTTAATAATTATTTTAAAACATTTTTTTTTTTTCATTTTTAAATATTGTAGAGTATGATTGATTGATTTAAACCGTTTAAGTTTCGTTTCAGAGTATCGCTAGTGTTAAAAAGTTTGGGTTACTACTTAAATCTGATAAAGGACAGTCCCTCCTCCCCTTTTGCCACATTTATCGCTGATTCTTTGTCCCTATTGGCCGCAGACAGATATTTTATAGACTACCTATAAATAAATAAATGATCCCAACAACAAACAAACAATCTCATCAATTTTATAATATTAGTGTAGATATAATGTATAAAAATATTTAAGACTATCAGTGAAAAGAAAGGCTTTACATGTAACAGGATTTCTCATCCTTTTCAAATCAGACGACTGCATCAACTCATCATCATCAACAACATCAACAACATACAAAGATCCTTAACGTGATGTACACTGTACATTTCAATCTGCTCAACATAATCCTGGAGTATGGTGACTATGTATTTCTTTATGTGTTTTTGAAGCTAAAACAATAAAACTTCTTTGGCTTTTTGGGAATAGGAGTGGGAGTTAGAGTAGGAGTGATGTGAGGTGAGAGTTTTGGGGCAAAGTAGCACTTACAACATAGATTGGCTGCTTTAAATGCGCCCCTACATACATCAATAAGCAACCTAAATAACTAAAAATTCTACCCCAAGTCACTATTCCACGCGGGAGAAGTCACGGACACAGCTAGTGTTTATATAAAAGACGTTTGAAAGAAGTCATTATTTTATTGTTTGTATAAGTTTATTGTAACTTAAATCTAACTATAAACCTATTGTTAAAACAATAGTGTAAATATTTACAAATTTAATTAGTTCTTAAAGAGACATTAAAATAAATTATCTATTACATGTACACAACTTGACGTGTTATAAAAAATACTGTCATTTTATTTATTGTTACCTACTCAGAAAAAAAATTTATAGTTTTTTTTACTTGTTCGTTGATTAACAATATAGAATGCGTTAGTTCCTTCATAAGCGGGCACTTCTAAGCGTTCAGAAAAAATTATTTTTTTTATAATTTTTCATATTTAAAAAAATAATAATAATTTCCTTTAGCAGTTTTCCATTTTTGAAATGTCAAAACCGTTATCACTTGTTCGTTGATTAACAATATAAAACGCGTTAGTGCCTCATAAGCGGGCACTTTTAAGCGTACAGAGAAAAAATTTTTTTTATAATTTTCCATATTTAAAAAAATATTTTTTTAATTTCCTTTAGCAGTTTTCCATTTTTGAAATCTCAAAACCGTTATCACTTGTCCGTTGATTAACGATACAGGACGTGTTTTTGTCCTTTAATTAGCGGACACTTCTAAGCGTTCAATTGAAGTTCACGAGTCGGCGAGAACGACTCTCATTGTCTTGTTACAAACAATTACACGCAATTGGTGATGTAACATTTTATTAAAACGCATCTATTTATACATGTGTTTGTTATTCTATTTAGATGTGTAACGACAACGATCTGGATTCGATACCCAGCGAGGTAACTTAAATGTATCTACTACTTAAAATAAAGTTTAAATCAAACACTTCAACGGTTTAAAATGCGGTACATATTAGTGAAACTTATTTTGTGTAAATGGGTACTAGTCACGTAAGCTACAGACATTATTTAAATACTTAACGGTTTAAAACGCAAAACGTATTCGTTACCGATGTTTCAGATACTTTGCATCAGCTGTAGGTCACGGGGGACAAAATTAGACATAAAATCTATACTAATATTAAAATGTTAAAGAGTTTGTTAGTTTGAACACGTTGATCTCATAACCTACTAGTCTGAATTAAAAAAATATTAACTTGGTGTTGGTTAGAGTATTTATCGAGACAGGCTTTTGGCTATAATACATGACGCTGCGAACAATAGGAGCGAGGAAATAGTGGAAATGTGTATGTGTGAAAAATACGGTGAAATTTATTTATCTTTTAGGGTTTCCGTTGCGTAATAACTTTCCCTGTTTTTTTCCACATTTCCCATTGTTCCTTCGCACCTATTGATCGCATCCTTTGGTTAGCACGGCAAACGAGTAGTTCCTCATATTAGCGCGTTCAAACAGACAAACGAAAAATCTCTTCAGATATATTAGATGTATCTATCATATTTTGTATATTTATAAACTTAAACAATAACATTACAATCTATACTAATATTATATCTATACTTACTAATATTATAAATGCGAAAGTAACTCTGTCTGTCTGTCCGGCTTTAATGCCGATTTGAACCGACAGTGGTCCGAGTATGTGCATCGGAAACGTCGGGCCGTAGTTAAATAAGTTAACTAGTATATTTTGCGTTTTAAACGGTTCAAAATATTTTATCGAAATGTGTACTACTCAAACTACACACAAAGTGCGCATTGGCTTGTATAAGGTATGATAAACGCAAATAGAAACCAAAGGCAATAGAAAACATACTTATTAAATTCCATTATAAAGCGTTACGTAACGAGCCAGATAACCCTCTTAAAGAAATATTACATCAAATATTGACTAGCAGAGATTCCTGTTTTCGTGATCTAAATAAATACAAATGTTATAGCTCCACAAAAAGTTCACGTCGTTCTTGAACTAAGAGTATATCGTTGACAAGTCAGAACCAGCCCGCATAAGTCCGTCCTTTGAAGTTTAGGGTGACAAAGGCCTTCTTGTATTTTACGAGTGTGTAACACTTACTGTGACAACACGCTAAAACCATTTAGCCACCTCTAATTTCAAACATTGAAATCTATGTTTCATTGGCTAAGCTAGCTTAGTTAAATAAAACACTTTTAACGGTTAAAACCGCGACATATATATTCTTAACATCGTAGTCACGGCTGCAAAGCATCCGTGTTAGTAAAAGTTTGACGAATATGTCGCGTTTAAAACCGGTTGAAGTGTTTTTTATAGGTATATAGTACAAACGGTCTTTTGATGTGCCCGATGACTATAATCCAACGAGTTCTGGGTTCGATCACCAGGCTTAACATGTTTCCAGTCAATTTATAATTTTCCTGAAACCTGTTGAACTTCGTCTGGAAATCTGGATATTAAATGGGTGGTAGGAACAACCGCCCACACATTAAAAAATCCCCTTAATAATCGCGTTTCGGTTTCGTTTTGTGAATTTCCGAATATCCAAAGGCAAAAAGCGCCAGCGCATCTAGTTTAGATGTCATATCGCTGAGGTATTTCAACTTCCACGCGGGAGAAGTCGCGGACACAACTAGTTTTTATATAAAAGACATTTGAAAGAAGTAATTACTTCATTGTTTATATAAGTTTATTGTAACTTAAACTTTTTTAAATAAAACACTTTAATGGTTTAAAACGCGATATATTAGTTAAACTTATTTGAAAATGATGTGGTCACGGGGGAGACGTGGTGGGTCTCCCCGTGACCACGGCTGCTGCAAAGCATCCGGAACGTCGGGCCGAAGTTAAAAATCATTTTCAAATAAGTTTAACTAATATATCGCGTTTTAAACCGTTAAAGTGTTTTATTTAAATGTGTACTACTCGCGTAAACTATAGACAGTATGTAACTTAAACTTATTGTTAAAACACTAGTGTAATATATGTTTCTTGTCAATTTATAATCGTCCTGAAAGATGTTGCACTTCGTCTGGAAATCTGGATATTAACTGTGTGGTGGGAACAACCGTCCCCACAAAGCGCCTTAAGAATCGCGTTTTGGTTTGTGAAATTCCGAATATCCAAAGTCAAAAAGCGCCAGCGCATTTAGTTTAGATGTCATATCGCTGGGGTATTTCGACTTCCAACAAGAGAACACCACGGTTATCTGTCTTCATCTAGTGAAAAAAGTCCCACAACGAATGGTTGCTTTGGCAAAAACAACACCCTCATCAAAGCTCAAATGTTGCTACGGGCCCATAAATATTCCCGATCTTAACCCATAACGAACAGCTGCTAAATGAATAATGCCTTTAGAAAAACAATTTTCCACTCAAACCCAACGGTTGAACGAAGTTTAATGGCGGCTTTGCGAGTGTATACATTTTTTTTATAGAGGAGGATAGACAATCACTCCAGCTACACAACATCTTAATGAGTTGCGCCGTTGACCTATTTTGTTTGCTTGTTTTGAATATTCGGAAATCCACAGACTGAAATCTAAACGCGATTCTGTAGTCATTTGTGATTTTGTTATTTCGATATTAGAGAAGAATTAAGCATTTATTATTAATTAATTCTTCGAGCAATCGCGGAGTTAACAACTCCTGATGATGCCGTCCGCACGTGATGGCGAAACGTCGAAAACCTCTCCTCGCTCACGTCGGCCGAACAGCCCGAAAAACAATGATATGCTAACTACTCGCTTGTACTGTCTGTTTATGCGAGTAGTAGGAAATAAAACACTTCATCGGTTTAAAACGCGATTAAACTTATTTGAAAATTATTTTTAACTTCGGCCCGACGTTTCGTATGCTTTGCAGCAGCCGTGGTCACGGGGAGTCTCTGCGCAATTTTCAAATAAGTTTTACTAATATATATCTGTTAATACGTTTTAAACCGTTAAAAAGATTTAAATATGTCTAATATATGACATATGGCAATAAATAATTTAATTACATCTAAAAGCGAGTATTCTCTGCTATGATAGGAGAACGACCTAAGCAAGTATTGTCTGTATTTTATACGAATAGTACACAGTAGTAGTATATATATGATTATTTAATATTGATTTTGTAACTACGACCCGACGGGCACATGACCCGACATATTGACGACCCGCAATAACAATACGCTAATACATTTCGCATTTTACAACGTTATTTCAAAGGCTCTCGAACAAGGCTACAAGTCGTAACGTACGTCTATAATAGTTTGTTTGTATATGTAGCGCGTAGCACTTTAGACAACAGATCTTATCTTTGGCCGTTGTAGAACTTTCCAACATTCACTGGCGTAGAGCTGTCTACGTCGTAGCATTACCTACGCGTCGTAGATGCAGCGTAGCAAGCAATAAACGTGGAGCGGCAGGTGTTCTAACTGTGGCAGACTGCCAGACCTACTTTTTGAAACATATTTCTCATAGTATTCCACATATTTATTTAATGCTGACACAAACACAAATAATTACATTTTATGTGCGATTGTGCATCCCTGAAAAATTTTACTATAACGTTACGCTGTAGCAGTAGAAAATGTGAAAACAATTTAAGAAAACTAAAAAGAATTATGTATGAAAGAATGATTATTTTTTCAATTATCTAAATTCACTACATATGTCTACCTTATATTTTAAGATGAACTCGCAAGAAGCGTTTCTATCGTAATTAAATTAGTTTGAGATGAATGCATTATTAGCAACTAGCTGTGCCCGCGACTTCATCCGCGTGGAATAGTGATTTTGGGTAGAATTTGTAATTATTTAGGCTGTTTATTTTATAAAAGGGCGCATCTAAGGTAGCCAATCTGTGTTGTAAATGCTACTTTGCCACAACACTCTCACCTCACATCTTTCTTACTCTAACTCCCACTCCTAAACTCACTCCCACTCTCACACCCATTCCCAAAAACCCAAAGAACATAGTTTCATTGGTCTAGCTTCAAAAACCACGTATTTAATACAAACTTTCATCTCCTTCTTCCACCTTTACTTGGCACTAAAAAGTATGTCTTTTATCAGGCTCTAGAATATCCGTGTAACAAATTTCATTTAAAACGGTTCAGTAGTTTCGGCGTGATACCCGGATAGACAGACGGACATTTTGCATTTGTAATATTAGTTTGGATTTATTCAATTTGTATCAGACAGATAATGTTTATGACAACGTTTTCCGGATGCATGTATACTATATTGTATGTACTCGTAGTACTATACTAATGGTAGCATTTTAAGACCAGAAATCAAGAGGACGTGAGTGCGATCCATACCATTTATCCAAAAAAATTCGTCTGAAAGAAGGAACCACTAAGATCCCACCCGCTCTTACAAGGAAAAATATGTAGTGTACTAAAAGTAAATCAAGAATGTAAAATCAAACTTGGCGATAAAAGGAGTGACGGCGAGTTAATTGCCAGCTCTTCTCGTTCGTTCTACGCCCTTCATTTGAGAACTGGTAGTAAATGTAAAGTTAGATTCTATAATTATTTTGTGACGTTCATAAGTGTACATAGCTACCTACATGAATAGATTTTTGATTTTGACTTTGATCACGAAACACAATTCACAGATGATAAAGCCGTCAAGTTTGATCGCGTTTCGATTTCGATCTGTATATTTGCGAATATTTAAAGCCAAAAGGTCAACAACACATCTTGTTTTCATATTTCACCTACATCAAGTGACCCCCATCTTTTAAATAAAACACTTTAACGGTTTAAAACGCGATATATTAGTTAAACTTATTTGGAAATGATTTTTAACTTCGGCCCGACGTTTCGGATGCTTTTCAGCAGCCGTGGTCACGGGGAGACTAGAGATGGCGCATTGTCAAAGTAAGTTGTACTACTACTTCTATGTTTTTTACTTCATATTTTAAACCGTTAAAGTGTTTTATTTTAATGTGTACTACTCGCGTAAACTATAGACAGAACCCAATCTTGTCTGTCCTCCGCTACCATTGAAAAAGTATTACTTGCGTAAACAATACAAATCTGAACACTTCAATGGTTTAAAACGAGAGATGTATTAAAAAACTTATTTATCATAAATTTTATTTATAATACGTAAATTTGCACATTGCGTAAACCGTTAAATGGGTTTTATTCAAATGTGTAGTACTCGTTAAATATATAAATCTACAGTCATAAAAAAACACTTTATGGTATAAAATGCGAAATGTATTAAATAACTATTTTTTTTATAAATAATAAGTTAACTAATACTTTTCTACGAGTTTTAACCCGTTATATGAATATTATTTTTATATTTACTACTCTATAAGTAGAAAAGTTATTTTATTAGATGAAATTACTTTGCGAATTGGAAATTGTCTCGCTCGTGAATTTTCAACGGTTTAAAACTTATTATTTAAAACCCCCGTGGTCACGGCGAGACTCTCTCTTTGAGTCTCCCCGTGACCACGGCTGCTGCAACGCATCTGAAACGTCAGGCCGTAGTCAAAATAATTTTCAAATAAGTTTAACTAAAATATGTCGTGTTTTGAACCGTTAAAGTGCTATATTTGAACAAGTCAATTAAGCTAATTCGAGTGGATTCCTCAAACATCTGGCCTCGCAATTCGATGTCTAACACTCAATCACCAACCCTTAATTACCGCTGGGCAAACTTTGAATCTTCAAAGGGAATCGCTTCGTCGTAAACGCCAGCGATCGTCTTAACGCTTTGATACTACGCCCGAGTGTTTAAGTAAACGCTATAATAATTAAATTTTATTAAAATAAAACACATTACTTACTGTTTCAAAGGCAAAATAAGTCATTAATTTATTTTATCTAGGTACTTTATTTAAATACAGCACTCCTAGCGGTTTTTATCGCTAAATACATCAGTTAATATGTTATTTATTTTAATTTACTTTATTTAAATATAACACATCTAATCTCAACACACAATATATAGGGCAAATACTTGTTTTTATCTAACATTCGTTTAAAATTCGTTAGGAATATCGAATTTCTATAAGAGTCAGGAACCACCGTCCACAGATGAAAACCTGTGATGTTTAATCTTGTCCCTCCTCTCTTATCATTAAAAAAACATTGTTAAATCTTTATCAACCGAACCTATAAATTTAAATAAAACACTATAAAGGTTTTACATTTGAAAACTTAATTA
The DNA here is from genome assembly GCA_963661955.1 of Leptosia nina. NCBI lineage: Eukaryota > Metazoa > Arthropoda > Insecta > Lepidoptera > Pieridae > Leptosia > Leptosia nina. The sequence continues at coordinate 329,317 of CAVLEF010000276.1, forward strand.
TTTTTTACATGTTATTGCACATGAAGGCACTTTATAATTTAAAAATTGAATATAAATTGAAAAAAATTTCGACTCGGGCACGGAACGCTGACGATGCCGGTTTAAGTCCTGCCCGAGTCGAAAATTTCCATTTATTTTCGATTTTTAAATTATAGGTTTTAGATTTATCTGTTTCTTGTGTACTACGCGCCTGTTTACTGTTTGTTTTTCCTTTATACAAAGCTCGTCTGGAAGAAATCGCCACAGGCGATAAGCCCGCCTTTGCAATAAATCTTTAATGTAAATAATTAAATAATATAACTATATTGATTTGTGCAAGAAAGTGTTTTATTATTATTACAACAAACCTATTAAATCCGAGATTTGAACCTACTGCTTAACGCACAACTAGGCAGGGCGTTTATTGAAACAGCACTCCTAATACAAAGAGACCGCTATTGCGTTGCACTGTCGATAATTAAATGTAAACGCCAAACTTCAATTTGAGTATCCCTTACGGCGATTTTAATTAACTGAAAAACGAATTTTCCGAATATAACACTCCACAAAGGATTCATTACGTCAATGAACTGAAACGGTATCGTGAAAACCTCCTGAAACCCGCTTTTTATATCAGACTAGAGTTCACTTGATGGGAGGTAAAAAAGGTTAAAAATCGATGTTATATGTTAAAAATTCAACGACATGCGCAGGAGATAAACCGGCGCGTTCTGTGTTCTATTGCTCTAACAAAGTCACAGTGTCCTTTAAAAAAATCTATTATGTCAAAAATCTATTTTTTATTTACATAATGCCATCATGTTCATAGACCGCCTCTATAGCCAAATGGTTAAACGTATTGCCTAGCATTGCGTTTTGCGCGAGAGGGTTCGAATACCAGGGAAACAAAAAAAAAGTTGTTCCGGTCGGGTAGGGCGCAGAAGTTCGTTTAAGCCGTTAAAGGAGATTTATTTAAATGTGTCACACTTGCTTAAACTACAGACTAACTATTTTATCACTAACTTTACAGACGACATGGTACCAGCATAGTCTTGAAGAGCCACACGTCAAATAGTAATCATGAGCAACAATGCAGCCAAGCCATTCGATCCAAGCGTCCGCAAATACTTGGAATTTTAGCTCCATTGTGATCAGGTGTACATAATGCCTCCACCTTCTCCAGGCGAATACAATCCGTAACGCAATGTGCTAAGATCTATAATCGCTCACAATGCGAGGGTAGAACGGCATTCGGTACCTGCAGCCGTGGGAACATAAATGGAGGTCGGCAAAAAGTTAATTGAGTTTATGAAAAAGGTTGTAGATGAAAATTCTGATCTTAATGGTGGTAGCAAAATTGAAATACCTTTGCGATAGGTCGTTCACGATCGAATGAACAATGATGTACTAAAATTATAAGAGTATCCTTGTTTCAACGCTAATCTATACTAATATATAAAGCTGAAGAGTTTGTTTGATTGTTTGAACGTAACAGATTATTTGAATTATTTTGTAAATATATATAATTAAGCCTAGTATAAATCATTATTTTTGTGATGTATAAATGTGGGTAGTTTACAAAATGTTTAAAAATTATGTTCGTAATATTCGATGACGTCCGTCTAACACTTGGTTGGTTGTTAGTGCATTGTTATAAAAGGGGGAGCGCTGTAGAGTGGGCAAGGGCAGTTGCTTTTGAGAAAACGTACGGTGAACGTTAGACGCTGGTTGTTTGGACGTTGTTGGACCACGTATGATGTACATTATTATATTGTAATAAATAGGTTATGATATATATACTTTTTTTTATTTATATTGAATTGGCATCAATATATGTCAATTAAGTATCGTAACCCTTTGTAATACATAGATAAATATCTATTAAATATATATATATAAGGGGTTCTCCATTAACCACGTGACCTTTTTTTAGATTTTTTTAAACCCCCCTCCCCCATTATGATACGTAGTGAGGTTTAAGACTACCCCCCCCCCTCCCCTTCTCAACATCACGTGTATTTTTTAGTACCTACAAAGAATCTTAAAATTTTCTGAATATTATCCTTATATAAATACAGGTATAAGCTATAATCTTATTTTATTCTGAAATTAAGGACCATAATAAAAATGTCTACACCATTTGTTTAAAAATCGCGCGTTTGACAAAAAAATAAATACACGAGATAACTTACTATACCCCCCCCCAACCCCCCTTGTGTTATTTTCGTGATTTTTATCAAACATCTCCGCCCCCCCTTTCAAGCCTCACGTGATACCGTTATTTGTTTAATTAGACGTTTGTATATACATCAACATATACAATAAATTGTTATTATGGGGAATACGTTGCTGAAATATATCTTGTTTAAAGAAATAGAATAGTTTTTGACACTATATCTTCTTTTATTTACAGAATATCTCCAATATCTCATGAAAACCAATACCTATAACTATGAAATAGGTTTCTTTATAATAAAATCTAACAAACACGCTAATCTTAGGACATACTGGTCCAATTTGAAAAACTCTTTATGTCAGAGTATTTATCGAGGCTGTAGGCTATAAAATTGGCATAGCCTTGTGACAAATAAAAACGAAAGATATAGCGAGTGTGACAAAAACTGTGACAAAAATTGGAAAAATCATTCATCATTATGCGAAACAACAAAAAAATTGTTTCGGTCGGGCAGGGCACAGAAGTCTGATCAACTACTTGCCCGTTAAAAGAACGGATCAATGAAACGGACACAGAAATGTGTTCGCCCCATGCCCCACGAGGGGGAAACGGGCTTTCACACACTTCTCACACTTTTATGCGTTTCCGAGGCGTACGCTGCAAAAACGGTTCAAGATAAGAAAATAGTATGAAATTTCCTCAACCTATAAAAAGGCCGGGGCATGTCTATCTTTTAAGATTAACTTGCAAGACCGACGTCGTGGACACAGCTTTGTTTACAAAGATGAAGGGGTTGAAAAAACGAATTTGGTTGTCCAAAATAACGATTCTCCGGAGAAGTCTCTACAGGTAGTGAAAAATAACATGTATGCATAGTTATACTCGCGCCCATTAAAACATATTGTTGTATAAAACACTTTGACGGTTTAAAACGCAATAAATATTTGTTAAGCTTGTTTAAAAATTACTTTAACTACGGACGTTTCGGATGCTTGCTTCGTAACAGACAAATAAGTTTAAGAAATATATATCGCGTTATAAACTGTTAAAGTGTTTTATTTGAATGTTTCGATTCGATTCAGCCGTTCGGTGTCCACAGCTGGACATAGGCCTCCCCCATAGACTTCCAGTACGACCGGTCGTTCGCTAGTTGAATCTAGCGTTTCTCCGCTACCTTGGTCAGGACGTCGGCGTTGAGCATTTGAATGTATATCACTGTGAAACTACAGACAGTATCTATTTGCTATGTATTAAGGGACAGACTGAAAATTAGCGCATAACAAGCAACGTTGAGCACTAGCGTCTGATATCTTATGACTTATAGCACTTTTTTTTCGTTCTAATTTTTTTATACTTTAGCTTTAGATGTGCCCGCGACTTCGTCCGCGTGGAATAGTGACTTGGGGTAGATTTTTTAATTATTTAGGTTGTTTATTAATGTATGTAAGGACGCATTTAAGAGCCTATCTATGTTGTAAGTGCTAATTTGCCGCAACACTCTCACCTCACATCACTTCTACTCTAACTCCCACTTCCACTCCTATTCCCAAAAAGCCTAAGAAGAAAGTTTCATTGTTCCATCCTCGAAAACCACGAACTTCCATACAAACCACCCCTATCAACCCTTTTATGGCAGGCTCTAAAATCTGTATACCAAATTTCATTAAAATAAGTTCAGTAGTTTCGGAGTTAAAGCCGGACAGACAGAGTTACTTTCGCATTTATAGTATTAGTATGGATAGTATAGATTTAGTATTTCAGAGCCATTCATAAAAAAATCATCCTTCCCCAGCTACATTTTCTCACTTTTTCCACGAATACATTCGCTCCACTAAAAGTCAACTACGCAATTTCATTACTTCCAAGAAATACAAATTAGTTATTTCACAAGATTGCGTGCTCTCGTGAAATAATTGCGGGACGAAATTAGTTTCATTTCTTTGTGGCTGTCTACAATGTAAGTTTAATTTGTGTGCTTTCACAAAGGTTGAGGACAATATACAGACTAGTTTTCAGTTTAAAATTAAAATAACGTCTTTATTATTGAGGTACAGACAATCGTAGAATTCACTTAACCTATACTAATATATACCGAAGAGTTTGTCTGTTTGATCTCAGGAACTACTACTTGGAATTGAATTTTTTTGTGTTAGGTTAACCGATCACTAATCTGGAAAGAAAGGCTATGAAACAACACACTGTGACCAATAACAGCAAAGAGACAGAGAGAAATAAAAAAAAGAATAATTTTAAAAATGTCCACGGCCTGTGCCATATCTTTTAACAATAACTTGCATGAACGACGGGTCGCGATAGACGTCGTGGATAACAGTTTAAAATTATTAAGATGAAAAGGAGGTTTGCGAAAAATTTTCGATGCCGACGACGCGGACGAAGTCGCTGACATAGCTAGTATTATAGAAAATATTTTATAAATAGATAAGAATCTTATTGGATCAGGTGGGGTTGAACTCATGACCTGTCGATTATTAGCCACACTTTGCCACCATTAGACTAAGGAACCTGCCAGATTCCTTCCACCATTTAATATAAGCGAAATACATCAAAACATCGTGTCTACCCTCCGAAATAATGAAATGAATGTTTCCGTTAACACCGTTAGCAGAATACGGAAGATTTTAATTAAGATCAAATTAATAATACGCGACATACTCATTTTGGGGAGGGAATTTCTGAAAACGTAGTCAGAAGATTTAATACAGATACAATGAAATTTCCCATTGCGGGTTTTCCTCCACGTTTGTCAGAAGACACACTTTTAGACACTGGGTTACTGGTAAAGTCGACCTAGAGCCTTTAAGGTTAATTTAAAAATCTAAAATAAATTGAAAATTTTTCGACTCGGGCAGGACTTGAACCGGCATCGTCAGCTTACCGTGCTGTTGCTCTACCAATTGAGCTACCGAATCTTTAAGCCTTTAAGGTTTCCACAATTTCTGGCCAATTTTGTGTATGTAGCATTTTTAAGTAATGGCACATTTAAACTTTGCCGCCTCTGTATGCAAATGGTTAAACGTACTGCCTAGCATTGCGTTAAGCGCGAAAGGTCCTGAGTTCGAAATCCAAGGAAACAAAAAATGTTTCGGTCGGGAAACGGGCGTTCACACACATTTAAACTTTGAGAAAAAAATCCGACTCTTTGTTCACTGATTGTTTTTCGAAATTTCTTGTTTTGATTTTATTCTTTATATAAATGTGTCACAAATTCGTAAAGATATTTCTGTGGTATTTGTCATAAACACAGGAGGTTAAATTCGTAATCCCTAGAAATATGTAAAAATTGTTTTCACGCCACTGTACCGTTTTGCCCGACACTATTATTTATTTTCATTACTTTTAATAAATACAATGTTTTTTTACTAATACATAAAGCTGAAGAGTTTGTTTCCTTGAAGGCGCTAAACTCGGGAATTACTGATTCGAATTGAAACATTATGTTTGTGTCGCTTAGAGCACTTATCGAGGAAGGCGTGTATCAAACAATTCCTCTTTAAATGATCTAAAAATGTCGGGCCGTTGTGGAAATTTATTTCAAATCAGTTTAACTTAACAGATTATATATCGCGTTTTAACCATTAAAATCAAATCAAATCAAAAATGCATTATTTAAATTGAACACTTTAACAGTTTAAAACGCGATATATTAGTTAAACTTATTTGAAAATGATTTTTATCTTCGGCCCGACGTTTCGGATGCTTTGCAGCAGCCGTGGTCACGGGTTTAAATTTTTTATTTAAATGTGTACTACTCGCGTAAACTATAGACAGTAAATCAATCCTTTATTGTTTCCATTTATAAAGTATTAAATTTGAATATATATTTATTTATTTACTCCTATTTATCGGAGAGTGTTAGCCTGAAGCCTTCTCAATAAATATGGGGACTATATTCCCACAGTATAACACCAAGGTGTGTCAAAATTATAACCTATCTCCTATGAAAGAGCAAACCCGCGCCCAGCGGTGAAACATTAAAAGTTCGCTAAAGCAATCAAAAAGTCCGAGATGGCACCAAAAGTTTAATCTCGAAAGCGGTGTTTAAGCTTCTGAAATTCGCATGTACTGCATCCTGAATGAAAAGCCGTATTTTCACAAGGACTGCTCTGAGGAGACGGAAAGTTTAAATTAATTTTCTCTTTTAAGAAACGTTAAAGGTCTGTTTATGATAGAGGAGAACAGACAAGCGTTCAGTTGATAATAGCTGTAATACGCCAGCTATGTAACATTTAAACAAGATGCGCTACCGACCTATTTCCGCGTTAGATATTCGGAGAACCACGGACACCGAAACGCGATTAAACTTACGCTATATTTTCGCGGCTTTTTCGTCCCATTTAATATCTTAACTTCGGACGTCAAACATGGTGCAGAAAAATTATAAATTTTAGACCTAAATACTGTCTATAGTTTACGCGAGTAGTACACATTTAAATAAAACACTTCAACGGTTTAAAACGCGATATATTAGTTAAACCCGTGACCACGGCTGCTGCAAAGCATCCGAAACGTCGGGCCGAAGTTAAAAATCATTTTCAAATAAGTTTAACTAATATATCGCGTTTTAAACCGTTAAAGTGTTTTATTTAAATTTTAGACCTGATCGAGTCGGTCTGACATTTATAATTTTTCTCCAACTAAAAAAAACCACAAGCCGTAGATAATCTATACTAATGTTATGAAGAGTGTGTTAGCTTAAACGCGCTTATCTCAATAACTACTGGTTCGAATTGCGCGTGCTGCGAAAACGGTTCAGGATACCAAACAAACAATACTTCAGCTTTACGTATTGTGCGAGTTCCCGTTTCCCCCTCGTGGAGCATGGGGCGAACACATGTTTGTGTCCGTTTCACTGCTCCGTTCTTTAACAACAAGTTGATCAGACTTCTGTGCCGTGCCCGACCGAAACATTTATTTTTTTTTCGCTGAGATTCGAACCCAGAACTTTTCGAGCGTAACGCAATGCTAGGCAACACGTTTAACCATTTGGCTACAGAGGCCTTGTATTAGCATAGATTAATTATTTACAAGCTACGTACACGTTAGTTACATGTATCTTCTAGTAATTAATTTCTTTATAACCTCAAATTTTGAGACTTTCCTTTACATGTATCATTTAGATCTAGGTCTAAAATACCGACAGAGTTCGATCGTATACACGAAGCACCTGTTAAAACAAAGCAAACCAACCATTGTTTATTATAGATGTGTTTGCTAGAGACAATAGTCAATTGGCTGTCAGCGAGTATCAACAAGCCATTACAAACACTAAACGTCATCATTGTTTCAACTTTCAGTCATCACTGTCATCGCGATTAGTCATTAGTTGTTCTGGCTGTGAGAGATTGATATATTGCGTTGGATTAAAGATAAATGGCGTTATGGGTTTATATTTCTTTTAACATTTAAACTTGTCACAAATTCGTAGTTATTTCTGAGGTATTTGTTATAAACAAAAGAGGTTGAATCACTTGTAATCCCGGAAAAGATGTAATAAACCTTTTTCTCGCCGTTTAACGAAAATTTATGAAGTTCTGTACCGTTTTGTCCAGTACTGCTAGTTATTTTATTTATTACTATTAATAAATATAATTTATCTACTAATATGTTTAATTTTGTATATATAATTCTAAGTATCAATGTTCTTATGTCTATGTTTGTGCAATAAAGAGTTTATTATTATTAATATGATAAGGCTGAAAGCTGTTTGTTTGAGCGCGCCAAGCTTAGGAACTACTGGTAAGAATTAAAACATTACGCTGCGACCAATAGCGGCGAAAGAAACAGTGGGAAATGTGGAAGGAGGGGGAAAATTACTCATACGATAATTTAAGGGTTTTCGTTGCGTGTGCTGCGAAATTAGTTTCAAATACCCAAAAAATAAAAAAAAATATATATATATATATAAACGAATGATTCCTCACTAAATTATCAAAAAAATGACCGCGACGGAATATTACTACTTTTATTACTCATGGTGAAAATTAATGCATAATTTAAATAAAACACTTTAACGGTTTAAAACGCCATATATATTTTAAACGTGGTCACGGTCTCCCCGTGACCACGGCTGCTGCAAAGCATCCGAAACGTCGGGCCGAAGTTAAAAATCATTTTCAAATAAGTTTAACTAATATATCGCGTTTTAAACCGTTAAAGTGTTTTATTTAAATATTTCTAATCAATTTTTATTTTTTTTGAAACACATTGAACTTCTGAAAGTCTTATGAATTGGGTGGCAGGAATATCGAAATTCCGTTATCACGAACCGCCGTCCACAGATGAAACAACCAAGCTTAATCGCGTTTCGGTTTCAGTCTGTGATTTCCGAATATCCAAAACCGAAATAGGTCGACAACGCATCTTGTTTAGATGTTATATGGCTGGGTATTTCACCTACAATCGAGTAAACCTCATGCCATGTCCTCCTAATGTCGCTGATGTTCCCACATTCGTGTTGTAGTCCAAACAATTAACGAACCATCTCGTCAGCGACACATTCCGCAATACAAATAAGGCTAATTGCTCGATACAACACGAGACATGTATTGACATTGGTGTGCTTTCACTCCGTCCGATACGACGTATTTTCTATGAGTATCGTAGTCGTGTTGTGTGCTGTAGTTACATGTAAATTTATATTCAGCTTATCATTGTTTAGAATAGGTTCTCGACGTGTCGCCATCACGAGCGGCCGCCATCATCAGGAGATGTTGTTAGCTCCTCGATTGCTCGAAGAATATCAATTTATAATATTAACTTTTTTCTTGTCTTTTGTGCAATAAAGTGTTAGTAAACAAAATAAATAAACGAATATATTTAGCGTATTAAATCATTGAAAGTGTTTCATTTTTAAATGCACTTCTGTGGTAAGTGCAAAGCAAATGTTGAAATGACACTGACAAGAAGTGTCGTTGTTCTGCCAACATGCAGTCGTATAATATTTCTATTTTTTTTTAATGCGGGGCAACGCAATATGTACTAACCTTAATATTTAACATTAGAACCGTAATTAATATAGACTTAAGTTTCGATTCCAGACTATGTACTTACCTGCACGTATAAAACCATGTCCCAAAATGATTCAATAATAGTTGTAATGTATCACAAGAAAAATGAGAAAACGTTAGAGCGCATGCGCAGGGATCGAGTTCTGAATAAGGTTTATGATTAGTCAAACGCAAAATTATTTTCTTTGAAACGGTATTTAAAATGTACCTAGATCTTAAAAATCTTTTTAATATAAAGAGATTTTGAATCTTGAACCTCTCACGCAATGTCTTCCCTAATAGGCAAAGCCAAAATAAGTCGGCAGTGCATCTTGCGTAGATGTTATATGGCCGTGGTATTTCATCTACCATCAAGCTAACCCCACGCTAGTTTGACATACTCTATCATAAAAAAATGTCGCCGAACCATATATTTTTTATGTCTGTCTTCCTCTATCATATGTAACACCTGGATATATAATCAATATAGTCCTATTTCACTTCCCCAAACTATACAGCGTCGGAATTATTTTTATCTAGCTTACGATTATTTTGGAAATCGCATCGGACGATATAAGTGCCCGCTATCTGTATTATGACATACGATACAATGAATGATTGATCACCGGTCGTGAAAGAGCATGGCAATCAAACGTATACAGACAGACATCGATACGCCGTGCCATTCAACTGATTATTTTCTCGGTAGAGATTAAAGCACTCATGCAAACGAGAGCTATTTATATGTAGCTGGGTCATAGAATTTATCAAGTGTCAAATCAAATCAAATCAAAAGTCATTTATTCATGTAGGTAACTTAGTACTTATGAACGTCAAAACAGGTAAAAATTTTAAACTCTAAATTTACAGTTACTACCAGTTCCCAAGTTAGGGCGTAGAACGAACGAGAAGAACTAGCAAGAAACTCGCCGCCACTCCTTTTAATTGCCAAGTTTTTATTACATTTCCTTATATTCCTTACGCACTCCTCACTTACTGTCTCAGTAAAGAGCCTATATTTTTGTTTTCAATAAATTTATACATCCCTACTACACATTTAATGTTCAAATGAATCTAACAGGGCGTAAACACAGCCTAATTTTAAGGGTATAGAAAAATAGCCGTGAATTGAAATCGCGTTACGATTTAAGTCTTTCCGAATATCTAAGTCCAAAATAGGGGTAATTTACCCCTTCCATCAAGTGAACTTGTGTGCTTGTCTGTACCATAAAAAAACTGACCTCGACTAAAGTACGATAGATAAGATGAAAAAATTATAAGATGATTGTGTATTTAGTATTAATGTTTGAAACTGTTGAAAATTTTAATTTCTTGAAATGTTGATCCATCACATTATTTTCAACTTTGATGCGGTTCAAAACGGTTTCTTTATTATTATATCGTATCTTGGCGCGGGCCGTTAATAATAACCGCACGCAAGCTCACTAAGGTAAACAATCAATTTCAGATAGAAAAAAATTCACGATACAGATAAAGTTTGAAAACTTCAATGTTTTTTACAGGCACATGAAGGAAAATATATAGTTTAAAAATCGAAAATAAATTGAAAAAATGTTCGGCTCGGGCAGGACTTGAATCGGCATCGTCAGCGTTCTGTGCTGTTGGCTCTACCAATTGAGATGCCGTGTACTGCACATTGTCGAATTTTTTCAACATACGCATGTATCAACCTCTGCGCAATGTAATTTCAACCGTAACGCCTGCGCATTAAACTAAAGTTTTCAAACTTTGAAAAAGGTGGTTTAAAATAATATTTACAAACAGCTGGCCTAGTCGAAAGAAAGCACAATCTATTGGTTACCAACCCTATCGTTTTACCAGTGTGCCAATAAGCTGACGAAAATGTACTTATCGCGTAATGCATTGTCAGATATCTTGAAGCGAAGTAAATTTAGAGATTTTAGATCAGGTCAAGGATGGGTCAAGTGTCGTGGCCCGATAGCGGAAGTTTTGCTTGAGCATATTTGGTAAATTGATTTCAATGAACGATATATATACTTGTCTCTAAACAACACTTTAACTGTTTAAAACGCCATTTATGTGTTAAGCTTTTAATTTTTTTTAACTATGGCCCGACGTTTCGGATGCATTGCAGCAGCCGTGGTCACAGCTTTTAGTCACAGTTTGACTAATATAAATCGCGTTTTAAACCGTTAAAGCGTTTTATTTTAATGTGTACTACTAGCGTAAACTACAGATAGTATTTATATATCTACTAACGCGTTTCTACGCGACTCTAACCTCGGGAACTTAGGTATTACTGGTTCGAATTGTAAAATATCTTCGCGTTGGATAGAACATTCGTTGAAGTCTTAGGCTATACAACATCAGAGTACGATCAATAGCGAGGTAACAGTGGAAAATTTAAAAATAAAAACCGTGGAAACTTAATAATTTAAAAATAATCGTGCCCGTCGTTGTTGCAAGTTAATCATTATTTGACACATATTTTTTGGATATCTCAAACGGTTTACGCCGCGTACGCAAGAGAGAAAACATGTATAATTTTCCCCGTTTTTTTTCCACATCTGCCGCTGTTTCCTCGCTCCTATTAGTTCGCTTTAAAATGCCGTATCGAACTCCAAAAAAAGTTTTTAATTCGAACCTGAATTATCCTGAGATTATCATGTTCGTAAATACAAACAAACTTCAAGCTTTATATATTAGTATAGATTTTGCGTTTTAAACCATGAAGTGTTTTATGTAAAATCATATATGCGTAAACTGCATTAATTAATAGTAAAACTTTTCTTAAATGTCGCGTATTAATCCGTTAAATGTGTTATCACGAAAATATAACTACCGTTTAGTTCGGCACTAACCAAACAAACATAGTGTGTTCTAATCTATTTATAGCACCGAATCAAATTCAAGATTATAATTTCCAGCAATTTATATGCTGTCCTCAGAGGCTTACCATATGCGAACTGTCAATAATGGACTTGCGCAAGACCATCTAATGAGACACTCAATTACTTCTTTATGACAGAATACAGACAAACGGACGCGCTGTCTGCCTTCATGAATTTGGACATTCGGAAATACAGACCGAAACATCATCGATGGATAATGGTTTGGACGGACGAAATTTCGACATTCCTACCATCCAAATAATGTACAGATTTTTCGAAGAACATATTTTAGAAAATATATAAAAAGACTTTCGAAACGTTTCGAGACTTACAACCCATCGATGTAATAGGTAGACAAATATAATACTTTCAAATAAAACACTTTAACGGTTTAAAACGCGATATATTAGTTTAACTTATTTGGAAATGATTTTTGACTGCGGCCCGACGTTTCGGATGCTTTGCAGCAGCCGTGGTGACCCGTGACCAGTACGTTTAACTAAGATATCGCGTTTTAAACTGTTAAAGTGTTTTATTTAAATGTGTATTGCTCTGGTAAACTATAGACGTATTTAAATATAATACTGGCTATAATATGCTAAAAATAAAAAGTACTGTCCAATGTTTACGCGAGTAGTACCAATTTAAATAAAACAATTTTGACGATTTAAAACGCAACATATATTAACTACGACAGAACAGATGGCGGTAGCTTAGCAGTTTTTACTTTGACATTAGAGACACCCTGCATCTTTAGTCTCCCGGTGACGGCCGCTGCAAAGCATCCATAACGTCGGAACGTAATTAAAATAATTCGTTAATAAGTCTAACAAATATTTCGCGTTTTAAACCGTTGCAGTGTTTTATTTCAATTTAAAACTGCTTTGAAAAATATTAACTAAATCTTAGTTCACAGACTGCCCTTCAAAACTCAAGTACATCAATTAAACTGTCGGAAATATAACAACGCACCGGCGCACGTTGTACTTCGTGACCTAGTCCTAATCTGCGCACGCGCAACTATAACAATGAACAACGAAGTTACGGGCCGCTGCATTGTTAAGGATACCGGTTGTGTGTTGATTAAATGATAACGTTTTCTTGTTTCTCTACCTCGAAACTTGATATAAATACAAATCCTTTTAGATTGAATTTTCCAACCGAAAACACACCATACTTAACCATTTAGGGTACCTTCCTCCTTATCGTTGAATTTCTACAACAAATTGATTCATTTCACCTCTCGCGAACTAATATTTACTAATACTAATATAAAACCGATGAGTTCGTTTGTTTGTTAAAAATTAAAAGTCTTTTTGTGAAATTGTTGTGCTTTGAATCATTTTATGCTGACGATGCCGGTTTAAGTCTTGTTCTGAGTCGTAATTTTATTCAATTTATTTTCGAATTTTTAAAATACATCTTTTGGGTAGGTATCTTGAACAGTTTTCGCAGCGCGACAAACGCACGTTTCTGCCATATTTTCCACTGCTTCTTCGCTCCGACTGGTCACGGCCAGATGCTTTATAGCCTAAAGTCCTAATCTATAAATGGTTCAGTTAACACAAAAAAATGTTTTGAATTTCGAACCAGTAGTTCCTTAGATTAGCGCGATTAAATAACTCTTTACCTTTATAATAAAAAACAATTATAATACAAAAAAATTTTGACATATAATATGTCATATACATTTCAAATTATCTCTAGGCTACACAAACCGGCCTGGAGTTTGATCTCTGAGGCTGCAACAAAAAAAAACACAAAAACCGTTCCAAGGCCATCATCTATACTAATATATAAAGCTGGAGAGTTTGTTTGTTTGTTTGAACGCGCTTTTGTCAGAAACTGCAGGTTCGAATTGAAAAATTATTTTTATGTTAGTTAGAACATTTATCGATATATACGCTATAAAACATCGCGCGGTGACTAATAGGAGCGAAGAAGCTGTGGGAAATGTGAAAAACTTTATTGGAGAACATTTTCGTCTATGTGGATTTCCGATGCGTACGCTCCGAAAACCCGATAAGTAAGATTAACTCTCAATAACGACGGGACACTGAAGACGTCGTGGGTGACGTCTTTAATTTATAAATTAAAGATTGTTGAAAGAGGACAGGACGTTTGCAAAAACAAATTTTGATGCCCAAAATGACAAATTTACGCGGACGAAGTCGCGGACACAACTAGTAATAAATGTAATTAATATTAGATAATACCGACATCGGTCTCATGACTCATTCTAGTTACGCTACGAGCATTGTCTACATACGAACCAAGATAAATGATCTAGCGAGACAGTTCGACGTGCGGACAGCGGTTCCCTTTCAACGCTCTCTAAAACTCGACGAGAGTATAATATGTAGTGCATTAATAATCTATACTAATATATGAAGCTGAAGAGTTTGTTTGTTCGTTTGTTTGAACGCGGTAATCTCAGGAAGTACAGGTTCAAATTTAAAAATTCTTCTTTTTGGGTTATGTTGTTTTGTCCTGGTTACATTTATCGAGGAAGGATATAGGCTATAAAACATTGCATTGTGACGAATGGGTTTCTGACGCTTACGCCGCGAAAACGGTTCAAGACACCCAATATAATATGTATGAAAGAATGATTCCTCTATCTATATCTATCTTTTAAGATTAACTCGCTAGAATGACGAGACGCGACCGATGTCGTGGGCAGGTTAAATTTATAAAGATAGAGGTTTGCAAAAAAAAACTGTTCTACGCGGACGAGGTAGCGGCACAGCTCGTTAGAAATGAAATCAAAAATAATCTTACGTAAGTAACTGCGCACACTTATGAACTAAGTACGTACAATGAATGCGTGTATTTTAAAATCAGAACCGAAAGCAATGTATCGATGCATGGTTCACAATCAACATGGTGTGGATTCGATCCCCACTGCGTCCAATTTAAATTTAACAAAAGAATCTAGATGTTAAAAAACGTTAGGAATATCGAAATTCCCTACGTCCACAGATAAGAGTGGTGAAGTTTAATCGGTTTTAGTCTGTTGATTGTCTGATGTGCCAAAATAGATCGACAGCACATCTCATTTAAATGTTATATAGCGGGAGTATTGCACCTACCATCGAGTAAACCTCGTGCCTTCTCCTATCATAAAAACTTACCGTCACAAGTTTCAAGAAAACCGTAAACATTTACTATCAGTTCTTAAATCCCAGCTGTTGAACGAGAAGAAATGGCAAAGCATGTCTTGACGCAAAATCTTTACAAATCACAAACAAACAACACTAAAGGCTTTTTCACTTCAAAAATATTATACTATATCACACCGTGACTGCGGTTGCTGCAAAACAACCGAAACGTCGGGCCGAAGTTAAAAATCATTTTCAAATAAGTTTAACTAATATATCGCGTTTTAGACCGTTAAAGTGTTTTATTTAAATGTGTACTACTCGCGTAAACTATAGACAGTATTTTATTATACTATATTTAAATATATTACTATGTTGATTATTTACTCAGTTGTGTGACAGGAATTAAGATTAGGTTTACATTATTATTTAGTTGTTTTTTCCTTACCATGCCTTTTTGTACTCATTTAAATTTTTAACGCACTTTTTTAAATATTATTACTATAAATTAGTTATCACTTATTCATTATATAGGAAGTTTCATAGTTGTATGATACATATTTCTACTGTCATTGATACTTAAGTCTGAAATAGTTAATTACGCATAATTTTTAGTTATATAATATGAACTTAATGTGTTGTACGAATTTTAATTAAATAAATAAAAAATAAATTTAATTGGTCTTGCATTTTATAATTTAAAAATCGAAAATAAATTGAAAAAATTTGCGACTCGGGCAGGACTTGAACCGGCATCGTCAGCGTTCCGTGCTGTTGCTCTACCAATTGAGCTACCGAGTCCTACACCTCATCGTCGAATTTTTTCAACTTATTGATACATGCACCTCTCGCGCAATGTAATTTCAACCTTAACACTTGCGTATTAATGGTCTTGAATTTGTCCAAAATGTATTTATGGGGTAAAACAAACCTATTTTAAATCTTCAAACTTATCATTCTACATTAGACAAGGCATTTTACACAACAAAATTGACTCATTCAAATCCCAAATATACTTAAGGAAAATTAAACATATGAATAACTGAAACTCATCGTGTGTTTGATTCAAACATGACTCGTAATAAACGTGTGTGCAGAGCCACGTATGGATAAGGGATGTAACGTAGTTAATTTTATCGGAACCGAAGCCGGATTTTTTAAATGCGATTCATCGGATTCGGAAAACAGAAAGCAAACTGACAAAGAATAAAAGAAGCGATTTCAAATAATTGTTTTAATTTTAGCAAGAGGTGGTTAATAATCAAGGGGGTCGTGTGTCCAATCCTCATCCCGTCATCAACATTTTTCTAATGAATACATAAATTTATAACTTATTTAAATGTTATACATTAAAATAAGAGGAAGAAAAAGAAATTTGCAAGAGCGCTTGTGAAATAAGGGAAAGCACTTAGCATGAGCTTGACCACCCAGGGTAAAGTAGAAGCGCCGATTTTCAGTGCCGCCCCGGGGATCATATCGACACTTAACCGAATGAACGGAGCCGAAGCTCTGTAACATCCCTAGCGTGCATACGTCGAGAGCACTCCCATATGACATTTAATCAGAGCTGGATGAAGACTTGCGAGATGAAAAGCTTTCTAACTGAAATCAAACGCAAGAGACTCGCTTATGTAAATACAGTCGCGTACAAGAGTTAAATTCAATTTAAGTTAATATCAAGCTGTATCTCTAGGTTTTAAGGAAAGTGCTCCAGCCATATAACATCTTGGATATTCGGAAATCCACATAAACTGAAACGCGGTTAAACTTCACGGCTTTTTCATGCGAAATTAAGACCGTTAAAAACTCAGCCTCAATCACCGTAACTACTCGCGTAACTTTGACGGGCTCATTTGGTCTAACGGTAGCAATGAATGGCTTATAATCAAATGATCCATCGGGCCCAACGTGTTTCTGAATTTTTATCTATTCTGTAACGTGTTGAAATTTGTCTGGAGATCTGGATATTAAATGGTGGGTAGGAATAGCGAAATTCCGTCCGGGTTCGGAACTACCCTCCACAGATGAAAGATGTGAAGTTTCATCACGTTTTGATTTCAGTCTATGGATTTCCAAACATCTAAACCCAAAATAGGCATTGCATCTTGTTTGAAGTTATATAGCTGGGGTATATACCCCATTAAGTGAACACCAAGCTCGTCCGTACTCGTCTATCATAAAAAATATGAAACATAACTTTCCTGTTTACACCCCGCGGGCGCAAAATGTAATTACATCGGACGATGCTAATTGAAGGAAAAAAGTCTCTCATGTTGAACCCTGAGTGAATAGCTTGGAACCACTTTTTAATTCCATCAACGGAATTAAACTTTGTTAGAATCACTAATGGCGTTGTGGATTACGGCAGGCTGGTATGCTTTTAAAACCTCGTTTCTTTGAAAGACGGAACCTGTATTCAGAAGTGGGATCTTGATAATAAATAGCCCGTTTGATGAAGTTAGTAGTAAAAAAACTTAAAATTAATTTTAACTTTGTGCTAAAAGGTATCGGAGTCAGCTTGTGCTCAGCTTAGCGTTGATTTTCAGTCTGTCCCTTATGAGATAACAAGAAGTACCATAATGGTGATGAAGATATACAGAAGTAAAAAAACCATTTTATTTTATACCAAAATACTATGACTCAAAACCTTAACAGTTTAAAACGCGAAATGTATTACTAAAGCTATTTACAATTTATTTTAACTACGACCCGAAGTTTCATATGCTTTACCGTAGTCACGTGGGACATTATTAAAAAGTAAAAAAAAAAATTCTCTTTACTGTATGAGCTATCAGCTAAACAGTACTATATTATATTTTCGTAAACCTATAACATGTTCGATTTCGAACCACCGACCCTTGCGATCGAAATCGGGGATACGAACTCGAAGACCATAACGGCTCTCCCTCTAAGCACATAAATGGATGATGAGAAATTATAAAGACCCCGAACACTATGTGATACAATTTTCCTTATCCACGCCACTTTTTAGTCTGGAAGTTCAGGGTTTTCAATGAGAATGCGGATTTGACGTGATGATGACTAACCGCGTCACGGTTTTACCCGCGCGCAAAGATAACGATCAGCGATAGGCATAATTAAAAACGAATTATAAAATGACACGGACGAGAATAGAACCTGAAACACTGCTTTCATTCATTATATGACTAGCTGTGTCAGCGACTTCATACCTGACTATCATTAAATCACCATCATCATCATCAATGCAAATCTTTATAAACTTAAGCTGCGAAAACAGAACAAGATACTCAAAAAATATGTATAAGAGAATGATTCCTCTTTATATGATCGAACAAATGTCCGCGACACTATACATATGTCTGTCTCTGAAGATTAACTTGCAAGAACGACGGGACGCGTCCGATGTCGATGTCGGATAGCAGTTCAAATTTATAAATATAAAGAGAAGGTTTGCAAAAACAAATTAGTATGACACGGTATTACTAGTATTAATATATTAAGCTGAAGAGTTTGTTTGTTTGTCTATTTGAACGCGCTTATCTCGGGAACTACTAGTTCAAATTGAAAAATTATTTTGTTGGTCAGAGCATTTATCGAGGAAGACTAGGCTATAAAACATCACCACGAGACTCATTCAAGTGAAGATACAGAAAGAAATGTGAAATAAATTCGAAAAGTTATTCCTCATGAGGGGTTCCGAGGTACACAATATGTTCAAGATACCCAAAAAAATATGTATGAAAGAATGATTCCTCTCCGAATGATCTAAAAAAAGTCCGAATATGGTATTATTACTATGTAATTGTGGACTAAGATACGTAGAAAGAACTCTCAAGATACCCATTATCCCGACAACATGCTTCGTGTGTGCGAGTTATTGTGTGTTAGCTATTTTACACTAACGTATCACCGTTATATAATAAAGCAATAAATCAAACGCATTGTGCTCCGTTTCACAAGTCCAGATCTATTTCCGCGGACATTTTAAAATATATTGGTTTATGTTGTATTTTTATTTTCGAAATGTTGCGCTACTTCAAATGAAGCTTTACACGTTGGCACCAAAATATAGTTATAGCAAGCATACGAGATAAAACACTTAACCGGTTGAAAACGCGATATATTAGTTTAAATAAAACACTTTAACGGTTTAAAACGCGATATATTAGGATGCAATAACCTAATATATCGCGTTTTAAACCGTTAAAGTGTTTTATTTAAAGCATACGAGATACGTATTGAAAACAACAGTTGTTTTTATGTATTGTACACTAAAACCAATATACAACTAAGGAAACATATTTTTAAACCGTTTAGACGGTTTTTTTATCCGTTACTCGAGTCATATTGACTTCAATAATAAGTAAAATTAACAATACAAATAAATACTGTCTGTAGCTTAGCGAGTAGTACACATTTAAATAAAACACTTAAACGGTTTAAAACGCGATATATATTAGTTAAACTTATATGTCTCACTGTGGCCACGGCTGCTGCAAATCATCCGAAACGTCGGGTCGTAGTTAAAATAATTTTCTAAAGTTTAACTAAAATATAACGCGTTTTAAGTTAGTTTAGTAAAGCAATTACTAAGTATTGTATAACATATAAAAACTAGTTAAAATCACTTTTAAGTCACCGCTGCCGCAGAACATCCAAAACGATTTTTTTAAACGGTTTTAACACCGTTAAAAGTGTTTTATTCAACGTCTACAGACAGCACTTTAATAACACTTTTAATATCCGAATAAAGCCGCAATGGGTCGACAGCACATCTTGTGTTGATGTTATATGAGGTATTTCAAACTTCTATGATAGAAAAAAAATATTTGTACAATAACTCGTTGAAGGAATTTTGTACTCGACTGTACACGACGTCCACGCTCCAACGACGCTCGTGTGAGGGATCTCTAAGAAAATGGCGCGTTAACAAAATTAACTATAATTCAAAGGAAACGCCGCGCCTCGTTGGGATAATCGGGACGTGCAACAGATGTGATAAGCGTACGCGAATCCTAGCTACGCCATTCAGGAGCAGCTGTTGCCGAATGAGACGTCTATACTAATATGTAAAGCTGATGAGTTTATTTGTTTGTATGTTTGAACACGCTAATCTCAAGACCGACTGGTTCGAATTGCAAAAAATATTTTTGTGTTGGTTAGAGCATTTATAAAGGAAGGCTATATAAAAGCGCTGTGACTACCTTGTGGGTTTTCATTGCGTACGCTGCGAAACGAACGCTCTTTAAATGGTCTAAAAAAGTCCGTTTTTAAAATAAAGTTAATTTCATCAAGAACGACGAGACGCGGACGACGTCGTGGGTAACAAATCAGAACTCAAATTTATAGAGTTGAATAGGCATTTCTGATACCCAAAATAACTATTCGACGCGGACGAAGTCGCTGACTCAGCTAGTTTGTGTATATTATATCAATTTAAGCACCTACTTATATCATTAGACACTTTGATAGGTCCCACAACTGGGACTCCGGTTTCATCGCTAAGATGAAAACATACTATACTTTAATATATTACTTACTACAACTATACTATATATAGTATTGTACTATATTTTTACTATATTTTTATAAGTACTATATAATTTTAAAGTAGGGTAAACTAAATACGATCTGTATTATCCCCGCGACCACGGCTGCTGCAAAGCATCCGAAACGTCCGGCCGTAGTTAAAATAATTTTCAATTAGACAAATTATTATATATCGCGTTTTTAACCGTTAAAGTATTTTATTTAGATAGCTCACTACCTATAAAGAAATAACATATTTTAAACACGCGTTTACATTAACTTCCGAGTGTTATTAAATGATTTTTTATAAAATATGTATTCCATAAAAGGTGTAATATATGTATATAATGGCTTAAATTTAAAAATACTTTTCTTTTAGTTGTTGTTGGGAACCTTAGTAACAAATGACAAGACAAGACAAGTGTGTTTTCCCCGAGATGGGAAACTAATGAGAGAGGGGTTTACGGTTTACCTCTTCATCGCCATTCATCCATTTTCTAATCAACATGTAACTTAGCTTGTGGCTAGGGTAATTAGAACTTTTTTTAAAACCTCTCTGGATTAAATATATATTTCAAAAAATATAAGAAATATAATATTTTTTTATATTTCCTTCAAATATGTGATCTATATTTTGCTTATAGATATAGCCAAACGTTTAAAGAAGAAAGTTTTTATTAAACGAGGATAGATAGACAGACCAATCAAAAAACATAGTAAAACCCCAATATTTAAATATTTTATTGCTATTTGAAGATTATGTTTTATCTGATTATTATGATAAATAAATCAAACTGTTATCATAATTATCCCTTAATAACAGGATTATCTTATAAGTAATATAAACTTATAGCTACGGTAATGTGTTAATGGAGATAAATTAATTATTTTTTCCACCAAAGCTTTTAGTACATTCCTTCGCACTTCATTTGGTTTCCTATATATTTAAAAATCAAACAACTACCACACAGTGAAGGAAAATCAATTTTTTGTCCAAATTGAATGAACAATGCATAAATAAATATTTAATTTTACATGTTTCACATATAAAGAATTAAAAAATCCTACAAGATTCTTCTAAGATTAAATATTATTTAAATTAAGAACACTTGTAGTTTAAATATTTTTAAAATCCGACAGGTGTGTCAACAAGGCATATTTGAGGCAATATAACGTACTACGTGCGTCAAGTCGTAAAAATTCTTACTCCAGTATTATTACTAATTGTTCCCTACAAAGTTAATATACACATAATATGCGCGAACCGAATTAATTTTACGACTTCGTAGCACCAAAGCAAGACGACAGCATAAGGAAAGCCAGCTTACGGCTTACCTCTCCATTGTAAACAGCGACTATTTATAATTTACCTTATGATACTACAGAAATAGCGAATTATCACTCACCATATAAAATCCTTGCAGTGAGAACAGAACGTCGGCTGCTTGAAGAATCTCGGCATGAACTTGTGATCCTTCACCAGGTAAACATTCTTCTTCTTCAGGGCACCCTTGCGGCCTCGAAGGCGGAAAGCCTGTCCGGCCTTCAAATCACCACCACCCTCATCACAAT
This sequence comes from Leptosia nina, assembly GCA_963661955.1. Taxonomy (NCBI): domain Eukaryota; kingdom Metazoa; phylum Arthropoda; class Insecta; order Lepidoptera; family Pieridae; genus Leptosia; species Leptosia nina. The sequence goes on from CAVLEF010000276.1 coordinate 351,536, forward strand.
TATTATCTTCGTCCGCCATTGCTAGAGGCTAGCGAACGGCAGCCGGTGGATAGGAAACAATTAATGTCTCACAATACACGCCCGATGAGACCCGCACGAACGGACCGTACAACCTCACTCAACGGAACGTCATTGCAAAATTACAATTTGTTTTTTGTTTTTTGCCATTTGCAGATCTGACAGTTTACAATTGGACTGTCAATGTCGTTGTCAATTTCAGTATAGACATATTTTAGTTGCGTCAAGTTTACCTAACTGTTGCCAGTGTATTGACTTGTTTTTGCCATTCATTTGATTTATATTTATTGAAAAGACCAAAGAGATCAATAGTAAGCTAAAATTTTCTACAACAGTAAAAAATATGCCTACGTATCTTAAAAAACTGCTCAATTAAAAATGTGCATGTTTTGCCGCCTTCGGTTCTACAATTGTCATGTCCAATGCTACTTTTTATCGGCCGTACTATAATTCTCGTAAAACAAGACAATCAACCACCACAACAAGACTACTGAACCATTTCACACGGAGAGGTGTTATGTGTTTGATAATATTCGTATACAAAGAGACATACGGGTCGGAAAAGGAAATAATAATAATAAATCTCCTATTAAATGAGGTCCGATATGTATAAAATTACAATTTGATATAATCTATACGTTAGCAACTTTCTTTGTAATTACTCTAATGTAGCATGCAAAGGGCATTCAGATCATTATTTGCTTGCAAATGTTATTTTACTTTTTGTGTTTTTTTGTGTTGTTGTGTGTATAGCTGCTGAGTAATTTTGTTTATTTTACTTATTTAAAATTATGTTATATCTAATATCACGCAACTAGCTGTATCAGCGATTTCGTCCGCGTAAAATAGTTATTTTGGACAGCGAAATTTGTTTTTGCAAACCTCCCATTTATCTTTATGAATTTCAGCTGTTATCCACGACGCACTTTTATCAATTATATCACCTAATTCATTTATTGTGATAAAAGGTCGACAATCCTTAAATAAAAATAATGCTAATAATTTTGTAATTAAAATCACAATGACCAAGAAATATGTGCATAGGGCTAATAGGAGTAGCAAGTTGCAACACTAAACAACGGTCATTGTCAATTGTCAACAGTAACTACTGGGGCGTCTGGCGGTCGTTATTTTAATTTTACTTTCAACTTATTAAGAATTTGCTAGAGCTGTGTCTAAGTTGTTATTTAGTTAAGCTTCTCACAATTTATGTAAAAACTAATCCTAGTAAACGTGTGTTGTTTTTGTGTGTTCATTGATGGTGTAATAAAGTTATAAAAATGAGTTCCGACGGTTCAGAACCAACAAAGTGGACTCTATCTTTAGCCGCCCAATTTGACGATATAAATCGTTTAAACAATGTCTTGAACGACGGATCGGTGGAGGAATGTAAGTCAATTGTACCATCCTACTTCTTAACTCTAAGTATAATTTTAAAATCTATTATAATGCGAGAATATTTACGACATAGGCTGGACTTGAACCGGCATATGCTGTTGCTCTAAGCAATTGAGCTACAGTTTCCTACGCGTCATTGTCGAATTTGTTCAACCCATTCACACAGCGTTCCGTGTTGTTACTCAAACGGAACGCTGTGGAGCTCATGTTCAATCATCATGTGAAAAAGTATTTTTGAACTTTTGTTACTATACTCTTAAATACTGTCTGTAGTCATACTAAGTTTAGTTTAACTTGTTTAACTAAACTATATCGCGTTTTAAACCGTTACAGTGTTTCTTTTAAACTATAATCCCAGTATTTTACAAGCAACAACTTGGCTTAATGTTCTCTTTGTCAGTGAACCTTACACTGTAAACATGGTTGTGCTTTTTTATTAGTCTTGTGACATAACGTAACCATACTATATATTTTCAGGTTTTCTTGCCTATGTAAAACAAACAGAATGGGTCCGCACGCAATGGGCGGCGTCAGAAGCAGAATCAGCGCGCCTCCAGACGGAGCTGGATGAAGCACTCCGCACTCTCTCGAAATGGGAGGCGAAATTTGCTCATGTTCGTAAAATGCTGGATGGTGAAAAACGAGAGAGGAATATTATTTTGAAAAAGTATAATGAAGTGGTATGTAGTATGTTTTATGAACTTATGCGATAAAAGAGTCACATTTCTGTGTGGTATATGCGGCCACCTAGTGTGGTTCTAGAAACTTTATCTTTGGATAATCAATAACGTGGCTTTGTGTGATATAGCTACAGTATATCTATATCCCTCATGAGGTATTAAATTAAAGCTTTTTTTTTAACGGTTGTTGTAGGAATGTTGAGATTTTATCTCGGTCATTATGATCTACAAATAGTAAAGCCTTTTAATACCAACTAAGTCTTTCGATTTTCTAGAGTCTAAAGTAGGGATGCACAGACTTATTAACCCCCAGTGTTGATAAGTCTGTGCAGGCCAGGGCAAATCATGAACTGATAGAACCAGAAGTATATGTGGTAGTCAAGAAGTATATGTTGTAGTCAAGAAGTATAGTAGGTAATGTGTTCAGATGCTTTGCAGCAACCGTGGTCATGGGGAGCCTGAAACGTCGGGCCGAAGTTAAAAATCATTTTCAAATAAGTTTAACTAATGTATCGCGTTTTAAACCGTTAAAGTGTTTTTTTAGGTAGTAGGGAATGTGTCAATATTGAAAATAATTTATTAATTTGAGTACTAGTTTTGCTGTTAGCCGTCCACCAGTATCCAACCAGTGGGCCACAGTCTGTGCATCTCTGGTCTTAAGCAAAGGCTTACTATGTTGTTAAGATATGGCTGGGTTATTGTAACTTCCATCAAGGGAAACCCATGTTTATCTGGCATAAAAGTGAAACACTATAGGTGGCAATCCCAGTTGTTAGAGTTGTCAAACGGTTAATGATTATAAGTGGCAGGACAGTGTAATTTACAATATTCATATTTTTTATTTATTTATTACTAGTTGTGCCCGCGACTTCGTTCGCGTGGAATAGAGCGGCTACTTTGCGGCAACACTCTCACCTCACGTCACTCCTACTCTAACTCCCACTCCCAAAAAGCCAAAGAAGAAAGTTTCATTGTTCTAGCTTCAAAAACCAAGAATTTACATACAAACTTTCACCCCTACCACCCCTTTTAACCCCTTAGTATCCTTTTTTCGCAATAAAAAAGTTTAGCCTATGTCCATTCTCAGAGTCATCTGTGTTCCAAATTTCATTTAAATCCGTTCAGCAGTTGTCGTGTGAATAACAGACAGACAGAGTTACTTTCGCATTTATAATATTAGTAAGGATTGCTTTATTATTTATGAAACACTCCACAGAAAATACATATTAATGAGGAAAAATCTTACGTACTAACTTATAAATAAGAGGTAACCTTATCGCTAAGTGTCGATCTCTTCCAGGCAACCTGAAGTACAGGAGAAAAGAAATATTCTTGTTAATCTCTTTAATTCATTTACAGAACAAATTGTTAGACTTAGCACGGGACCTGCTATTTAAAGACAATAGGACAAAACTGAATGATGAAACCCTACACAAACTTGCCTTTTTGAATGGTACAGCACAACAAGACCTTAACACCAAGATCAATGGGAACGATCTTAATTCTACTGGTAAGCTCACTTCCACTACAAAGTAATTATCATTGGATATAGCTTCATTATTTAATCTTAAATCCCGTTGGACTAGTATTTCTTTCACCAGTCCATCATCAAGTCAAGTATTTTAAGGACATAAATAGGATAGTAATGAGAAGGTTATGAGCCAGAGTTTCGATTAAAATCTGTAGATTTCTGAATATCCAGAGCTGAAAAAAGGCTGTTCAGTTTGTATTGAAAAAGTCAACTTCCACTCCGCTGTAATAAAAAACAAAAAATTATGTTAACATAGTAAAGCATGCTTCTTGAGTTTTCGAGTTGCAAGGACAGGTAATCGAGAAATCTTTACCATTCACCATCACAATTAGAAGATGGAGACGATCAGAACTGTTCTTATCTCTTTGCTTATTTAAGATTTAAAACCCAAGAAGCTTTCCAAATTTGCCTCGGAAACCTTTTATAACCACAAAAATGATTTGACCATAAATTCCATGAGATAATATTTCTTCTTGTTTAAGTGATTTAGAACTTGTGCCATATGAATATTTTATGTGAATTCTAATCTTACCAAAATTACCTTCCCCCCACTGTTAAAAATCTCCCTATTAATAGGTACTCTTCTCTCCGAGATGTCATATTCCCGCTCTGAAGATGACCTGGATGAGTCAATGGCATCAGCACATAGGTCCTGGGCTCACCGTGGCAGTTGGACTGTCCGCGAGAATCCACCAGCTAGCAAGAAACGTCGCTCGTCAATTAATTCATCTGCAGCTAAGGTAGATATTTAATATCTATACCAATTTAGATACATTTAAGCTGAAGAGCTTGTTTGTTACAACAAGCTAATCTCAGTAACTACTGGTTTGGATTGATAAATTCTTAATCTGATGCTGGTCTATTTAGAGGAAGGCTTTTGGCTATTAAACATCACGCTGCGATAAATAGAAGCGAAGAGAAAGTGGGAAATGTGGAGAAAATCAGGGAAAAGTATTTATCTTTAAAGGATATTGCTGCTGTGTAAACCGTAAATATACCCAAAATGATGGATGCAATGATTCCTCTTTAAATTATTTAATAAGTGCCCATGATAGTATATATCTAAGCTGATGAGTGGGTATCCTTACTAATATTATAAATGCGAAAGTAACTCTGTCTGTCTGTCTGTTACTCTTTCACGCCAAAACTACTAAACGGATTTGAATGAAATTTGGTACACAGATGGTCTAGACCCTGAGAAAGAACGTAGGGGTTGTAAAGGGTTGAAAGGGGGGTGAAAGTTTGTATGGAAATTCGTTGTTTTTGAGGCTTGAACAATAAAACTTTTTTCTTTGGCTTTTTGGGAATGGGAGTGGGGGTGGAAGTGGGAGTTAAAGTAGGAGTGATGTGAGGTGAGAGTGTTGCGGCAAAGTGGCACTTACAACATAGATTGGCTGCGATAAATGCGCAATTACATAAATTAATAAACAGCCTAAATAATTAAAAATTCCACCCCAAATCACTATTCCACGCGAACGAAGTCGCGGGCACAGCTAGTAATTTATAAAGATGAGAAGGCATACAAAACTAATTATAATGCCCAAAATAACTATTCTATGTGGATGAAATCGCTGACACAGCTAGTATTTACCAAATGTAGTTTAAAAGTTAAATCGTATTGGCTAATACTGTCTTCAGTTAGACAGATTCAAATCTCAAGACAATAATAAATTGTTTTAATCAGGCGAGTCGCAAAAGTCCTATTTATTGTGTGGAAATAAAATTAATAAGTGACACCGACACCGAAATGTGTTTATCAAATGACTTACGTAGGAAACGGTTCTCATATGGTTTATACCTGACTATTAGATTTATTAGGCAGAAGACCTGAGGATTAGTTTCAGAGCACTGTCTATAGTTTACGCGAGTAGTACACATTTAAATAAAACACTTTAACGGTTTAAAACGCGATATATTAGTTGAACTTATTTGAAAATGATTTTTAACTTCGGCCGGACGTTTCGGATGCTTTGCAGCAGCCGTGGTAACTACTATATCGCGTTTTAAACCGTTAAAGTGTTTTATTTTAATAGTTTCAGAGTGTTAAGAAACAGAATCTGTAATCTTTCTATTATTCATTACAGACAGTGGAACTGCAAGGAGGCAAAGTACTGGCTACGGCCACGACTACTTTGACGCTGGAACGAGCTCCGACTTCACATGATTTGAAACCACCACAGAACTTTGTAAGTTTTTATGGCACAACTTGTTTTTAATATCACATTGGGGCTTGTTCTCGTGGTAGCACTGTAGTGCTAATAAAAATAATCAACAGGTTTTGGCTTCCACCACCATGTTGCTCATCAATTTATCATTCTGGAACATGATGGACTTCTCAGGATATCTGGATATTTAATTTTAATCTGCGATTTCCAAACGTCCAAATCCTAAATAGGTCGATAGCGCATTTTGTCGAGATGTTTAGGGTATTGCTCTTACGATCAAGTTAGCTCGATGCTTCTCTATAAAAAAACTGTATTATATTTTTATTATTATCAATTTCGGCTGTCGACTTTCAGCAACCAATATCCGAAAGCAGCGATGAAGCAGCCACCCCGCGTCGTAAATCCTCTCGCCGCTCTGACAAAATGATGCAGCAGCAGCAGGAGTATACACCATCAGCTCCACCCAAGACCGGTATGGTTTTTAATGCCTGTCATACTACTTACGATATATATTCAGCATTTTAGTTCCCTTTCTATAATTTAGGAAATCATTGGTTATGATTATAATGGGAATTGAAATTATCATCGTAATCAACTTTTAGAAGAAAGAATAGTTTAAATAAAACACCTCAACGGTTTAAAACGCGATATATTAGGTCAACTTGTTTGAAAATAATTTTTAACTTCGGCCCGACCTTTGGGATGCTTTTCAACAGCCGTGGTCACGGGGAGACAACGGTAGTCTCCCTCTACTACTAATATATCGCGTTTTAAACCGTTAAAGTGTTTCATTTATATGTGTACTACTCGCTTAAACTATAGACAGTATTTAGTCATCGTGATGTCTTTGGCCTTTCAAATTATTACACATAAGTAAATAAGAAGTACATAATTATTAACATCAAGAACCAAGAAAGAAACTTACAGAACTCTATCTGTCCATAGATACAGAAAGTGCATCAGACACCGGCCGTCTGCCACAGCGTACTCCGTCTGTGCTGTCTGCTGGTTTTGGGTCTCCCCGGACCAGAATCCGGCAGCACAACTTCGTCGCAAAGACATTTTACAAGCGGGAGATATGCGCGCCTTGCGGAAAGCCGTTAGTCATCTTAGAATTTTTGCTGTTTCAAAGTATCTTAATCTTTATGGAGACTCATTACAATTTAAATAACACACTGTAAATGTAAAACGCAATCGCATCGCGTTTTAATGCAAACTTAAAACGCGATGTATATGAAATTTATTTCCAAATTATTTAAACTACCCGGCGTTTCATATGCTTTGCCGCAGTCGTGGTCATGGGGAGACTATAGATGGAGACACCCGCACCGAATAACTAGTTTACATCGCGTTTTAAACCGTTATAGTGTTTTATTTAAATGTGCACTGCTCGCGTAAACTACAGACAATATTTACTTAATACTATACAAAAAATAATAGTTGTTTAAACCGTTTTAATATTCTTCTTTGCCGCCACGTCGTAGACGGTGACGTCATCAATTACCCACATATGACGTCACATTGTGTTTTAATGTAAGTGATCGATATCGTAATGCGCTATATGAATAATTTTTAAAATGTCCTTTATATTGTTTGGTGTATGAATTGAACATAATGTTAAGGAGCTCCAGAAATGTATTTTTAAAATTCCCATATTTGCTGATATATATCAAATTAAAAATCCAACGGTTTTAAATAACGGTGCAATAACATTTTTAGTATTTAGTATTAGCATTGGTAAACTTATAAAATAATTACTTTGTTCTCTTTAAAATGTTAAACTCGCGTAAACTATATTTATGGCACATTTTCATTACGAGTTATATTTTAATCACTGGCCTACATGTAGCTAAATTGTTAAACATGCCTGGCATTACGTTAAGCATGAATTTGTATGGTGAGATTACCGCCATTCTTGTCTACCCTCGTTAGGCATAAGAAGGCCTGGCTTTGCATCGTGAGATTAACGCCATGCTTGTCTGTCCTCCACTTTTAAGAAAATCAATATTTATACCTTCAGTATCGGCTTCGCCAAGTTGGGTGTGCGCTGCGAGAACTGTCGTGCGCCGGCGCACGCGGATTGCCGAGCTTTGCTCCCGCTTCCTTGCGTGCCACCCGGACGAGCTGCGCATAACCAGGTATTTACTTTATAGGATATAATATCATTATTTTTTTTTATTTCTATACTAATATATAAAGCTGAATATATAAACGCGCTAATCTTAGGAACTACTGGTTCGAACTGGAAAATTCTTTTTGTGTTCATTAGAGCACTTATCGACTTCGTCCGCGTAGAAGATATTTCGGACATCAAAATTTGTTTATGGTAACATCTTTTCAAGTTGTTACCTACGACGTCGACCGCGTCCCGTTGTTCTATCGTTCTTTACATATTTATTGGGTATCTCGAACCGTTTTTGCAGCGCACGCAATGGAAACCCTCAAATATGAATATTTTACCCAGTTTTTCCCATATTTCCACTTTTTCTACCTCTTATTGGTCGTAGCAGTGTTTTACGCAGATACCCTTTATGCGCGCTCGCATTCGCCCAGTAATAATAAGACAAACTCCTTCCAGGTGGGCAGCATCTCCGACTATGCTCCATCAACACCGCCGATGGTTCCAGCACTGTTGGTGCACTGTATCAATGAGATAGAGAAGCGAGGTCTCACTGAACGAGGAATTTACAGGATCAGCGCTGTGGACAAGGAAGTGAAACGGCTTAAGGTATCCTGGTTAATAACTACGAACCGACCGCCCGACGGCTGTGAAGCACCCATCACTATAGATAAAAGATTAATTGTTAAACCACAAGGAAACACAACTCCACAACGAAACGTAGGATTTCTAGAGATTTGGCCGCTTGGGGGGGCGGGGGTTTGTTCGTTTCTCTCTTATTTGTCGACCTGTACTGATGGCCGTTCCGACATGTAAATGTTCCATCGAAATTCGAGACCTGGTTTATAAGAGGCGGAGCCAAAGGTTATTTCTTTATCCTTTAAATGAATTGTGTTTGCATTATAGTCTTCCCTGAGCTTTTACTTTGAATAGTACTTAACATATTTACAATTCTTGGCTCGAACACAAACAACGCCCGGCAACCCCCCCTCCATACACACAATACCCCTACACACACAACCCCCACACACACACAATACCCCTACACACACAACCCCCACACACACACATTATATTCAGTCATATGTCCCATTACAGCTTGTCATAATTAACATAATTTTGACCTCGCAGGAACGCTTCCTCCGCGGCCACGGCTCGCCGCAGCTGGCCAACGAGGACATAAACGTGGTCTGCGGCTGCGTCAAGGACTTCCTGCGTTCGCTGCGCGAGCCGCTCGTCACGAACGCGCTGTGGGCGGACTTCATCGACGTGGCAAAGCTGAGCGAGCCGACGGACGCCACCGCGGCCATGGTGCAGGCGGTCAGCCAGCTGCCGCAGCCGAACAGGGACACGCTCGCGTTCCTCATGCTGCATTTGCAAAAGTGAGTTTTTGTTTAGTTGATCAAGAATAAAAAAATAAACCATTTTAAAAGGCGAAATGTAGTACTATTATGAATGAATGAAAGTTACTTAATTTTTTAATAAAGGGCTAGTATCGGTTTCATACGTGAAATATTTTAGTTAATTTATCATAACCGGCAAAAAGTATTTTGTCTGTAAAGGCCCTAGACAATTTAAAAATAATTTTAATATTACTGCAAAAAAAAAACTACATAATCAATTAAAAAGTGGTTTTTATTTTTTTGGCTATATGGCGTACCATTTTTAAAAATTTTAAAAGTCCATAGGAAATTGGATGAGGAATCCAAAAAAAATGTTTCATAATTGTACCAGAACCTCGTAACATCGTGCAAAGTCGAAATTAAAACTAAAAAGTCATTTTTTTCGAGGTTGTTGTCGACCGATCGATCTCCCAATTTTTTCCGAGGAGCTACTATCGACCCCCAAAACATATCTCGAGTATATGTCAATTGATGAAATAGTCTCTGAGAATATACTTAATTTATCTGATTTTTACATATTTGGCTTTTTCTCGAAGACCGATTGCTTTCAAAAGCTGAAACTCTCAGAATCTTAATATATTATTAGTACCTAAAAATCCCCGCAGTATCCAGCCGATACCTTTCGGGGGCAAATTCACCATGCTTATACCCCTAGGGCCTTTCTTTACTTTACGCGAGTAGTACTTTTTATGGTAGGGCAGGACAGATAAGCGTGAGGTTTACTTGATGGGAGGTGAAATACCTCGGACATATTACATCTACACAAAATGCGCTGTCGGCCTATTTTGGCCTTGAATATTGATCTACTTGTGAGTATAAAATCGATAATTTAAACGGACACACATAACAAACGATCCACAAACACATAATCATTATCGAAATACCATTTCAGGGTAGCGGAAAGTCCTGACTGCGAAATGGGCGTGGAGAATTTGGCGCGTATTTTCGGCCCCAACGTTCTGGGATACGGTATGGTGACGGAAGCACCAGAAATATACACCGTCACTACGCAAATGGCTAATGTGAGTATACAACGCTTATTAATAGGCAACGGGTCGTGGGTCCGATCCCTATCGGGTCCAACATGATGATTGATGGGAGTCGAGAATGCCCCAGCTATATAAAATGTAAAAATGCGCTGTCGACCTACTTTGGCTTTGACCGGCTTTGGGTATTCCAAAATCCACAGACTGACACCGAAACGCGATCAAACTTCACGGCTCTATCATTACCAACCAACCTACTATCCAACCATTTAGCATGCAGATTTTCAGACGAAGTCAAACATGTTTCAGAAAAATTGTTAATTGGTAAGGGGTTGTCCATAAATCACGTGACCTTTTTTTAGAATTTTAAACCCCCTCCCCATTGGTGATACGTAGTGAGGTTTAAGACCACCCCCCCCTCGCCCCATCTCAACATCACGTGTATTTTTAGTACCTACAAAGAATCTTAAAATTTTCTGAATATTATCCTAATATAATATAAATAGGTATAAACTATAATCTTTTACTTATTCTGAAATTAAGGACCATAATAAAAATGTCTACACCATTTGTTTAAAAATCGCGTGTTTGACGAAAAAATAAATACACGAGATATCTTACTATACCCCCCCTCCCCCCTTGTGTTATTTTCGTGTTTTTTTATTAAAACCCCTCCCCCCCCCCTTTCAAGCCTCACGTGATTATTGGACAACCCCTAATGGGATAAGGGACATGGTGGGGATTGAATCCACAACTCGTTGATATGGCCATACATTTCATCCATTAGACCAACCAGTCCTAAAAATATTACTAGCTTTATATTAATACTATCAGACCATTATTTTTTTTAAATAAAATGTTTGTTATTTCAATTACAGGTAATGCTAGTTATGCTCCGCTTACCAGGCGACTACTGGTCACAGTGGGCGTGTCCCGGCGACTCCCCCCAGCGCCAACTCCAAGCAGCGCAGAAACCACGCGGCTTCTTCTTCTCGCCAGCTGATAATGGGTAAATACTGTCTGTAGATTACGCGAGTAGTACACGTTTAAATGACACACTTTAACGGTTCAAAACGCGATGTATATTAGTTAATAGCGTAAGTCAATTCTGCGAGTTACGCCAAATGCGACGGCACAGATGGCGCTCGCGTAGCATTTTTATTTTTTTTAGGTTAAAATAATTTGTTATTAGTTTAACTCATATATTTCGCGTCTTGAACCTTTAAAGTGTTTTCTTTAGATGACAATGGGAATTAGAATTTTCAAACATATGTTCATATTTGGCTACATGCGAACATGAAATATTATTTTTAATAGATAGCAAAAAAAAATTAAGATGGGAACTCTGAATGGCTTTAGTCCTTCGAGTGTCGACGTCTTTCTAGCTTCGCTTTTTTTGGGGCTTTGATAGAGCTCAATCAGAAGGTCGATTGTTGTTTCAGTGGATAGGTAGAAAATTTGTTGTAGATGAAACAATGAATAAATAATTATTTACAAAATTCATCTACACGGGCAGGTCGGTCTCACATCGTCATCTACAGTGGTAGATATATTGTATGTATAGCTAAGGTCACTATCCTTAAATCCTTCCATCTTAAGAAACCACCGAACCCCCCCCCCCCATGACCACGGCTTTGACCTTTGTCATAACTCAAAATTGTTTTATTTGATTATTTCCGTTTCGTTTTACAGCGTGTCAAGAAAGAAGAGAAACTTCTTCTAATAAGAAGAGAAATATTTTTTTCCAGTTGAAGTATTTTTTTTTCGTTGAAGAGAACGCTTTTAAGTTAAAAATTACAGGTAGTAATTACAAATGTTTCGCCGCCATTTTCTTGATATATATAGTACATAGTAATATTGATTAAGATTATTAAAACTGTTTTTTTTTGTTTACTATATAAAAGAAAAGCTGACTTTGATTGCTCTTTAGCATTGTATTTTATTAATGGTTTGTTGACTGCTCTTGCGCATAAAGTTTCGAATTCTGTGCAGTGTCGTAAAATATTGCACTTTATGGTCGCGTACTTTTACTCTGTCACAGATTATAAATTTTGAATAAAAACAAGTCTACATTAAGAGGTACTAACATTATAAAGAGGAAAGATTTGTATTTTTGTGTGTTTGTTTGTATTGAAACTCAAAAACTACTATGCTGATTTAAAAACTCACCCTGGGTAAGAAAGACTATAGTTATTGCTTGGCAAAATAAGGGATACTTATCAAAACTTTAGTAGAATTACAAAAGGCATAAAAGACGAACAACCAGCGCGTGCGCAGCGTAACGTTCAATGATGGAACAAACGTGACTTTACAATATTAAACAACTTGATTATTACTTTGTGATATTATATGTCCATCTAATACCGTTTTGTGGAAATATAATTATTTATATGATAATATATAAAGAATTAAGAAGCTTAACTTAGGATTGTTGTAGATCCTTATCTTATGGTTTTATTTAAATTTGAAACCTAACCTAACTTAAATTTTCATAGTGTTTACATATATGTTATCATATTATGTATATTTCTTGTATGTATAAAAATTTAAAGTCTGCTATTTTACCACCTGCAGCTGTCAAGAAACTATTAATAGAATAACCTTTGTGTTGTTGTCCTATTGTTTTGATCCATGGACGTCAATAAACCGCCTCACCAGATGTGCTAAGTTTTTGACATATTATGTACGACTTGCGCCTTAAGCGGCGAGTGCCTCAAAAAGTTACGGATTAAGAATTATTGAATTTTGTTTAATTAAAGCTTTCGCGGGCCATATTGCAAAACAGGTATGTAACGATAGTTTTATCGCTGTGGAAGCCGGTTCGAGTCGTATTTTTTTTTCAGTCGACATCGATTAAAAATGAATATCCTTTGCAAAATGGCCGCAAAGACTCAATCCATTTGAATTGATGTCTTTTTTTTTCATTTATTATTTTTCTATTGATTATAAAATGAAAATAAGAAGAAAAATATATATTTTCCACTATTGTAATTTTTTCATTAAAAAATGTAAGGATTCAAGAAAATTAGTAATTTAATAGTAATATATTTTTTAGTTACGTCTTAAATTTTGTCTACCCTATATTAGCGTTAATTCTATCATGTTCTAACAGAGTATTTAACGGTTTCAAACGTGTAATATATTTTATAGAATTTAAACTGCGATCCGACGATTTGTACGCATGTCAGCAGCTGTCTTCGTGTTGTGATTTAAAATGAACGAAATATAACTCCCGTTTTAAACCGTTATATACTTTTTTTTTTTCATTTTTATACCATCCAGATTAATAAAAGAGTATTAGATATAAATAAAACACTTTTAACGGATCAAAACGCGAAGTATATTTAGCGAAATTATTTACAATATATTTTACTTTGGCCTAGCGTGTCGGTGCGAAGGAAAGTGGGTCTCCAGTTAAATGAATTGTAAATAAGTTAACTAATATATTTCGCGTTTTAAACGGTTAAAAGTGTTTCATTTAAATGAGTCCTTCGCGCATAAACTACAGAGTATTAAATAGCTTGTCAATTTAAATTATCGTTATTTGAGTAAATGGTTAGTTTAGTTAGTCAATAATTGTAAAGATTTTTTTGTTTCGTCAAATGTTTGTAGCGATAAGTTCTACGACATTGTGCTGTAATAATCTTTGACATTAAAAACCATGTACTTACATTTGTTTTTTATCTTCCTACCCACCTCCGTTCTTTTCCTGGAGCGAACACACTTCAGTGTCCGTTCCGCTGATAGTTTATATTTATTAAGTAGTTGATCGCACTCCTGTGCCCTGTAGTAAACGATGTGTTGTTTCCCCAGATGCGAAACCCAGGACCGTTCGCGCTTAACGCACTGCCAGGCAACACTAACCATTTAGCTACAGATAGGGCTATTATTCGTGATGTCTGAAATAAGTGACTTGGTCTTTTATTTTATAACTAGCTGTGCCCGCGACTTCGTCCGCGTGGAATAGTGACTTGGGGTAGAATTTTTTTATTATTTAGGCTGTTTATTAATTTATGTAAGGGCGCATTTGAGGCAGCCAATCTATGTTGTAAGTGCTACTTTGTCGCAACACTCTCACCTCTACTCACTCCTACTCCCTCTCCTATTCCCAAAAAGCCAAAAAAAGAAAGTTTCATTGTTCTAGCTTCAAAAATCACGAATTTCCATACAAACTTTCATCCCCTTTTCGGCATTAAAAAGTAGCCTATGTCCTTTCTCAGGCTCTAAAATATCTGTGTAGCAAATTAAATCAGTTCAGTAGTTTCGGAGTTAAAGCCGGACAGACAGACAGAGTTACTTTCGCATTCATAATATTAGTATAGATAATTTGTTTAAATGAAAATGCCCTCGTTGTTGTGATAAAATTAGATCACACAGTTTTATTAAAATAAATACATTGAGCAAATAAATTAGGAAAATATCCTCTTATAGTGAAACAGAGAGAAACTAAACTAAAATAATTATCTTTGGTTCTTAAATCGGGGGCCATAATTAGACACATTTGTATGTCCGTTTCACTGATCGACATTTACAGACACGTAGGTAGGGGCCTAGAATATCGTGCAAAATAAATAACGAATATATTCCGCGTTTCAAACCATTAATTGTGTTTTATTAAAGAGGCTATGCCTTGCACGACCGAAAGTGTTTATCGTGTTCCCGGAATTCAAACCCGGGTACTCTCAAATCAAAGTTCAATCAAAATTATACAATCGTAAAAAAAAACAAAATGGCGTTCTATTCTTTTCTGTAAAATTCACGTTACAATTAAACACTTAGTGCTGAGATTCTAAATATAAAATGGCAAGTATAAAAAACAAGTATTATGCTACAACACAATAAAATAAAACCACTTTGACGGTTTTAAATGCGATATATATAAGTTAACCTTATTTGAACTACGGCTCGACGTTTCAGATGCTTTGCAGCAGCCGTGGTGACAGGGAGGTCGTAAATTTTCAAATAAGTTTCAACTAGGATATATCGCGTTTTAAACCGTTAGTGTTTTATTTGAATGTGTACCACTCGCGTATACTACAGACGGTATTAACTACAAAATTATCTCAAAACTACAAAAAAAAATGTTTATTCCCCAGGAATCGAACTCATAAATATTCAGAAAGCTATACATTTATACATTAGCAATAAATGCTTATAATTTTAAGCCTATGATTAAGCTACAGCTTAGCTACACATTAAAATCACATTTCTTATGCTATTAAAAGAAAAAAGTGAACCGTGTCTGTTATATTTGTACAATGTAATAAGAAATTTCAACAGTACCTTAGTTTAAAAAACGGTTTAAAACGCGAAATATACCAATGAACATTTAATTTAATATCATTGCTACCCGACATTTCAGATGCTTTACAGCGAGCACTAGGAGAAGCAACCGATACGTTAATTCTTGGTTTAAATAAATTAGCTAATATATTTCGCGTTTTAAACGATGAGAAATGTTTTATTTAAATCATTTTAGTTCAAGTTTATAGTTGAGACAGGTGTAATACCACAGTTGTATAACATCTTAAAAAGATGTACTGTCGGCCTATTTTAGTTCGAACACTTATAAATCTACAGACGGAAGCCGAAACGCGATTACATTGGGTTTTTGTATCTGTGGTCAGTAATTGTTTTGACTTGACTTTTAAATAACTATACTAATAATAATATCATTTTTTTTTTCAGACGTCTAACATAAATTAGAGGATATTTTTTTTAAACATAAACGCCTTTTATCTTAATTTAACTTAAAATATAGCATTTAATTCTTTGGTAAGCTTAATATCTCCTATTTATTACAAATCATGAAATCAGAAATTATATTCAATATAACTTTTAGCGTATAAATTATTATGACTCTATACAATACAGCGAGTGTAAACCGTTGTTTCTATATGGGGCATGGGACATTTGAGTTTCTATAAATCAACTCGATATTCCGCCAAGTAGTTTAGTTACTGGGCCATTTTGTTATTAATGCGGTAATCGAACTCAGTACGTCTCTTTTAAATAAAACACTTTGCAGCCGTGGTCACGGGGAGACAGACAGAGACAGTCTCCCCGTGACCACGGCTGCTGCAAAGCATCCGAAACGTCGGGCCGAAGTTAAAAATCATTTTCAAATAAGTTTAACTAATATATCGCGTTTTAAACCGTTAAAGTGTTTTATTTAAATGTGTACTGCTCGCGTAAACTATAGACAGTATTCAGTACCTCTCTTTAACAATTGAACGATTTGGAGATCTAGTGGTTTTAGATACCAAACTTTTTTTGGGATCTAAATATAATACATCCAAAAACCAGCCTACCAGTAAACAAGGGGACACCGTAAGTCCGGTCTGTAAGGACCAAGTTTCAAATACCAACTACGAAGGAACAGATGGCGCTAGCGTACTTTTTACTTTGACATTAGGAATACCCTCCATCTTTAACCCCCCGTGACCACGACTTTAGCAACGCGTCCGAAAGTTCGGGCCATATTTAAAACAAATTGTAAATAAGTTGAAAATGTTAATCTTAAAAGTTGATGATGTCACAACTGAGATTACCAATTCGAAGTATTATTAGACGCTGTAATATAACATAGCAATATTTTAAATTATAAAACAAATATTTAAATACACAAACACAGCTTAATTGAAATATAAATCATTGTGTCGAATATCTGTTTAGATTTTTTATTATGTTAAAACACGTGTATTTTTAGAAAATGGTGCACAGTAAATAGAACGCCTTTAAACGGTTCTAAACTCGAAACATAACAGAACCCGTTTAAAAGAGTTATGAAGTATGTACATATTTATTTGAAGGTTACATGAAACCTTTTCAACGGTTTTTTATTCATTTTAACTACAGTCCAACGTTTCGGATGCTTTGCAGCAGCCATAGTTACGGGATTCGTCGGGTCGTAGTGTAAAAAATCGTGAAATTTAACGAATATATTGCGCGTTTTAAACCGTTAAAAATGGTTTACGGGACCATGTGGTCGATATCCTTAACAAAACGCTTTTGTACTGTTTCAAGTAGGAAATATTTTAGTTTTTAAGCTACCAAAACGTTATATATGTCACGTTTTAAACCGTCTACTACTCGCTATCTATAAGTAAGAGTCAATAAAGAAACCTGGAATGACTATATAACACTTACATAGCGAAATATTTAAATCACATTTTTTTAGCCTAACTTAAATTATATGACTAGAAACGGAATGATTAGCTGGTTCCATTCACCACGTCTTGTGACGAATCGATTCTCGACGTGTGGGTGTGGGCTGCGTCCCCACCGCCGTATCTGATGCCGTAGGGTCGCAGGTGGTATATCAGGTAGTCCAGGACGTACATCTGTTGAGGGTCTACGTAGTGGAAGGAGACGGCGTGGTCTGAACAACAGTCGAGGCCCTGGGAACAAAGAATTAGTTCACAGGATATAACACAAACTTATATAGATCTATTTTTAATTAGACATTATACTAATTTTAGTAACGTAACGAAGATCAAATTTTAGACCACCAGTTTAGTGTACCAGAGTAATTTTTATTAAACGCTTTTAACGGTTTAAAACGCGAAATATATTAATTTAGTTTTGACTTAAACTAAATACGACTTGACAGTTTAGATGCTTTTCACCAGCCTTGGTCGCGGCAGAAGCATTCGAAATGTTCGACCAGAGTTAAAAACAAATGAAAAAGTTAACTAATATATAACGCGTTTTAAAGCGTTACAAGTGTTTTATTTGAATATCTACTGCTCGCATAGTCTTAACGTTTTAATCTTATAACAAACCGGCTCGAAGGACCAAAACGTAATGCGTACCTCATCTGACGGATAGTAGATATACTTCCAGTACCAAAAACTCCTGTCCTTATTCGGGAATAAATGATCCTTGGGAACGAAAGGGAAGAAACGGCCTCGATGTAACGCGTCACGAGAGTCCACCGCTCTGACACCGATGTGTTCCAGGCATATACCTGAAATTCATATTTAATAATAAAAGACTTTGTTATTTACTTTCTTGATATCCGTGCAACAGACTCTAGCTCCATAGCGGCAAATAGTTTTATAACATTAAATTTTTTAATACTTTATTTTGTTTGTTTGTTTGAATAACATGAAATACAATATACAGACAATATAGTTTTAATGGTATGAAGCGCGACTTATTTTAGATAACTTATTTTTAAATAAAGATGGCGTTAGCAGCTTTGACTTTGACATTAGTGACACTCTCTTCCATCCCCGAAGCATCCCAATCGTCGGACTATAGTTAAAATAGGTTAAGAATAAGTCAACTAATAAATTTCGCATTTAAAACCGTTAACAGTGTTTTATTTATATAATATTTAACAACATGACGTTTCATTGGCCAATGTTGATAAAATAATACTTCTTTTTATTAGCTTAGATTGTTCTGTGGTATTTATTTCATAATCAAGTTTCAGTTACCCATTTCAGCGTCTTCAGCGCCATGATCGCTCGCTTTGCAGAGATGTGGAGACGGTAGACCTTTGTTGACAAAGCGCTCGAGGGCTGCGCTACTCAAGACATAGCCGGCACCGCCACTCATGTAGCCCTGAACGAGGGTAGTTTTAGAAATCAACATATTTTAAAAGTAATACGATATTTTATTTAATTAAACAAATGTATTTGATAAGAAGGTTTTATTGTTGCATTGGTCTATCGTTTATTGACACGTGCGGGACTGGAACCCGCTACCGTCTCGTGCTAACTTTTCTTTATATTTTTAAAGAATTCTACTATGGCCCATTTCTTTATCCGCTTCATTGATCGATTTTACAATAAAATATTTGATCTTACTTATGTGTCCTGCCCGACCGAATGAATGTATTAATTATTTTCGATTTTTAAATTTTATATTGATTCTTCGGGAGTCGATCCCAAGACCTTTCGTTATATACGAAATTCTAGGTAGCACGTTTAACCACATCGCTATTCGAGGTATTTTTTCTATTAACTATAGACGTTTGTGCGTAAACTACAACTTAAAAACGGCTGAACCTTTGATTATGAAATTTTGCATATATATATATAAGTTAAAAAAATTCGACGATGACGGTGACACAGCTAGTGGTTAGAGCAACCCTGGAATGTCCTGGTGGAATTCCTGCCCGAGTCGTAAATCCCTTGAATTTATAATCGAATTCGATTTGTATGGTACCATCATGAGCTAAATATATGAGTTTTCGAATAATGCGTACTTACTTGCGAAGTGAACGGCTTGAATCTGCAGCCAAAGTAAATAGGATCAGAACTGGAATGATCAGCTAGCATATATCGGAGATTTTCAACCACTACGTATCTGTAACATGATACAAATAATAGTAGCAGGTTTGGTTTCGTGGGTTATCCACGATATTTAAACAAACACTTTAACGGTTTAAAACGCGATATATATTATTAGGTCACGGTGAGACCGCGGCTGCTGCAAAGCGTCTGAAACGACGGGCCGTAGTTAAAACAATTATCAAATAAGTTTAACTAATACATCGCGTTTTTAACCGTTAAAGTGTTTTATTTAAATGTGAACAACTCGCGTGAACCACAGACAGTATTAGATCAGGGCCGATAAGCATGAGGTTGATAAGAGAAATACCCCAGCCAAATAACAAAATCTATAATAATAATATATGAAGCTGAAGAGTTTGTTTAAACGCGCATATCTTTTTATGTTGGTTAGAGCATTTATCGAGGCAGGCTATAGGCTATAAAACATCGCCCTGTGACCAATACAAGCGAAGATACAGCGAGAAATGTGAAAAGAATTGGCAAAATTATATTCATCGTTATGGGTTTCCGAGGCGTACGCTGCAAAAACGGTTGAAGATAGCCAAACAGTATGTATGAACGAATGATTCGTCTTTATATCTAAAAAAAATTCCGCGACGCTATATGTCTATCTTTTAAGATTAACGTGCTAGAACGACGGGAAGGAACGCGACTGATGTCGTGGGTAACAGCTGAAGCTTAAAGTAAAAGTTTGTATAAAGATAAAATTCTTAACGGACGAAGTCGCTGGCACAGCTAAATGTTATAAGGCTCTTAGTTAAAAAAAAAATATAGACTTGTTTTTTTATTTATATATCAACCTTGGTCTCTTCCTGTTGTCTAACAACTACATCCTACTTAGATATCAACTCATTATCCATATTTAACGCCAGTAGTACAGCTTAAAACGCTAAATATATATTGCCGGGGAACTCTGGATCGTATATAAAAATAAATACAATATTTTCCTCTCTTTAAACGGGCTTTTTAATATTAAAATATACTGAGATATTAAATAAACAACTTTTAACGGTATAAAACGCGAAATACATCTTAACTTATTTATAAATTATCGTCACGGTTACGGTTACAATTTTCTCAAACTACCAACCGGGACGAAACAGATGGCGCTAGCGTGATAGATATAATTTTGGCATTAGGGACACTATCTTCAGTCCCCCGTGACCACGGTTAGTAGTTAAAATTAATTTGTATGAAAAACTACTGAGTTTACGCGACTACATTTCAATAAAACAGTTTTAACTTAAATACTGTCTATAGTTTACGCGAGTAGTACACATTTAAATAAAACACTTTAACGGTTTCAAACGCATATATTAGTTAAACTAAAAATAAGTTTAACTAATATATCGCGTTTTAAACAGTTTTAACTTGTTTTTTATATATTTTGCCCTCGTACCACGCCTGCTGCAGAGCAAAAAACTTAATATATTTCGCGTTTCAAACCGTTTAAACTACTACTCCGAGTCTAACTTAAAATGCAGTCATTATGTCTTGCATATCTATTTATTTACTGTCGGTCTGTTTATTGCTTTGTGTTTTATGTATCTTAACGAGCTACGTTTTGTTTTTCTGCATGTACAAAGAATTTATTGCAATGCACTCGTAAACCTAGATATTTTGCATAAAGACAAGTCAAACCATTAATATTTATTAGCGAATATTTATAATGAGGCTTGCCTATCAGTCAAATGACAAGTAGAAGTTATAGTATAGAAGTAATATTATAAAGCTGAAGAGTTTGTTTCAATGACCCAATCACAGGAATTACTGGTTCGAATTGAAAAATTCTACTTTGTCGGATAGATCATTTGTCAAGGAAGGTTTTAAACTATATAACATCACAGTGCAACTGACAACAGTGGAAAATGTGGAAAAATAGGGGAAAGACGACAGACGACAGACACTTGATGAAAGATGAAATACCCCACCTATATGACACGATGCGCTGTCTACCTAATTTGGCTTTGGATATTCGGAATTCCACAGACTGATACCGAAACGCGAATAAACTTTACGCCTCTTTAATCAGTGGACGGTGGTGCGTGGAATGGATTTTTGGAAATTCCTACCACCCATTTACTATCTGGATTTCCAAAAGTTTCATGAAAAATTGAGTAGACATGATGTTGGTCCCGTTGGCGATCGAAGCCATGACCCGTTGACTATTAGCCACCATTACTCCAACGAACCCGGCGACGTTCACCCTATAAGTCATTTCAAGGACTGCTTACGTATCATCGTCAGCTTTGAGAAACCAATCGGCATCCCTCCGGTGGTGTTCGTAGACGTATCTGAAGGCGGCCTTTGTTTTCGCCCACAAATAGTCCCGACCCTCGTGGACCGGCAGTTTGACAGTCGGCAGGGAACTATCTGAAATTGTTTATAGAATGCATTGACATCTATAGTTATAGATAAAGCTGAAGAGTTTGTTTGTTCGAACAAGCTAACCTCAAGAACTACTGGTTCGAATTTAAAAGTTCTTTTAGTTTGTTGGAACATTAGTCGAGGAAGGAGCCAATAGGAGCGAAGAAGTAGAGGGACACGTGGAAAAAAACAGGGAAAATTATTCCTCATTGAGCGCTACCGTTGCGTACGCAGCGAAAACGATGTGAGAAATCATGAAACTATGTATTCAATAATGACTATTCTATAATAATAAATAAAAAATAAAATAATAAAAAATAAAAAAGCTTTTTATTACCAAACATATTTACATATTTTGCGTTCCGTTTACAATTCGTATTTGTCAAGTGTTGTATATGTCGGGTCCGCATTTTGCGGTAAAAGCCTCCTCCATACTAGACTAGAGAGTTTATAGACTATTCTATAAACGGTCAAAAAAAATGTCATCGACAGTATTTGTCTATCTTTAAAGATTAACTTGCAAGAACGACGGCCAACGACGTCGTGGGTAACAGCTTTAATTTATAGAGACGAGGAAGAGATTTGCAGAACTTGAAAAATAACTATTCTACGCGGACAAAGTCGCTGACACAGCTAGTTTAAAATAAACCTTGTTGTAAAATGTCCCTCCCACTTACCTTCCACCGTACTCATAAAGAGAAGCTTATTGCAGCGTTTCCCCCACGTCGCCTTAACGTGCCTCGCTTTCCGTTCATGGTTGCTGGGCTGCGTCATCACCCAGCACAGGACCCTGACTCTCTTCGCCAGCTCATCAGCGACGGAACGATCTTCATCACGGTGGGCTGGTTCTTCACTTCCATGTTCCACTACATTCACTATGGGATGTCTCTCCAGGTCTCTGGACGATTCCCTGAAGATATCACGATATGAGTATTGCTGGCTGTGACTTTGTTTGCATGCAGCAAAGATTGACAGGCTTGGTTTTTTTTATGTGATAGAGGAAGACAGACTAGCATGGGGTTCACGTGACAGTAAAATACCTCCAGCCCTACACAAGATCTACACAAGATGTGTTGTCAACCTATTTTGGCTTTGGACATTCGGACTCCGCAGATTGGAACCGAAACGCGAACTTCACGGCTTTTTACCAGTGTACGGTGGTTCCTGACGAATTCCAACATGTTTTAGAATAATTAATAATTTAAATAAAACACTTTAACGGTTTAAAACGCGATATATTAGTTAAACTTTTTTAATGATATTATATCGCGTTTTAAAGCGTTAAAGTGTTTTATTTAAATGTGTACTACTCGCGTAAACTATAGACAGTATTTGTTTTAACCCGTTAAAAACAACATCAAAGAACTGTGGTGACGAAGTTTTAACCCGTTATATAAAGCAGGTACAAATTTTTCGTATAAGATTTTTTAAGTCAACATTGAGATCTATGTTTAGCAAGCAACAAATGTACAGACAAACTATTTCTGCATTATTCACACAATATAGATTGTTTAATTACCACATTTAAAATCAGATTACTGAAAAACATAGAATTCACATGACAGCGGGTGAAATATGCAAGTTATAGAACATCTAAATACGATGCGCTACTACTATTTTGGCTGTGGATATGGGAGTGAAACCGAAATGCGCTGGAACTCTACAGCTATTCCATCTTTGAATTATGTATCGTGGACTCATGATTTTTTTTATTGGCTAGAAACGTGTTGGACCCGACGCCGATTGAATCCACGACCCGTTGATGATGATAAGACCAAATGTGTCCACAGATGAAAAAATCACGAATTAATCGCGTTTCGGTTTCAGTCCATCTTGATTATTTATACTAATATATGAAGCTGAAGAGTTTGTTTGTTTGTTTGAACGCGCTAATCTCAGGAACTACAAGTTAGAATTAAAATATTATTTTTGTGTTGATTAGAGCATTTCTCGAGAGCATAGGCTATAAAACATCGCCCTGTGACTAATAGAAGCGAAGATACAACGGGTAATGTGAACAAAACGGGGGGAAATTTTTCATCTCTAGTTTAGTTTAGGGTTTCAGATCCGTAAGCTGCGAAAACGGTTCAAGATACCTAAAAGAATATCTATGAAAGAATGAATGAATCCTCTTTAAATGATCTAAAAAAAAGTCCGCAACACTATATGTCTATCTTTTAATATTAACTTGCAAGAACGACGGAAAAGGACGCGATCGACGTCGTGGGTAACAACTTGAATTTATAAAGGAGAAGGTTTACAAAAACGAATTTGAATGCCCAAAGTAACGATGCTCGCGAACGATGGTTCTCGGAGACGCTGGCACAGTTAGTATGTTATATAGCTGGGATATTTCATCTACCATCTAGTGCATGTTTGTCTGTCCTTCACTATAATAAAAAGAAGCAAAGTTAAGCTATAAATCTTGAAGCTGTAACAAGCTGAAAAATAATTACGAAAGCGAACAAAATGCTAATTATATTTTATGTGGCGGAAAATTGCATTTACATATAACTGTTATGCAAGCTTGTGTGGTTAAAATGGGTCTTACATTTAAGGTTTTTTTAATACAACACTTTAACGGTTAAAAACGCGATATATAGTAATATATAATAGTTAAACTGATTCACAAATTATTTTTAATTATAGCTTTAATTATTGCTATGCAGTAGCCGTGGACACGGCCGGCAGTTTAAAACATATATATCGCGTTTTAAACCGTTAAATTGTTTAATTTAAATGTGTACTCGCGTAAACTACAGACAGAAACCAATGCCCCGAAATTCTATATTATTTTAGACTCTGCATCAACAAATTAAACACACAAATATTATGTCTGTACCGTTTCCACATAGGGTACAATCTTTACTAATATTACACGGATGAAGTATGTCAGAACGCGCAAATTTCAGGAACTACTGGTTCGAATTGAAATTTATTTTGGTTAGGGCATCTATCGAGGAAGGGTATACCATCAAGATGCGACGAAAGCAAATAAATAACTTTGGATGCCTAAAATAACTGTTCTACGCGGACGAAGTCGCCGACACAGCTAGTTACTCATATTTGAGGGTTGCGTGCGCTGCGATCGGTCCAAGACACCAAAAAAATATTTATATATAGTTTTCTGAAATGGTCTAATGGCTAATGATCCATGTGGGTTCGGTACCCACCGAGTTCAACTATTCTAATTTTTTATTTTTCTGAAACATGCTGGACTTTGTCTGAAAATCTGGATACTTAGTGGGTGGTAGGAATATAGACAGTCCTTCCGGGTCACGAACCACCGTCTACAGATAAAAAAGTCGTTAAGCCTAATCGCGTTGCGGTTTCAGTCTGTAGATTTCCGAATATCCGAAGCCGAAATAGGACAGCGTATCCTGTCCTCCTCTATCATTAAAAAAATATATTTCAGCATAAAATTTAAACACAGTTATTACTGACTTCTGTTCTGTTTTTGCATAATAGATGGCGAGGTGCAAATCGTCACAAATCGTCGCCACTCATATAATCTATACTAATATGAATGCTGAAGAGTTTGTTTGTTTAATGTAAAGAACTACTAGTGTGATTTTTTTTATAGACACTTTATCGAGGAAGGCTTTACGCTATATAACATTACGTGATATAGACGATAAGGAACAGTGGAAAACGTGGAAAACCAAGGAAAATTGTTCAAACTTTAATGCTCCTATTGTGTAAGAATTCCTATTAAATTATCTAAAAAAATTCCACGACTGTTTTTTAAGAGTAACTCGCAAGAACCGTTTTTACATTTATTATATTACGACCAATTACGTTTTTACATTTATTATATTACGACCAATTACGTTTTTACATTTATTATATTACGACCAATTACCTTTTTACATTGATTATTTTACGACCAATTTTGGTCGATGGTCGTGGGGATCCACTGCGTCCAACATGTTTCTAATTAACTTATATTTTTTCTGAAATATAAGGGACCTTGTCTGGAAGATATCATGAGTTTTAATCGCGTTTTCGCTTACGTGGATTTGTGTTCTAAGACGACAGCGCATTTAACTTAGATGGCTGCTATTTTATATCCTAAAACTAGAGCCATTCGTGAAATAATACATGCTAAATCCCAGAGATAATTTTATCTAAAAACAAAAAAATACTGTAGGTATGTGATTTGTGAAAATTATACGCACAAAGCGGGAGGGAACCACTAGCATGTGATGCAGAATAATCGGCTTTGAATGGACTAATCGACAATTTTCTGCTCAGATTAACTTGACCTCTTTACTTGATGCATTTTTATTATAAAACGCTATATTATATATATCGAACGTGTTGCCTAGCATTACGACCTGGGTTTGAACCCACGGGAAACAATCGATAGTCTGTAATTCACGCGAGTAGTATACATTAACTAAAATACAACGGTTTAAAACGCGTCATAGTTAGTAGAAACGTCGGGCCGTAGTTCAAATAATTTGTAAAACACTGATCAGTGAAACGGGCACAGAAATATGTTCGCCACATGCCCCACGAGGGGAAACAGAGTTCCACTTGTGGGACATATGTATGAACATAATAACAATGCGCTGTTGCCCTATTATTAGTTGTATACGTTACTTTCCTTTTGCATATTTTCCTTGTAGAAAACAAGTATCAACTTAAAGAAACTTAAAAGGTAAACGGTTTTATTTTTTGTGCACTGACAACTACGAAAAAATATGTGATCCGCCATTTTGTATCGGCGGCCATCTTGTATTGGGTGTGCGTACCAAATTAAAAAAAAAAATTAAGAACCTAAAACAATAATTATACTAGGAAAGCTTTTAAATTATTATTTTTAGCGATTCTATTTTTTTTTATTTTAATGGGTTTTTATTATTATTAATTTAAGTTTATGTTGTTCAGTTTAAGTAATATTAGGAAATTAGTAAGTTCGCACTTCCTGCACACTGTATAATGTATGAGGATGTGTCACAAGTGGTACCACGAGGAGTGCGTGGGTTTGTCAGAGGATGATTTTGAGTCGTCGATGATGTTGAGTGTCCAGATTGTTCCTAATTTAAAAAATAATGTTATTTTTAAGCCTTTACTGTGTGATTATCGCATTACAATATTTTATTGATCTCAAATACTAAATATAAGAAGTTTATTTCGTTTATTTTTGAAGTTTAAAGTCTTAGGCCTTATTATACTACCATAGTTTAATAAGGCCTAAGTACAGTGTTTTTTAAAAGCAGTAATTAAAACTATAATTATAGCATAGGTTGCTGTTTTCCGTTTTTATTTGATAGTTATTAATATAAAAGTTTAAATTACATTAAAATTTGTTGATTTGTTTTAAAAGTTTTTGATTTAATTCAATTCCTGCTTAGCTAGGCCTTATTCGCCGCACCTACCTTAATTTTTAATTAATCGTTAAGTCTCTTTCTACTCGGGTTGCCTGGAAGAGATCGCTTATAGCGATAAAGCCGCCAGGTACACTCTATAGTTTTAAATTGCATAGTCTCTGTATATTTTGTTTGGTGTACCTAACTGTGAAATAAATAATATTACTACTGAAAATTACAAATACAAAAAATGTTTTGAAATATCATTAAAATTGGTTAAAAAGCGCAAAAAACAAGGTTTAGCAAAGAAATAAAAAAAAGTGTTGCCTGTAGTACCGTGAGCTGTACACATTTAAAATATAAAAAAAAAACATATCGTATTTTTGGTATAATCACATTGCATAGTCTTGTACTGTTAAGGTAGTGTAAAAATTAAATAAACAAACCGAATTATTATGCTGCACTTATACAAAAAATCTTTTTAAAGAATTAAAAATAACTGAAAACAAATAAAAAATATAGTTAACATGCAAGCATTACACAGAATTGGTATCACTGAAGAAGTCTTTGCAAATAACTAAATTTAATTATATCTATAGTTAAGGCTACATTAAATAAAACAAAATTTTAACGGTAAAAAACATCTCACAGAGGGAAAAGAAATACCAGAAAATAAAAATAGTAACGTTAAGTATTGTCTGTAGTTTACACGATGATAACACATTTAAACAAAACACTTTTAACGGTTTAAAACCGAAAATAATGAATAATAAATCGAATAAATTTCACGTTTAAAACCGTTATTAATTATTTTTTTTTAATAGTCACTTTTTGAAACGCGAACTATAAGTAATTAAGTAAAATTTCACAATATATATTTTAACTATGACCACAGCTGGAAAATCCGAAACGTCGGGTCGCAGGTAAAATTAATGAATAAAAAGGTATCTTATATATTTCGCGTTTAAAACCGTTACAAGTATGATAATTAAATATGTTTTACTCGCGTAAACTACAGACTGTACATTACAGTCATTAAAATTAACCCAATAAATCGTCTTTTAAACGGTCCAAATTGTTTTATTTAACACACTCTACTTTTTGAACGGTCCTACTTAGGCTACAATAATAATAACAATTTTTAACGGTTAAAAAACATCTCCACGGGGGAGAAGAAATACTAAAAACGAAAAAAAAAATAGTATCGTTTAAAAACTTCTATAATAATTTTTCACTACGCGACTGTGACCACAGCCAAAAAATCGGATCAAAGTTCCAATTAAACCAAAGAATCTTGTTTTAAACCGTTAAAAATAGTTTTATACAACTCACTAGACTTCTCCAGCGTTTCAAGCAAGCAAGCGGACATGCACACACTAACGTTACCTGTACGTCCAGGCCACGTCTCTCGAGAGACCAGCGGATGTTAGTAGGATGTACGCGAAACTAAACCCAGCCGATATCCCAATCACCAAGGTTAAAAAAAAGCGACGACCCATCACTCGCCCCTCCGCCTGGACAGTTGCAATAGACATCGCGTTCCAAATTCAAAGACAACCATAAACAATTTGTTTGTTTTATTTATTTTTTATCAACGACCAACGTGTGTTCACGAAACGAGCATAGCGTTGTATGAATTTAACATTTGCAAGTAACAATGAAGTTATGAGATTTATCTCGTACATTTTATAAACATATTTAATAAGTCATTAGTTAAGCGACGCACGCGCACTTTTAAAGTTGCTTTTGTTCAACTAGGACTCGAGTCTGTCACAGTTATCAATATGTGCGTTTACACCCACGATTTTAAAATAAAATGAACGTTGCTTCGGCGCAATCACGCGGTCACATATGTTATCGGCGCGGGCGCATTATCGCATCTTCCCGACATAATAGCCTCGGCTGGCATATTCAACTGATCATATGAAAGAATAACATTACAATAAAAATCATATCACTATGAACCCTACAGTTGTCCCACAGCTGGGCACAATGTGTTTAAGGGCGAAAACCCACCACGCTACTAAATTAGTAAGTATAACCGGACGAATTTTCCGAGGAATTATAGCACCTACTTCCAAACTCTTAGCTAGTAACTGGAAATTTTCTTACGATTCAAATAGCGAAGCAACATGTTGCTCGAACCAGGTTTCGAACTCTGGATATCGTTCCGTATCGATAGTCATGGCGACTATTTTGACTAATATGAATTGCGACAATACTATTTCAAATTTGGAACGTCGTTATTTATAATTGAAAAGATCATATTATTTATTTAAAATTGGAGTATCGACATTCCATATTCAAATATATAATATGAGGCGGCGAGAGATAGAGTAGCCTAACTGCAATTTTATGAATTGACTTATTTATATTTTAGTACCACAAAAATGTTAATTTACAAGAGCACTGTGACCGAAAATTGTTAATTCTAATGCAAATAATAGTACAAATTCATTGTTGCTTAAGTTAATTACTCAGATTTATTAATCCCCTTATTGAAAATCATATATTATTTATTAGGCCACTCTGCCTCTAGCAGTCTTATATGTACCTAATTAACAATTGAACAATTTGTTTTTTTATTAAAACATTTTTGTTACGAAAAAGGCAGCAAATTAGCGTCTGAAAACATGACAAGCATGTAATGTTATCAATCTGAACAAATTAATTCGCTTTACATTTAAAGAGCAGCAAATTACACGTTTTATTACTGTTATCGAAGCTTTACATCGTTACTTTACAAATTGGATTGAATCCTATGGGAACGCTCTGGAAAAACTTACATGTACTCAACTCCGCCTAAACTAAAATTACAAACATTATCTGCAGTTAATACTAATGGCAAAATAGTAAAAATCAGTTTTAACATGAAATATATTAATTTACTTTCGAAACTAAGGCCCGAATTAATTAAATATCATAACGAAAATTGGCGCAATCTCCATTTTTAATATGAAAATAAAAAAAAAACCTCTTTTCGTTCAGTGTCCCTAATCACGCATTTCTAACCAGTGTTGACTATTTGAGCTTTTTCCGAAAGGGGTGATATTCGTGATAAGGAGGTCAAAATACATAAGTATACCAAATTTCAGATCGATTAGCGGTATGCGCTTTTCGGAAGTACACCCAATGGTTGTAAAGGGCTTTAATATTTACTTACTTTTAACAATTACCATTAATAGACAATTTTATACAATTCTTTCAATATCGATATTAAAATGGGCCTTTGCGAGATGCCCTATAAAATTAAAATAATAACTTCGTTCCGTGAACACACTCACATGTTTTTGTCTCATTTGGAAAGATATACAACTGCGCTCAACCACAACTTTGACTGTTAATCACAATACAAATAGACAGACACGGCATATAATAGGATTGTTTGTTTGCAATTATTGTTTATTTGTTTATAAGTGTTATGAATAGTGACACATGCCTTAAACATTTAGGTGGTGTGTTATTTGACGGTTAGATGAGAAACTTCCTAATATTTCTCATATGGATTTGAACTCCATGTTATGTGCAAGTATTGTGTAACAAACAATAAAAAGTATTCAGAAATGCCAATTAGTGCTAACAATACAGTTTAACATTCTTATCACGTTTTCAAAGTAAATAGAGTTAGGAGAAATCAACTAAGAATTAGTAACGCTTGTACTATTAATTTAGTATCAATTGATATTTGGACTGTTTAAAAACTTACCTAATAGCGTTAGTATTATATTGTTTATCATAAATGATTTTCAATCATTTTCTTTTCAAAGGCAGGAAACAAATACCAATTATAGAATATTAATACGTATTAATTAACAATAATTGCAAAAAATGTTAATAGCTTAAATAAATAACGAATTAAATTTAAAAGTTAGTCGCCAGTCTACAGTATAATGTTATTTATGAGAACAGTGTTATATTAAATCAAATTCATGATGTAGAGATTGTAAACACTTGGGGCTATTCACAAACTAATATAGTTCGATCCATATTAGACACTTTTTCAATTTGAAAGGTTTAAATTTAAAACGCACTGTACTTACAGTCATGGTTCTTCTCAATTCGAAGGTATCCAGTCTTTCATTCTTATAATGTATTTATAGAGACGACATTTTAGGATGCTAGTTATCTATTTCTTTAAATTAACCATAATTTAATATTAATACGAACTAGTTCAATACTATCATAGTACTACAACGTACATTTAAAATTGATTTTGGAATTGGAATTTGGAAATAACAATAAAACATAAGTGTTGCCAAGAGGTAATTTTAATATCGCTACAATTAGCAATCTGATTTAATTAAAAAAACTGATAATAGGTAAAAAAACAATTTGAAACATACTTTTGCCGTAGAACAAACTTTTTTTATGTTTAAAAGCGTTTGAGTTGTCAATAAATGTGTTTGTCATGATATTGTTTATTTTTTTAGTAATTTAGCCGTATATTTTAAGTGTATCCCAAAAGAGAGCAAAAGTGTTTAATAATGGCAGCACTTGTAGTGGTGAATTGTCATAGGCCATATGTCATGTAGCGCATGACAATTTACTTAGCAGAATATTTATCAATTTTGTTACTAAACGTCAGTCGCCATATTGGCGTTCTGCAAATCGTGTTATTTTGTTATGTGAAATTTCCCCTCGTAGTAAATAGTGTCTCCGTTGTTTTAGAATGTTATTTTTCGTTTCACCGAAATTAGTTTTTATTTAAAATACATCAGATGTGTAATATGAAAGACCTAGAAAAGACGTCTATCATTGTTTATACGTGGTAAAACAACAACCATGGAAGGAAGGGTGTATTTTGTGTTATTTTGTTTATTTCAGTGTATATCTGCTTTCGAACAACATTTTCAGTTTTGCACGAATAATACGAAAGTACGGAGCTGCACACCCCAGGTGAGTTCGACCTGAAAATTCCCGGGACCCTCGAAGTAATTATTGATTTATTGATTAATTACTGACCTTGAACTAACAGACGATGATATATATAGTCAGTCTAGCCGCAATTCGCCGTATTAGGAGCTAAATTGTTATTATTCCACTGACAAGATCTGTCTATTATAAAGATAATAATATCTTCGTTGATCTCGACAGCCGACTCGAAAAGATCGTGGGTTTGATCCCCACAGCTCCATCATGGTTATAAAATTATTTTAGATTTTTTGTTATGGATATAAATTGAATTAAAATCCAAAGCCGAAATTGGCCTACGGAGCAAGACTCTTGCTTTATATATTATATGTCTACAGGTATTTCACATCCTCTACCATAAAAAAATATAGGAGGTAAAAATTCTAACAATAAAACGAGAAGAGAAAACTACCGGAGATATAAAAACATATGACGACCATAAAATTGCTTTGCTGCAATTATAAAACAGGTCTTTAGTTTATCCATCCAACAACTAGTTCTAAAGCTTATCGTTACTCGTACATTAAAAAAAAAATCATTTACGCCTGCTAACAACAAAGGGAATCAATATTGTTATATTGTCCTAACTATTACTATCTATGTTTTAGATTCTCGGTGAAGATAACTCTGATGATGATACGTGTAAAGTAGAGGTGATACCGCCGAATAGTTCAGATTGTGTGGACAGCTTTGGCCCAATTGAAAATAATGCTCATATAGGTGGCGTCAGCTTACGGCCCTATATATTGCCTGTGGAACATAGAGATAATACTGAATTTTACTCTGTTAATTACACAGTACTGAATATTACGTTTAGCAATATAAAATGGAAAAGTAAGTACCAATAGAATTGTATTCAAACACACCGCTTTGATTTTTAACTCTTGAAAAATAGTTCTACACATTTTCCTCAATGATAGCATTTAAAAGAGATCCATTAGAACTTAAAATAACAAAGAGATCCAAAAAATATATATCAAAGAATTATTTTTCATTAAGTGATCTAATAAAATGTCCAGGACAGTAAAAGTCTTTCAAGATTTACTTGAAAGAAGAACGAGACACATGATGGGTAACACTTAATAGCTAGAATCTATGAAGTTGAGTAGGAGAGTTGTAAAAACAAATTTTGAAGCCGAAAATATCTATTCTACATGGACTAAGTCCCTGACATAGCTAGTTATAAGTTAGTACTCCCAATGTATTGGGTCTAAGCTCTTCTCGAAAAGGAAGCAGCACCAGGATACTAACAGTTTTCATATAGTTATACAGTACTGTTGAAATTCCCATTTGATTCTAAGCTCTTCTGCAATAGAAGACTAACAACAAGATAATAATACTTTATGCATCTTTACAGCCATGAAGTTCCGCTTCCAAAAATACAAGAACATGGAGAGCCACTGCAGAAACATAGTCATATCTAACGATGTCACCATCAACGACCAGTCTGTGCTGTATTATGACTGTTACTGGTCACTAACCGATGGTAACTACAATGGCCAGAGTCATATCTTGGATTTTGAAGCGACAGATGACTTTGTCGTGAACAGGGGGAGATATTACTTCAATATTCCATCGGCTCAGATGCTCAGTGAGTATATACTATTTATATGATTTGAGGATCGAATTTAGATGGAATATGGTAATTTTTTCGATCTAAAATCGATTTTAATTTATATTATAGTGGTGTGTAAAAATATTAATGTTTTCAAGTACTTATTTTATTTTTAATGGGTGGTAGGAATCATAATTCCGCCGAAAAGCCGTGAAGTTTAATCCGAGTTAGTAATTTCCGAATATTTAAATCCAAAATAGGTCGATAGCGCAACCTGTTTGATTGCTATGCGTGGGGTACTTCGTCTTTCATCAAGTGAACCCTTTGCTTGTCTGTCCTTTATTATTATTATTTATTACTTAAATAAGAAAATATCCAAACTGACATGACAAATAAATAGTAGAGAATACTTCGACCTACTGAGTATGCATTTAAAATTTCATCAAAATTGGTCAAGCCATTTCAGAGGTAACCAACAGCGTGCCATGAGCACTCTATATATTTTGTTTATCAATAATATGGCTATAAACAGATAGCAATCTGTTTTTGTTGTTAAGAAAGGTCACGCAGATAAGCTAAAATTTATTTAATGAACATCCCAATTGCAATTATATGAGGAAATTGTAGAGACAATAATAATTTTATTATTTATCTATTGTATAATAATATACCTTACATAATTTGAACTTAAGAAATAAGGATAACATATGTAATACTAGCTATCCCCAAATATAGGCTCCATAAAATATCTAATTCATTGTTATCAATAAACAAATTCAAAGTCATAAAATTTTGATTGTCTCAAAAGGCGTATTATTGTTTAAAAGACTAAATATTTTTTTAATTTTATAAAGAATAAAGTTTATTTTATTTTACTAAAGTAACTTATTTAGGTAAAACAGTACCAAATTATACCTAGATACAGTCATCAAACTTATCCATCATTATATTCTTCCAGGCCCGACTATAAGCGAAAAGGACTGGAAGCCATTTGTATACATTGAGATATTGACAACTACGATGAACCTGCACATAATGCCACCACCATCACAATTAAGGATCACAGCTTATCAAATCGAGGTGATGAAGGAGTGCGACTACAAGAGCCAATGCGAGGAGCTGGTGAAGACAGCCATAGTCAAAGTGAAGAACGGCACCAGGGAAGTGACTTTCAACTACAGCTTGTTGAATTCCCCGGGGTCCTACTATTTTGTGGTGACTCCTCAGCATGAGAAGTGCAAGGGTTCAGTCATGGAATGCCAGTCTGTGGAGAGTCCAAGGATCACGATAAGTAAGTCGAAGTCCATATGTTTATGAATAACTCAGGAGGGTAGTTCGATTAGCCTGGTTCAAAAACTGGTTTAATTTCATTTCATGATATTCGTTGCTATTCTATATTTCAAGTTCAAAAAGAACATATTTACGGAGTTCACATAAGATTAGTATTGAAATATTTATAATATTGTTATTTTAAACTACTTAAATGAATTTGTATGTCTCTACTTATGTTAAATCAAACACTCACAGTTTAAAACGCGTAACATTAAATTTATTTTTAATCGAACGTCGGGTCGTTATTAAAAAAATAGTTTACATGCATATTATTCAATGTACGAATGTCGCCTAAACTACTGATTCACCATTACAGTTTAAAATTACATCAAAATCGTTCAAGCCGTTTATGCCTGAAAGATTACCATACACATAACTCGGGGTTTTGGTCTATTTTGTGTATGACACAGGGTATTACTTGATAAAGTAAACACCCCAGCTATTTAACAATAACAAAATGTGCTGCTGCCTTTTTTAGCGTGATTTCAGTACAAATAAGGATGTTTCACATTATTCTTAAGTGTTACCATAAACGACACGACGATTATTAGCATCTTTGAACTATATATGTAGTCTAATTATGATACATACAACATACTATATGTCACGTTTAAGATAAGGCAGTGAGAGTCATACTTGTTATTCACAGTACAACGTACCTACAATAATTATTATGATAATAGATAAAAAATACTACTTTGTTTTATAGAAAAAACCTCGCATTGTTGTCAAACAGGTATATCAACTAAGCTGTAGGTAGAATATTAATAAAATAATAAGTAATCTATATCTATACTAATAATATAAATGTGAAAGTAACTCTGTCTGTCTGTCTGTCCGGCTTTAACTCCGGAACTACCGAACTGATTAAAATGTGGTACACAGATATTTTTCAGCCTGAGAAAGGACATAGGCCTTTTAATGCCAAAAAAGGGTTGATAGGGGTTGAAAAAGGGGATGAAAGTTTGTATGTATATGTGGTTTTTGAAGCTAGAACAATGAAACTTTTTTAGCTTTTTGGGAATAGGAGTTGGAGTGGGAGTGGGTGTAGGAATGAGAGCGGGAGTTAGAGTAGGAGTGATGTGAGGTGAGAGTGTTGCGGCAAAGTGGCTCTTACAACATGGATTGGCTGCCTTAAATGCGCGTTACATAAATTTATAAACAGGCTTAATAATTACAAATTCTATCCTATCTATCTATCTATATATATGAAAGTCACTATTCCACTCGGACGAAGTCGCGGGCACAGCTAGTTATATATAAATAAAACAAGCAAATTTTTCTATCTATACTGATATATAAAGCTGAAGAGTTTGTTTGTTTGAACGCGCTAATATCAGAAACTACTTCTACGATTTTTTTTGTGTTAGTTAAAGCATTTTTCGAATAAGGCTAAGAAACATCGCGATGCGACTTTTAGCAGCGGGAAATGTGAAAACAACGTGGAAAATTATTCATCCTTATGGGTTTTCGTTGCGTACGCTACGAAAACGGTTCGAGGTATCCAAAAAATATGTATGTCTATCTTATAAGATTTAATGGCAAGGACGACGAGACGTGGTTAACGTCGTGGGCAACAGCTGTAGTTTATAAAGACAAGAAGGAGGTTTGCAAAAACAAATTTTGATGCCTAAAATAACTATTCCACGCGGACGAAGTCGTTGACACAGCTAGTTTATAATATATTTAAAACTACGGCCCGACGTTTCGTTAGCAGATTTGACTTTGAAATGTTTCAGCTAAAATATTTCGGGTTTTAAACCGTTAAAAATGTTTTATTTAAATGTGTACTACTCGCGTAAACTATAGACAATGCGTAGAATTTTTTTTCATATTTTTCCGACTTATACTGGGTTTGTCAATGATAATATTTAAATAAAGCAGTTTTAATGGTTCAAAATTAGAATTATAACAATTCATGGGCCCTCGTTACCACGGCTACTGCCAAGCATCCGAGATGTCACTTAAATTAGTAATTTAATATACTACGCGTTTTAAACTGTTAAAAATGTTGTAATAAAACTAGAAGTCTACTTAATGTCCTCCTCGACCACTGTTTGAACACGGTAGGACGTTTGTGCACGCAGCTAAAAAAAGAATAAAGTACTGATATATTTCGCGTTTTAATCCGTTATAAATGTTTCATTTACATTTGACTACAATACTTAAATATTTCAGACAGCGAAGTCCACCAGGCGATGAACATATGTATAGCCAGCATCACAGCTCTTATCTTGGCCACGCTGTTCTTGTACTATATCGTGCTGCGCGGTATCCGGCGATATTGGTGCAAGGAGTATGGACAAGGTAACCTCGATCAAGCAAGTGACGTCATAATTGTTTAAATTTAGAAGATAAACTAGCATGGGATTTCTGGTGACATACAGCTCGTATAACATCTAAACAAGATGCGCAGGCGCCTATGCAGGCTTTGGATATTCGATAATCCACAGACTGAAACCGAAATGCGATTAAACGCCGCGGCTTTTTCATTTGTCTTTCATTAATTAAAAACGTGTTGAACTGGTGGGGGCTAAAACCCACAATCCGTTGATTAGTCATAAATTGCTGACTGATGACGTCATCCACTCATAATGGCAAAACGTCCGAAAATATTTCTCAATTACGCCAATTTTACCAAAACTAAATGGTCGCGAAAGCCTAGTTAGCCTAGTAGAAATTTAATAAAATTTCAACGGTTTAAAATGCGAAATTTATTTTTAAATTTGTCTCAAACCCTCAAAAGTGTCTCATTTAAATGTCCACTACTCGCTTTAACTACAAATATCCAATGTTTAAATCAGTGATATTTTCCAGAAATCCCACCACCAACGAAGGTGCTGGTGATCTACCCAACAGCGAACAGGTTACACGCAGAATGCGTCGCCTCGTTCGTTGCCTACCTGCGCTCCGAATATGGCTTCGATATCATGTACGACGGAGACATCTCCACCACGGCTCATGGGGACCCCTACCTCTGGGCGGAAGAGGCCTTCAAACTCACGTCCCACGTCGTCTATGTGGTGGGACCGGCCGAAGACACCAACGCCTACAACAACATATACGACAAACCAATAATAACCGCCCATAAGGTGGACACCCTTCTTCTGTCCCTGGTGCGTGCGTCAAAAACGACGAAACACAAAAAGGACGTCACGAACGTCTTCTTCGACCACTCTGACGGGGAGGTGCCGGTGGAAACGCGACACGACAAGTCCTTCTACCTACTGAAAGATTGGCAGAAGTTCATCGCTTATCTGTCGAGGAACCTGCTCCCGCGCAGGCAGTTGCTGAGGACGGAAAGGGGGAAGTGTTTCCTGGACGATTTGTCCCGGGCGAAGAAGCTGCTGAGCAACGGCCGGTATGAAGGTATCAAGTTTGACAAGAGCGTGGACAAGAAAGTCGTGCTGTGAAGTGTTCTTGATAGGTTAGAGGAGATTATTTACAATGGATGCTAAGGGTAAGAGTACGCTGGATAGGCGTTAAAGAAATGATACGGTAGGGGCCATCCATGGATTACGTCACGCGCCTCCCCCCCCACTTTTAAGGTCGAATTAGAAACTGACGAATTACGGCTAACGTGATGTGATGCATTAGATTTTAATTGTATGTAATAATATTCTGATATATTAAATTCCCCCTTTAAAGGGGGAGAGATAACGACGCCAGGCGAGTTTAAGCCTTGTTTACTTTTTTAATTTTACTAGTTCAATTTCAAATATGGCAGATTGACTATTAGTCAACTGTCTTCGATTTCAGATTCTTTAATAAGACAACTTGACTCCATTAATACGCTTCTTCTTCTGTTTTTTTTTTTCAAGTTTAGACATTATGTACGTGTCGTGTATATCTGGACACTAGCTGACGCATCACGTCACGTCAGACTAAATTCGACTTCTCTATTGCAAAGAATAGGAACGCTATATGCTAAGATATTATGATGTGGATATTATGTGACGTCACTCTTATCGACTGTGATTACCTGTGGGGGGGGGGGTTGAAGTAATTGTTTGGTGGCTCCATATGTTTTAATTGTTGTTACTTGAATCTATAAGTCTCACATACTAATGCACAGAGCTTAAATGAATTCAAAACTATTTCTAGCTTTGGAAAATAGGACGAAACATTGTCCCGCTTATCTCTTGAATCTATTCTTTCGACTCTGGCGCATTGGATTTTTGTATATCAACACTGTTTCAATTCGTATAATCGTTATTAAATTAGTTTTACATATAACGAGAACGTTTGTCTTGAAGATGCGCAGGATTCGATTATGGGTTTATTTGGTTCCAATCAAACACTTGATGGTTTTAAAAGCGAAATAAATAAGTTTACCTAATATATAGACTGAAGATCGGGGTGTTCCCCCCTCCTTGGCTGCTGCAAAGCTCGGGTTGTAGTTAAGCATAAGTATAACTAATATATTTCACTTTTAAAACCATTTAGAAGTGTTTTATAGTAATAATTGAATAATTACTTCTGATTTTAATCTATTCTTTGTCTACATTTAAATATTCTATTTTAGATTAAAATACTTACGACACAGGCAAGACCTGAATCTGCATGCACAGCGTTCCGTGCTGTTGCTCTAACCAATTTAGCTACGAATCAAGTTATATTCAAGTCAACTGGTTACAGCAACACGTCCGTGTCGTAAATTTTTTCTGTTGTTTGTCTGTTGAGTGAAACATATAATTGCTGATAGAAAGAGATAGAAGATACGTTCTATATAAATTTCTTTCTAATCAAATGTTGCATAACTAACAGACACTGCGTGTATTTTTGTGACTATATATAAATGTTATCTCAGTACCTAAATAGGCAACAGCCCTGTTCCACCAAGATAAGTAATATCGATTAAATTTTAACGGCCGTTAACGTAATCTTGGTGGCAACTCCTGATTAACGGTCTGTCAAATTCGATCAATGTTATTTTCTGGTGAAACGGGGTCGTAAAACTAACTAATAAGACTTTTGTATATATGCCCGTTTCCATTCCCTATTATTTCATTTCTCTGTTAGATTAACGGCGGATGGGGGGGAGGGGTTGGTGGTGCCCAGGATCCCCCCTTAGAAGTATTTATTATGTGTGAAGTTCTTCAAATGTACAATAAGGAGTAAATATTTCTACTTTTACTTTAGTCTACTGTTATCAAAATTAGATTATAAGTTCTTGACTTGACCATAACTAATCCCCCCCCCCCCCGCGCCAAAGCTTGATCCTCCCCTGGTTATTGGATGTTATCATCATTATTGTATCTTAAAAATAATAAGTTAAGCGAAGGTTTCTCAACGCAATTATAATATTTGAAATTGTAAGTTAATATATTAATTAATTATTATTTTTCTTAAATAGTTAATTCATACAGACGTTCTACGATGTGTGCCATAGTTTTAAGTGGCAAATTTTGCTTCTAACAATAACTGTTGTAAGGCCAACGTAACGATACAATCAAGTCAGGGGTTCAAAACATTTTAATTTTGTCGAATTCCTAGTCGTTTGCTTAGTGAGGACCAAGTGTTGGCAGTCGCTGCACTTACTAACTGACGTTGACATCGAGGCTACTGCGATCGGCGAAATATATTAGTTATTGTCCCCTAGTGACCACGGCTGCTGCAGAGCATCCGAAACGTCGGCCCGTAGTTAAAATACTTTTTAAAGAAGAATATATTTCGCGTTTTAAACCGTTAGTCTTTTACAGTTATTGCGCAGTGAACATTAGTCGGTAGTGTGGCCCCAGCATAAGTAACGGTCCGTCTCGTTCCGCTGGCCCTTACGTGACCGCCATTTTGTCCACACATCAATTTGAAAATGCACTATTTTTATTAGACACACTTTTATGCGGCACGGATGTTTAGCGCTAATCGAAGTGTAGACGGGATAGTTTGTAATCGCGCACGTAATTGATTGAACGTGACTGTACTCGAGGAGCAAGCGGAGCGTTGTATTGGTCCGAGAGAGACAACACGACTGGGGAACCAATCAACGCTAGCGCACATGACGCTCACTCGCTCCGCGCCCGCTTCCGTCCCTTCGATACCTTATTGTTGACTTCGCAGGATTCGTTCAGCGCTAAAGACCCGTGCCGCTACTTGTAACGAGTATTTATTGATGTCGTTCGGAAATTTTCTTGTTGATCTCAAAGCAAATGTTGAAGTAAACGTGTTCTCTTGTTATACGGGATTTTAAAGCTCAATATATTATACTTGTGATGTATTTTTATAATAAAGGTTATTAAAGATGTCGTATTATTTGAAACTGCTATTTTTCTATGAGTTCGGGGTTTCACCAACCAAAAATCGATCTTGAACCGTTTACGCATCGCACGCATCGGAAACCCCTCAAAGATGGATAACTTCCCCGATTTTTGACATTTTCCACTATTTCCTCACTGGTATTCATCGCAGCCTGATATTTTATAGCCTTCCTCGACAGTGGCGTAGCTATCGTAGGACCAGGTAGTGCAGTGCACTAGGGCTCCGGAACTTAGGGAACCTTATCTTTGAGAAGATATAAGCGTAGAAGAAAAGGATTTTTTAACGTTCTTGTTGCTATAACAATTTTGGATGTTCATTTAATTCAAGCTATGCTAAATGCAAATGGGATGAGGACCCGATTCTATCTTGAGCCTTAGGATTAGGTAGACCGGGGCTCTGGTCCACCTAGCTGCGCTCCCTTGATAAATGGTCTAACCAACACAAAAAGATTTTTTTCAAATCGAACCAGTAGTTCCTGAGCAAGTTAAAACAAACCAAACTCTTTATATTAGTACTAGCTGTGCCCGCGACTTCGATCGCGTGGAAAGTGACTTGGGGTAGAATTTTTAACTATTTAGGC
Source organism: Leptosia nina (assembly GCA_963661955.1). Classification (NCBI taxonomy): domain Eukaryota; kingdom Metazoa; phylum Arthropoda; class Insecta; order Lepidoptera; family Pieridae; genus Leptosia; species Leptosia nina. Next base: position 393,459 of record CAVLEF010000276.1, read on the forward strand.
TGTTTATTAATTTATGTAATTGCGCAATTATACTACTTTGCCGCAACACTCTCACCCCACATCACTTCTACTCAAACTCCCACTCTCTTTCCTCCCCCCCCCCCCCCACTCTTATTTCAAAAAAAGAAAGTTTCATGTTCACTTTCAAAAACCACGAATTTCCATACAAACTTTCACCCCCCCCCTTTTTAACCACCTATGTCGAGTAAGGCTTTCACGGCCCCCCCTCCCCCCTTTTTTCTCTCCCCCCCCCCCCCCCCCGCGGGGCCCCCCCCCCCCCCTCCCCCCCCCCTCCCCGGGCCGTCGGCCCCTCCTTTTTTCCTCCCCCCCTCTCTCCCCCCCCCTCTTCCCACCCGCCGGCCTCCCCCCCCCCCCCCCCCTCCCCCCCCCCCGGTGGGCGCCGGCGCGCGCCGCGGCCCGCCCCCCCGACAGCCCCTACAATAATTGCGAATACCTATGTCCTTTCTCAGGGTCTAAAGCACCTGTGTACCAAATTTCATTCAAATCCGTTCAGTAGTTTTGGCGTGAAAGAGTAACAGACAGACAGAGTTACTTTCGCATTTATAATATTAGTAAGGATAGTTGTAAAGAATAAGGAAAACACATCAAGACAAGAATCATTGGTTTATTTATCACCCATACAATTTTTCTAATTTATACTAATATAATTAAAAACAATTATTTACATCCTTAATTCACAACTCGTGTCTAGGAAAAAGAAAAAGTTGGCATTTTATCTAACGCCTATCTATTCACCATCACCAAGCTGTGGGCTGTGAGTTCGAGTCCCGGGTAAAAACGATTTTTTTTGTAAATAGTTTTTCAGTGAATATTGTAGTAAGTGCGTAAGAAAATAATAATTTATTTAACCTAAGTATTTCAAAAAATATAGCTTTACTACAGAACAGTTGAGCATAGTTAGAATTTTTATATATATGCGACTTATTTGAAAATTATTTTAAATATATATCGCGGTTTTAACCGTTAAAGTGTTTTATTTAAATGTGTACTACTCGCGTAAAATATGGCCGATGTAACTTGGCAGCTCTGAAAAGGTTAGACTAACTTTGGCGCATGTACACTCGTAAAGAAAACTAATACTGCCATTTATTTTCGTTACTGGGATAAATGAAAAATTTTACCTATAGCAAGCGGAAGTAACATAAATTCAAGGAAATTGGTATGGGCTACGAACACTTATCTTTCACTAAAATACAGAGACAAAACAAAAATATAACAAAAGATAAATAATAATATTAAATTTAACAATAAACAATCACTTTTCTAACGGACTGCGCTCAAGACAGAGATAACGAAATTAACACCAAGGATTGACCGAGACGCACTACTGTTTACCGAACATTACCGAATATGTACGAAGCTTTACGAAAGAACCAAATAGAGATGTCCATACGCGATCCTTGAGAGTATCGTTTAATCGATTCCTATTAAAATTGAGAAAATTAGCTAATAAAATTATACACTCGTATAGAAAACGAATACTGCATTTATTTTCGATACTGGGACAAATGAAAGATTTTACATATAGTAAAATACCACTAATTGATTCAAACCAAATAGAGATACGTGATCCTTGTGAGTGTCGTTTAATATTCCTATTGAAATAGACAAAATAGGATCGTAGAAATATAATTTTATAAAAAGCCCTAAAGAAGGTATAAATAGTAATTATATAAATAATTACTCATATTTAACTAAATCAGGTAGTTCAATAATATAAAAAGTTTTTAATGATTTTATTTTCCTTTAAAGGTAATCATGGTATTGTTTATTAACAACACTATTCACTGTGTTCATCAATCCATTTAGTACAATATCTCATACGATTTAAAATCCACAATCTAAATCGATAAAAATCGATTACAAAATTTGATAGAATAAGCGGTCGATTGAGTTGACACTAAGTCAATCACTAGCCTAGATCTTCGTCCCGCGCCCCTCGCTCTTACCACCGTTAACATCCTAAAGAACGTTTCTGCGCAGCGTCTCGCGCTTAGATCAGGCCTGCCAAGTTACAACGGCCGTACAGTAAACTACAGACAGTAGATATAATTTTATCATATTTCTCTATAAATAGCTAATTGAATTATGTTTAGTTATAAGCAGTAAGGCAGACAGACATAAGCTTATCTATCATCTATATATAATCAGTTTTAACACACAATAACATTGAAGTTGCGTTCACGCTGATTACGTTATAGTCCGTTTGGGAAAGACCATTGAATTTTATAACTACCCGCAAATTAATTCCGTCCGTGTTGACCTTTGTAAAAGATAAACGACAATATTTGTATGATTTTTCTCATCTCTATGAGAATGTGTGTCTAGACTAAACGCGCATAAAGTTTGTCACGAGAGAGATATGACGTGGCGCGCATGCTAGGCCGTCCAATTCGCCATTTAAATTATAGTGTAGAACAAAAAGACTAGTAATAGAGGTCGACAGACAAGACGATTACAAGACGGATTACGAAGACAGTAGACGAAGCATGAAAATAAAGTAATAAATAAATTAAAGTATTTTTATATAGGTACAAAATTTTATTGTTTTCCAGTAAGCTCTTTACAAAGACTATTATTATCTTTGGTTTGTTATAGGATTCGTACAGAACAATCTTTGTGGCAACACAAAGTATGTGTTTAATCGTCTGTAATTTTAGTAATATTAAACCAAATACGAAGCAAATTTTACATCTTTAATTTAAATCACAAAAGCTGTTCGATGTTTAAAGTAAAATAGCGCGTTTCCAACTGTTAAAATTGTTTCACTTAAACAAAGGACATAATTTGAAAAGGCTAATGCTAAAGATATCTAAAAAATTTAGTCTTTTTTGAAACAACACCTATGTCTTTATTCGTGACTTAAGACTGTTAACCTTAACGTCTAAACCACACAATTCAATGTATATAACCCATAATATGTAATATTTGAATAAAACACTTTCAACCGTTTAAATTCGTTAAAAGTGTTTTTTTTTTATTAGAGGGAACAGGCAAGACTACTTGATGGAATGAGATACCCATATAACAAACGAGATATGCCATCGACCGATATTGGATTTTGATATGAGACAGGTTTTATTTCACGAAATCACATTGACCACAGCTGCTGCTAAGCGTCCGAAACGCCGTGACTATTATAAAAATAAATAAACTAATATATTTCTCGTTTTAAACCGTTAAATGTATTTAAATGTTCACTCGCAATACAGACAATGCAATGTCTTTCTGTATACACACATACAAAGTGTTTGTGGTGTTAGAAATATGAATGACGTCAGAGAAATAAAAAGAACGTCTATTTTTGAAACAGTTTAACGGATTTATGAATTTGAATTTCAAATTTTCAACCGAAGAGCGGATATTTCAAATTACAGCAGACCGTTAATTGAAATGTATGTTACAAGTACGATAATACACAATACAATTGACTTATATGAGACTGCTAGAGCCAGAGTGGCCTCATAACAAAAAACATGATTTTCAATAAGAAATGATACAAAAATGGACTATTAACTTATTATTAGCAAAATGCATAAGTACTATTATTTGTATAAGAATTATGTTAACAATTGTCGGTCACTGTGCTCTTGTAGATTAACACTTTTTGACAGTTTAAATAAAACACTTAAACGGTTTAAAACGCGATATATTAGTTAAACTTATTACTCAACTCTGGATCCCAATAAACAGCATACCGGCAAACGCGAAGACACCGTTAGTCAATTCTGTAAGGACCCGGCCAGTTTCGCCAAATACCAGCTTCGACGGAACAGATGTTGCTAGCGTAGCAATTTTTTACTTTGACGTCAGAGACATCCTCCATCTTAAGTCTCCCCGTGACCACGGTTGCTTTGCAATCCGAAACGTCGGGCCGAAGTTAAAAATCATTATAAAAATAAGTTTAACTAATATATCGCGTTTTAAACCGTTAAAGTGTTTTATTTAAATGAGTACTACTCGCGTAAACTATAGACAGTATTTACTTTTCGACTGTAAAAATATAAGTCATGTCTTCAAATTGCAGTTAGGCTACTTTGGCCGTAGCGGTATCATGTTTTTGTGTGATGGTATTTGGAAGAGTAAATAAAACATCGGGTCCTCATAATCCGATACAAAAATGCAGAAGGAGGAAAACGCAAAACGACATCAAAACAAAATCAACAATATAATATAAACAAATGTGAATAAATTCGTTAACACACATATAAGTTCCCGTTTCGTTCTCAAGTTGATCCGTTACGCTGCTTCACGATCTGCAAAGAATAAAATATTCACATTATATATACTACCTGCAGTTAGCTTACGCGAGTAGTAAATATTCTAATAAAGCACTGTTAACGGTTTAAAACGCGAAATATATTAACGAACCTTTTTTTAACTAATACATCGAGCTTAGATTTTTTAGCTGTATGCCCGTAAAGTTTTTTTACGACAATGTTATACGAAATTTTTAACACGTTTCCTGGGATTCGAATCTGTAACCACTGCGCGCTTCTAGTCTATGCAAACTATTGAGCCAACCCATGATAGTAGACTATATTTTAATGAGCTCGTTAGTCGGTTTAGTTGCGTTTCGGTTTAAGTCATTTGATATCCGAATATCCAAAGCCAAAATGGGTCGACAGCGTATCAACTTGTACAGCTAGATCTGGCATACAATCATCATTGTTATACACTTACATTATTTAAATATGTGTATATGTAAGTACAATGTCTGGAATCAAATGTAAGAATGAGCGAGAGGATATGTGAGAACGGGACGGAGAGACAGATATCAAAGATGGCGAATTAAGACGTAGGACGTAAAGAGCTAAGACGTCAGCTAATGCCATGATGACGTGTAAAATATTAAAATTTACACACTGACATTATTTCAATAGGAAGGACGGCCTCAAATTATCAAACACCCATATTAAAAACTCAGGATCCCAATAAACAGCCTAACCTTAGTCAATTCTGCAAGGACCCGGCCATTTTCGCCAAATACCAACTTCGACGGAACAGATGGCGCTAGCGTAGCAATTTTTACTTTGACGTACTACTGACAGAATTTAACGCGAAATCGGATGCTTTGGAGCAGGGATGGGGATGAGGAGTCCACACCGTCTCTAAGGGAAGACTACCTACCACGTCTACCATGGCTTAAACATTTTAAATCGTTAAGAGTGTTTTATTTAAGTAATATTACGTTTTAAACCGTTAAAGCGTTTTATTTCATGATATCGCGTTTTAAACCGTTGACAGCGTTTTATTTCATAATATCGCGTTTTAAACTGTTGAAAGCGTTTTATTTCATAATATCGCCGGTTAAACCGTTAAAGGTGATGTATTTAAATAATATCGCATTTTAAACCGTTGAAATCGTATTATTTTATAAAATCGCATTTTTAACGGTTAAGAGTGTTTTATTTAAATAATATCGCGTTTTAAACCGTTGAAGTGTTTTATTTAAATGTGTCCTACTCGCGTAAACCACAGACAGTGTTTAACTTACATTATCTCTAAACTGCTATCACTATTCTTGGTGGCCTGCTCTCCCTCGCTGGAGTTCGAACCGCCGGACTCCGAGCGTTGGCTGCGGGTCCTGTGCGGCTTCTTCTCTGGAACTGGTTCCGCTGAAGACGCCTCTTCGGATTGTCGCTGCCACGCCGGTATGGACGGCGGCTCCGTTCTGGTCTTTAGCGATGGGAATTGATTCCTGAAAGATTTATTCGGTACGTAGATGAAATGCATTTAAAAACGGTTCAAGACGCGATATATACAAAGTTTCCCCGTCAAAAAACGAAACGTCGGACCACAATTAAAATCGTTTCCAAGTAAGTTTAACTAATACATTTCGCGTTTTAAACAGTTCAATTGTGTTTATTATTTTAATAAACTGATTTTATTTAACTACTGCTCGCATTATGGATGCGTTATAAAGTCAATAAAAATCCATACTAATATTATAAAGCTGAAGTGTTTGTTTGTTTGAACGCGCTATTCTCCGAAACTACTGTTTCGAATTGAAATATTCTTTGTTAGTTGGACCATTTACCGAAGAAGGGTTTTTAAGTTTAGCAAAGGTACAAAGAGGAATGTGAACAACACGGGGAAAATTATTCATCTATGAGGGTTGCCTGCGCTGCGAAAACGGTTCAAGAAACCAAAGGAATATACATGAAAGAATTATTCCTCTTTAGATAATCTAAAATATGTCCGACACTATCGGCCTTATCACTGAAAAAAACTTAAACCGCGACTGTGGATTCTTGGTTTAACTCTTAAACCATGCTCTAAAATAGTACCATAGTTAGTCCAGTTTCAAATCTGGTTTAAACCAGATTTGGGAGTTAGTCCTCGCTTTGTAATAAGAGTGTGAATGTCTATCTTTTAAGATAAACCTGCAAGAACGATGGGACGCAACCGACGTCATAGGTAACTTATCTTTATAAAGATGAAGAGGTTTGCTAAAAAAATTGTTTGATGCCTAAAACAACTACATATTCTACGCGGACGATGTCGCGGGTATAGCTAGCTAATTTGATAAATTGTTACTACTATGCTGTAGTTACCTATTCAAAAGGATGCCCTTAACTGAAGCTATATCGTCCTTCAAGTTGTCGAGCTGGGACCTCAAGGAGTTCTGCTGTACACTCGCTTGCATTTCGCCCCGCAGCGAAGATATACTCGCGTTCATGATGTCCAGGGATTTGCGCAGTTCCTCTATGCACTCTGTCGTGGATTTGCGCTTTGGCTCCTCTATGAAGATCAGTTGTCGTATGCAGTTCTGGAGAAGACACATACATATTAATAAAGTTCAAATATTTGAAAAAAAAATCAAATCTTCCAATTGAGCTACCGTGTCAATTTGTTAGACCAACAGCACGGACTGTTGTGAATACCGATTCAAGTCTTGCCCGAGTCGTACTATACCTACGTACGTAATTTTATCAATCCAAAACATTAATAATTTGTATAATGTCATCGTATCCATGTAAAGAATACTAAAGTTTACAAAACATACTATATGTAACCATTTAATACAAATTTTAAATTAAGATGTCAATGATTTTTCACTCCTGCTAAGCGTTCAAAACAAGTTAAAAATAAGTAAACCAATAAATGTGGGATTTTAAACAGTTAAGTGGTTATTTACACAATACATATATCTATGCTGATATTAAAAAACTAAAGATTTTTTTTATTTGTACGAACGCGCTAATCCCAGGAATTGCTAGTTCGAAATGATAAATTATTTTTGTGTTGGGGAGGCCATTTCAGGTTTTGGCAATTTAACAACAGACTGCGACCAATAGGAGCAAAAGAAAAGAGAAGAGAAGAGAATTCATACATCTTTGAGGTCTTCCGTTGCGTGCGTTACGAAAACGGTTCAAGAAACCAAAAAATATGTATGAAATAATTATTCCCATTTAAATAATTAAAAAAAAATGTCCAGATCAAGGCAACGTCGTAGGTAACAGCTATTATTTATAAAAATGTGGTTTGCAAAAATTTAATTCGATGCTCAAAATAACGATTCTACGCGGACGACGTCGCGGGCTCAACTAGTAGATATATATAAAAATAATTAATTAGCATTAAATAAAAGTCTAATAAAAAAAAAATTACTTAACACAATCATTGTCCAAATTTTCGTTCATATTTTAATATATAACACTTTCTTATCGTGTGTTATCAGTCAATGAGCCAACTGCAGATTCGTTATTCGAACGCTGATAAGATAAAGTTTTTGAAGATTAAGCAATTATATATAAAAAAAGAAGCAAAGCAAATATACACCGTTATAAGGCTTATAAATGTTATTGATGGGATTCCCTTGATGAAGAAGAAATACCCCAGCCATAATACCTGAATACAGCCTTCCTCGATAAATGCTCTAACAAGAATTTTTCAATTCGAACCCGTAATTCCTGAGATTTCCGCGTTCAAACAAACAAACTCTTCAGCTTTATATATTAGTATAGTAGTACGTATAAACCACGCAGTGGGGTCAAGATTATCTTAATTGTTATTTTTTACTTAGCAATGGTCACTGAATAGAGGTCATATTTAGTGAACACGTACTGAATTAAATATAGACAAAAATACGCATGTGTTAAGGTTGAAATTACATTGCGCGAGAGGTGGATATATGCAGTATGTTGAAAAAATTCGACAATGAGGTGCAGTACACGGTAGCTCAATTGGTAGAGCAACAGCACGGAACGCTGACGATGCCGGTTCAAGTACTGCCCGAGTCGTCATATTTTTCCATCTAAAAAGGGCTTTGTTGTTGGTTGCTGCAAAGCATCCGAAACGTCGGTTCGTTAAATAAATTGTAATGTTTAACTAATACGTCTTCCGTTTTAAACCGTTAATTTTCTATTAAGGGTTTAAAATCCGACAAATTGTATTTTGGGGCTGAGGGGGTGGGGTGAGTTGAGAGGGTTCTAGTAGATTAAGAGCTCATTACAGTATTTAAAACTGCTGTTACATTCTTACAAGGCAAATATAATTAACAGGTTATATGCTGTCTGTAGTTTAAAACACTTTAACGGTTTAAAACGCGATATGTATAAGTTAACGTATTTGAAAATTATTTTTAAACTACGGTCTGACGACAATTCAAACAATTGTTACTAAAATATATCGCGTTTTAAACCGTTAAAGTGTTTTATTTAAACAGTACATATTTTAACGTAAGATATATTTTAAATGGTATTAACTTAATTCGGTTGGATTAATTTACAAAACTTTCCTTTAAACTGTCTAATTTTGAGAAGGGGGGGAGGGGGGAGGTTCATTAACCTTTCACTCATAATTACTGCGCTTGGCAACAAAATATGTTATTCAAAGCACTCGTTTCGTTTTTCTTGACATAAATTCATTCGACTTGCCAGTATTTGTTTGCAGCAATATAAAAATGCAGTCGTTTTTTTTACATCAAAAATATCTACTGGGTCACAAGAACACTCCTTACGAGGTGAACTGTTGATAGTACTATCTTCCAAGACATTATAATTACAACAATATCACTCGGCCCAAATATAATTTCTCTTAAATGCAGAATTGGGACGATGCAACAATGTCGTGAGTTAGCGTTTTACATACAGGGGATCATTATTTTCTATTGGGGACACCGATAGAAGGGTGGATGATCAGTCGACATTGTCTGCTAAATATTTATCCCATTTCCCCATGGAGGGTATTGAGTTATTCACCTCATACTGTGTTCTCTTCAAACCTTCCTGTTTACATCTTATTATTTGTTGCATAGTTATTTCTTTAAGATTATCTTAATTTTTGAATATGTTTTTAATAATTCTATCGCAATGGTTATTGTTCTGTAATAGTAGAATATGTTTATAATGAAAAATAAATTGATAAATTTTGACTGTATAGAGCTTTCATTGTGTAGATAGAAGGTTATATCCTCACATTGCACTATGATGTAAGTATGTAAGATGTCTGTTTAGACGATAATGTCCTGTTATGATTTCTGGGTGAGTCTATTATGGGGTAAAATTATAAACGGCCTGGTCTTTGATAGGTGTCCCAAAAATAAAGGATAATAGTAGCAATTAAAATTCGACATATTGCCACTATCATCGTTCGTTAGTTAATTTATAGTATAGCTGTATAGGGTATAGTTATATATTGTGAGGGTGAACTGTGGCATGTACAAACCGCTGCGAAATAAAGTAATAATAAATGAATATAAAAAAAATTACTATACCCTCATAATAAACTTACTAATAGGAAATATGACTATGCCTTGGCTTTATTTACAAAACTATATATGTAATATGTCCATGAACTGTGTAATCTATACTAATGTTATAAATGCGAAGGTAGTTCTGTCTCTCTGTCCGGCTTTAACTCCAAAACTACTGAACTGATTTAAATGAAATTTGGAACACAGATATTTTAGAGCCTGAGCAAGGACATAGGCTATATATTTTAATGCCAAATAAGGGTTGATAGGAGTTGAAAAACGGGGGAGTGAAAGTTTGTATGAAAATTCGTGGTTTTTGAAGCTAGAACAATGCAACTTTGGCTTTTTGGGAATAGGAGTGGGCATGGGTGTGGGAGTGAGAGTGGGAGTGAGTGTAGAAATGAGAATGGGTGTTAGAGTAGGAGTGATGTGAGGTGAGAGCGTTGCAGCAGTTACCATAGATTGGCTGTCTTAAATGCGCCCTTACATAAATTAATAAAAATAAATAATTAAAAATTCTACCTCAAGTCACTATTCCCTGCGAAAAAAGTCACAGGCACAGCTAGTGCACATATACATATATCATGTCTGTATCATATAAAACTCCTTTTAAAAGACAGGTTCGTTTAGTGGAGTTTCAGTAGTAAATAATTTTCAACGCCCTCTCTATATGCTAAATGTTATTATAGGCTCACCTTATAAAACCAGTAGCATCCATATGCGAATCCTCCATAAATAATAATCGGTAACACTTTCTCTTTGAACCAAGACTGCTGTGATTGTGTAAAGAACCTCAGCTCAGACGTTAAACTTGATACATCAACAATATCTCCACACTTTTCAATAGCTCGTTTAATTTCTAAATCTGTAAGGCCCTTAGTGCGGAGGAAGCGTTCCTTACTCTCCATGGTGCAGCGTTGTACATTAGGATTTGAGAGGAATTTCACAGCCGTTGTCACCTGAAACTGAGGGTTAGTTTAATCCTTTGGCATGACAAGGCAAAAATAGGGGTGAACCTTATTTTCTTTCGGGGATACCGGTAGAAGACCAGGCGAATGAATGTATTTTATGTGGAATTTCAGATAAATAACAGATAATGTAGACAATCATCTGTGCTTCTACTTTTTTCCATATTTTTTTAATGTTTGGTACAATTTGTTATCTAATAAGGTACAGACTAAAAATGAGCACTAATCAAGCGTTACTGAGCACAAGCTGAGTTTAATGATTTGTAAAATTTTACTTCCTTTTTTCATTATTTTCGATGTAATTTTTTTTATTATAAATGTCAGTTGTAAATTGTAAAGTCTTTATGTTTGTATACAGATTATTAATTTTTTTCCAAATAAATTTAGGGACTAAGCTCTTTTAATCTCTTTCTATATCAAACGTGAAGTAGCCAGCTTAATATTAAGAGCAATTAAAACAATATGACAACTAATAAGAAAGCAAAAAGATGTGCTAAGTCAAAAATAAAAACAAAATTTAAAGTGCACTTGCTCAACATGTAAGTGTAAAACCAAGCATTCTTTGAAGGTCACTTGAACACAATAAAAACAAAAAATACTGACTCTACGAGTAGCTAGAAGCAGAGTTAAAAACGTAAAAACATATATTTGATATTGAATACTTACCAAATTTTCACGGATTTCATTACCCGCGCTAGTCAGTACTTCCGAAGACATCATTACAGCAATTTACCAGCACAGAAGTTTTTAAATACCTACTTTACACTAGAATTTTTATTCAACAATACGACGGTAATTAATAGTTTGTTGATAAAAAAAGACAATAGGAATATGTCTTATAAGAAACACTATTGTTTTATAGCAATATCACAAATCATGTTTGTATACGATATTGACAACATGAAAATTATCGAGGAAGAACAAGAAACGAGAGAATTATGAATTAAAGAATAGTCAATAGAGACAATTTCAATTGTAAGATAAACTAAGCATAAGGTAATGATAATGTCAATTGTCAATTGTCAATTGGTCACATCAAAGAGTCGTGGGTTCGATTTCTGTTTCAACATGTTGTAAATCAATTTATATTTCTTCTAAAACAACTTGGTCTAGTAATCTGAATATGAAATGGTTGGTAGGGAAATTTATAATTCCGTCTGGATCACCAACAAACGTTCACAGATAAAAAAGCCAAAATAAGCCGACAGCGCATGTGTTGAGATGCTATATGATTTTTTTCCAAACTCTTCGCTTAATTGAGCGTTTTCTTCTTATCCTTCTTCTTAATTTGATGGCTTTCCAATTCCATATGGATTCTGCACATGTCGTGTGTGATAAGAGAAACGATAAGGCGTGATAGTTTAATATAATATTTTTTTTAACTAAATGGTATTTAAAAAATGGTGTTTAAAAGAATGCAGATATTTAAAAAGAAATGTGAACACACTCGTATTGAGATAGATAAAAAAAACTTAAAATAGACATATAATATGTACTATGTGATACATACATATATACAATACAGAATAATACAAAAAGATATAATACTTAATATACTGAAATCAAAGTTTAATATTATTAGAGTGAATAAAATGCGCTAGAATTATAACTAATTCTTATATTTAGGAGAAGTAAGATGAAAAATACATTCCATATCAGTAGGATGAGGGATACTGTAAGGGGGAGCATCAAGGACGGTAAAACGAAGATTCTTACAATTGAAGAAAAGGTGACCCGTGACCACATTTTCTTCTTCTTAGTAAATTTTAAATAGATTCTATATTTGACATTCTTCGTCAAGCAAACTGTCAACTTAGATTTGTCAAATGTCAATTGGCATTTGACATTGTAGATTGCTAGTTGCTGACTTGAACTTCAATATCAATTTGTTTTGAGAGTAGACTGGATGAGTTTTTTTAAATATATTAGGAAATTAGGAAAATGAGTGATTTCGAAAATGCCACAGAGGCCGCGTCTCTAGCTGTGCAGTTCGACCAAGCTGGACAAGCCGATAAAGCGGTAGAATGCTACCGTACAGCTGCACGTTTGCTCGACAGAGTTTGTTCCCAAGTTTCTCCTAGTAAACAACCAGATATAAGAAGTAAAGTTAGAGAATACCTCGAAAGAGCGACTTTTTTGCAAGAACAAAAAGGTATGTTACATATATGCCCTTACCTTATTTGTCATTACTGTCATTTGAGCTCGCCTTTGGAAATATGACTCATAGCTTTACCAGGTAACTGCTAACAAAAACAAGGTGTTAAGTTTCAAACATTCTTTAGATTATGTTAAGGGTAAACTTTACTTTAGATCAATTGATTAAGTCAAATAGTCTTGCAATAACAATAATCCTACAATTTAAACTTGCTAAAATTCCTAGTTTTCGAGATATTAATTATATATAGTAATATAAATAACTTACAGTTCTCAAATCAATTGTATGTAAAGATAAGCCAAACTTAATTTACAGACAAAGCACAACAAGCGGAAAGTGAGCGTGGGCTGCAGAAATGTTACTTTTTAATGCAACAAGCCTTAGACGCTGATGAAGCAAATTTAAAGGATTTAGCGTTGCAGTTGTATCTGCAAGCAGTTGAATTGGCCGTCTCAGTTGTAGGTTGCAAAGAAATATTAGCATTTCTCCTAAGTATAAATGATATTTCTTACACTTCTTAAATAATTACACCACTGAACATGTTGAGTTTCAAATAAAACACTTTAACGGTTTAAAACACGATATATTAGTTAAACTTATTTGAAAATTATTTTTAACTTTGACCCAGCGTTTTGGTTGCTTTGCAGCAGCCGTGGTCACGGTGTTTATGTTAAAAGTTTTTTTAACTGTGGCCTGACATTACATGTGTTTTGCAGCATCATTTTTGAGTTTAACTAATATAATATATTTCGAGTTTTAAACCGTTCAAGTATTTTATTTTAATGTGTACATCTGGCGTAAACTACAGACTGTATGTTGAGATTTACCAAGATTGCACACTTACAATTTATTCTTACCATTGTAGATAGATAAAAATAATAAAATGTATTTATTTGTTAGATGTTTATATGTTAGGCAATAGAAATCTTTATCAATAATCAATCTAGACCTCATACTTTTCAGAAAACTAGCGACTCGGACATTAGTTCCAGAATCAAAGGTTTTGCAAAACAGGCTCTAGACAGGGCAGAGGAAATAAAGGGTATAAGGAGAATAGGTGCCTTATCTATCACTGAACCGAAGAGACCGCCAGGTAATTTTTTTGTTTTTATATTACTACTACAATAGTTAGTCTGCCCCATAATAAAACTTATATGATTCGGTTTAAATAAAACACTTTAACGGTTTACAACGCGATATATTAGTTAAACTTATTTGAAAATGATTTTTAACTTCGGCCCGTCGTTTCGGATGCTTTGCAGCATAACTAATATATCGCGTTTTAAACCGTTAAAGTGTTTTATTTGAATGTGTACTACTCGCGTAAACTATAGACAGTATTTTATATGGTTCGGTTTTATTGATTACTAGCGGCCCTGTCCCGGCTTCGCACGGGTAGACATAAATAAGTACAAATATTTAAATTATAAGCATACTTATATATAAAACAACCATGAATCACTAAATTAGCAAGAAATTGTATTGCGCGTCCTCGCTGTTAACGACCGTGGTCTATCTCGTTGTGTCAGGAGCCGCTGCAAGCGTTCAGTGTTAGAGTCCCGTGCATGCGTTCGCGAATTCCCAGCTCTATTTCCTTCAAGTCGCTGAGACGATCTTGCATTTTGTACTGCAAAAAGAACCTGAACATTCGACGATAGATTCTCTGGCTAGCGATTGGGACGCGTGCACTCTAATACTTTCCAGACGATCATTTTGGAAGAAGATTTTCCAATACGACGAACTTTTGGTAATCTCGCTTGGTAACTATTCTGAGATAGCTGCGACCTTCTTCTTCTAGGCATATTGCTATGAAGGATATTTATTTTAAATCAGTGAATTAAGAATAAAGTAATAATAATACAAAAGAAAATATTCAAGTTCAAAGCGATAGTTCTGAAAAGAACTTTGACAAACATTATGCAAAGTGTGATTCCTAATACTAAAACTAAGTAACTTTTTAAGTGAAGCATAAAAATGTAAAAAAAAATCGAAATATTCAATGTTGTTCGAGCCCATTGCGTAAGGAGCCCACTGCCCCTCTATCGTGGAATTAGTTACTCGATGCGCGGCGTGGCGGCAGCCGGCATGTATTTTTATTTTAACTTCGTGATATCTTTTGAATGGAATGTCCCATTTCAATAATTAAAAAAGTAATCATTGGGTATTGAGACAGTCTTGAATATTGAATTATTTATTCGGATAAAAATTTGAATATGGTAACACGGTCTGATTTTGAACGGCATTTCTATCAATTTGTCAAATGTAAAAAAGTAGTTATAGTTACGTGACTACAATAGTTAGACATATGCTCTTGTGATGTTTTTTGTAGATATTGATATACTTCTACAATATTGTCGAACGTTTTTTTGTCCTATCATTAATACTTTTCGCAGCGTATGCAAAGAAAGACATTTTACGGCTAATTTTTTTACGCCTTCCGTTGGTTTTAGTAAGAATTTCTAAGATCTATTATCGAGTACTAAATATAGCCTATGTTACTCAGTGATAATGTAGCTTTCTAATGAAAAAAGAATTATTAAAATCGGTTCAGTACTTTTTGAGTTTACCCGTTACATACAAAAATACAAATCTTTCCTCTTTATAATATTAGTATCTAATATATAAAATTCTCGTGTCACGGTGTTCAAACCTTGAAAATCGTCTCCGAAACGGCTGACCGATTCACCAAATTTCTTAAGTGTATTTAATAGGTCTGAGAATAGGACAACATCTTTTTTTTTTTAATTTTTGATCAACATTTTTAATTTCTTTTTTTTGATACAACATACAAAAATACATACACCCAATTTCACTCTTCTACGGTCAACCCTTATTTTTTATAGACATTTTAGTAAAATTATTTATATGGCAAAACAACGTTTGCCGGGTCAGCTAGTATTAGTATAGATTATGAAGTGAACGTACACCATTTTCAATGAGTAACACATATTTCTCGGTACCAGTTAAGTAATAATTCAAAATAAAACAATTAAAAATTAACGGTTTCAAACGCGAGATATATGTGTTTGTGAATTTTTTTACGTTTACTTATATTAAATACTGTCTGTGCTTTACGAGTGCAGTAGGTACATATTTAAAAAACAACTTTGGACCGGTAAACGCGAAGACACCATTAGTCAAATTCACCAGGGCCAGTTTCTCCAAATATCAAATACGGTGGAACAGATGGCGCTAGCGCAGCATTTTGTACTTTAATATTGGAGACACCCTCCATCTTTGGTTTCTCCATGACAACAGCTGCTGGACAGGATCCGAAACGTCCGCCCGCATTTAAAATGATGATGATTTTAAATAAGTTTAACTTATATATTTCTCGGTTTTTAAACCGTTAAAAGTTTTTTTATTTAAATTCACAAATTGCTCTCATTTGCTCAATTACCAATTTATTCAATCATTTTACTTCTTACAGTTGTATCCCCAAGCAGAGCGCAACTCCAAAGAGAGCAAAGTGTACACCTCAAAGTGAGCGGAAAGCAAGTCTACACAGAGGAAGAGAAAGAAGTCCTACGTCAGACCTCCAATATCAACAACAATTGCTTCCTACCTTTCATGGACGTGGATTTGTCGGAGAAGTTCCAATATGCCATACCGTTTGAGGACAGAGCTAGTGAGTTAAGGTTATCCTCGAAGCAGGCGAAAGAGTTTGACAGCTGGGTTAGGCCCCACGAAGTGTCAAGTGACCCTAAGTTAATTGTTGGCGACCATGTTGATTGTTTCAGTATTAAGCAAACTGTAAGTGTTTTATTGATATTATAATAATTATATAAGGCCGATAGAGGCAGAGTGGCCTAACTGAAATTTTTATTACTTATTTATATTGTCATAGTATAAAAATGTTAATCTATAAGAGCACAGTGACACGAACATTGGTAACATAATTCTTACACAAATAATAGCAGAAATTTATTTTCTCATTTTAATTTTCGTCCTTATTAAGAAAATCATGTTTTAATATTAGGCCACTCTGTCTCTAGCAGCCCCAAACTTCTCACAATGGAAGTCCAAAGAAGATTAAACGTTGTCAGCGTATCTTGGGTGATTACAGAGCGATACGGAGGAGATAAAGGAGTGGCGGCGAGTTTCTTGCCAGCTCTTCTCGTTCGTTGATTTGAGAACTGGTAGTAAATGTAAATTTAGAGTTTGTTTTTACTGGTGTGTCGTTCATAAATGTACTTAGTTACAATAAATATTTTTGACTTTAACTTACGTCAAGTGAACTCCAGTATTTCTTTTCGGGACATTGAGTGAAGGCAGGGTGATCAATCTATACACAACCACCATGTCACCCATTCCCTCACTTGATAGAAGTTTTTTTTTTAAATAGAGAACGACAGCTAAACATGGAGTTCATTCGATGAGAGGCAAAATACCCCAGCCATATAACAAGATATGTTGTCGACCTATTTTGACTTTGGATATTTGGATAGATTTTAAGTTATCTAACACTCACTTTGTCCCTTCGAAGCTAAGTAAATTTCCTTGCTTCTCAAATAAAGAATATGTATTTTTTTTTGCTTACAGATAGTATCAGACTGTTCCTTTGTAGCCTCACTGGCAGTTAGTGCCTTGTATGAAAAGAGATTTAATAAGAAGATTATAACGTCAATAATCTATCCAAAGAATAAAAATAAAGTGCCAGTGTATAATCCATTCGGGAAATATATGGTTAAGTTGCATCTTAACGGAGTGAGAAGGAAGGTTTGTAAAAGGATTGTATATGTATATAAAAAGGTGATGTAAATAGCAGATTTTTAAATAAAGCACTTTTAACGGTTTAAAACGTGTAAAGTTACTTAACTTATTTATAATTTATTTTGAATGCTTTGCAGCCGCCATGGTAACTGGGATCTGGGGTGGCTAAATAATAATTTCGCGTTTTAAACCGTTAAAAGTGCTTTATTTAAAGGTGTACAGTAAGTACAGACAAAACTTACGGAAACATTTCGCATGAATTGCTATATCAATATAAAAGTACTATCATTTATGTGGTAAAAACAACATTAATTTATGGCGCCATTTACTTATTTTTTTCATTCTTAGGTAAACTCAACTAGTACAATGGGATAGCCAGGCTATTGTCCTCAAAATGAGGCTGCTATAGTACTACAGTAGCCTATCTGCTATTTTATGACTTAACTTATGTATATTATTATAGTCTAAAAGTGTTAATCTACAAGAGCACTGTGACCGACAATTGAACATAATTCTTACAACCATTTTCGCCTAAAAAAGAAAAATCGTGTTTTTTGTTATTAGGCCACTCTTCCTCTAGCAGAACGATCAGGCATTAATCCACTTTCCACTCGAAAAAAAAACTGGCATAGACAACCCAATACTATAAAATTTTCCACAGATAATAATAGACGACCGTCTACCGTACAGCAAGTATGGCCGTCTCCTATGCTCCTACTCGAGCAACAAGAACGAATTTTGGGTGTCGATGCTGGAGAAGGCGTACATGAAGGTCATGGGTGGTTATGACTTCCCCGGATCAAACAGTGTGAGTTCTAACTTGTTTTAGGACGACAGGCAAGATGTTTACTTGATGGTAGGTGATATATCTAAATAAGCTGCGATGTCCTATTTTGGCTTTGGTTATTTGGAAAGTGTTAAAAAAATAAGTTTTTATTCAAGTTTTGTGTGTTTTACATAACAGTTACCAAGGAGGGGACACAATTTTACAACGTACAGTAATTTACAACTAGTGACATTAGTAGTGTAGGAACTTGTGAATACAAGACTATTTGACAGTTTTCCCCATATTCCTCCATATATCACATAGGAAAAGGGGGAAAATTGTTATTAAAGCTAAAATTCATTATTGTAAATGTAACATTGAATATTCCAGAATATAGATCTACACGCTCTTACCGGGTGGATCCCAGAGCGATGCGCGATACGAAATACTGAAGCCGACTTCAACGCTGAGGCTCTGTACGAGAAGTTGAGGACTCGACTGGAGAGTGGGGACGTTCTAGTCACTGTCGCAACTGGCGCACTGGATGATGTCGAGGCGGAGAGGACTGGGCTGGTAGCGGCGCATGCATATGCTGTTCTGGACGTGCGACTTGTAAATGTGAGTGTTAAGGAGGGGAGAAGGGGGATGTTTGGTTATGATGATATAGGAGGACAGGGAAGCACGTGGGGTTACTTGATGGAAATACCTTAGCCATGTAACATCTAAAAACGTTATTGATGTCTGTTGTTTGCGAGAGCAGTACACATATAAATACAACACTTTAACGGTTTAAACGCGATTTATATCAGTTAAACTTATTTGGAAATTATTTTAACTACGGACCAACGATTCAGATGCCACGGGGAGACGTGGGTGGTTACATGGGCTGCGAAGCATCTGAAACTATTTTAATCGTTAAATTGTCTCGTTTCAAAGATATTGATGTATTATTGCTTTTTGATGGACATTGGGACATTTTCAGACTGAAAACGAAACGCGATTGAGCATCGCGTATTTTTCATCTGTGGACGTTGGTTTGGACTCGACTCGAAATTGCAGTGACGGTTTTGCAGAGTCCAAAATGTTTCAGAAGAAAATATAAATTGATTAGATACACGTGCTATTGGTGGGGATCGACCTTGTACCTGACTATATTGCTACCATCAGACCATCGAGCCAGTCAGTTAAACAAACTTACTAATATACTCTACTAATATGGCTTAGCCTAAGTACACGCAACGTCGAGAATCATTTCTCAATTACGACGGTCAAACAGCTCAAAAATGAAAGTAGCAATATATTTCGCGTTTTAAACCGTTAAAGGTGTCTCTTTTAAATGTACACTGTAGAAAACAGTTAAATGGTACTTGTGCAGGGCGTACAACTCCTCAAGCTGAAGAACCCCTGGTCTCACCTCCGGTGGAGGGGGAACTACAGCGAACTGGACACCGCCCACTGGACCCCGACCCTAAGAGCCCAGCTGAACTACGACCCGGACAGCGCAGCGCAGTACGACAACGGCGTGTTCTGGATAGATTTCACGAGCATATTGAAGTTCTTTGATGTATTCTACTTGAATTGGAATCCAGAGTTATTCAAATACACATACTGTATACATCAGTAAGTGAAGAACTTAAGAACTTCATGTTGGGTATTATTTATTTATGTACATATCTGTTATTAGTTACCGGTTAAGTCTGTAAGAATAAATACCACAGAACAATCTAAGCTAATAAAAAAAAGTATTATTTTCTCAACATTGGCAAATTAAACATCATGTTGTTAAATATTATATAAATAAAAAACTGTTAACGGTTTTAAATGCGAAATTCGTTAGATGACGATTGGGATGCTTCGGGTATGGAAGATGAGGGTGTCACTAATGTCAAAGTCAAAGCTGCTACGCTAACGCCATCTTTATTTAAAAATAAGTTATCTAAAATAAGTCGCGGTTCATACCATTAAAAGTGTATTGTCTGTATATTGTATACTGTCTATAGTTTACGCGATTAGTACACATTTAAATAAAACACTTCAACGGTTTAAAACACGATTTATATTAGTTAAACTTATTTGAAAATTATTTTTAACTTCGGCCCGACATTTCGGATGCTTTGCAGCAGCCGTGGTCACGGGGAGACAAAAGATGGAGGATGTCTCTGACGTCAAAGTAAAAACTGCTAAGCCAGCCATCTGTTTTTGGCGAAACGTCAGCCGTAGTTAAAACAGTTTTCGAATAAATTTAACTAATATATATCGCGTTTTAAACCGTTAAAATGTTCTATTTAAATGAATATTATTTATTTATGTAACTATATATGTATATATTATGTAGCTTCAAGATATTAAACGCCTGAGATCCCATAATAAAAATACTAGATCCCAAATACCTGCATACCGGTAAACGAGACACTGTGAGTCAGTTTTGTAAGGGGGGTACCCTTACGAAACTGAGTTGTGTACCCAGCCAAGAGTCAGCTTATTGATTTTAACATTAGGGGCACCCTCCATCTTCAGTCAGTCAGTACGCAAAAATTAGCGTTTTTTGATTTTCCCCCTTATTACTCGACCTGTGAAAATTTCGTTTTCTTGAAAAATTGTCTAGTGAAGTTAACACAATAGATTGTTAGGATTCCGTTTGCTATAACTCACTGCTTATCTGACCATCTGTCATACAACGGACACGACACACGACACGATACATTATGGCAACTGGCAACTCAAAACACTTGAGACATAAAAAAATAATTAGTTAGTTTTTAATTCCTTGGTTTTCAGGAAATGGGACGCGGGCAACGGGCCGGCCCGGGACGCGTACAACGTCGGGGAGAACCCCCAGTTCTCCCTCCACGTCCAGGGCAAGGGGGCAGTCTGGCTACTCCTCACCAGACACATAACCCAGATTGACGACTTCAGAGACAATAAGGAGTATATAACGCTCTTGGTTTATAAGAATGGACAGAGAGTTTACTATCCATGTTAGTATACCATGCACACTTAGGGATCTCTACCATTTTTTAGTTAGCTTAGACCTATGTTGACTTTTTTTTATTATCAAACTTACTTAATTATTAATTACATTTTATTATCAAACATTGTTTGCTTGGTAATTGTGTTACATTTTTAGTATCAAAATAGTTAGTTTAATTATTTCTTAAATTGTTGAAAATCAAATATAGTAGAAGAAAGTTAAAGTAGCGAAATTAAATAACAAAATGTTTAAAACTGTTGAAATTCAAAAATCATTCGCCATAGCTATCAATATTATGGACAATATGAAATTTACTTAATATTCACATTTTCAAGTGCATTGAAGTCTGACTCGGGCGGATCTCGAACCGATGGCCAGCGTTGTTTCAACTTGACTCTAATCTACATACTCTATTAATATTAGAAGTGGGACACATTCCTGTTAAATGGTTTAGATATATATTTGTACCGCTTTAAACACCAAAGTGCTTGACAGATTTTGATAAAACATTTTGACATTTTGAAGTAGAATTGACTATTTAAATAACTTTTATCACTAACTAATGCGGTGAAGACTAAAATAAAACGGTTTTAACGGTTTAGAACGATACAATTTATATTTAAGCAGATGTTTCAAATCGTTTTCATCAGTCGGGTTAAAAATAAGTTTGCAAGTGAATTTCGCGTTTTAAAACGTTTTTATTTTGTTTCAGACGACCCCCCTCCGTACATCGACGGCATCCGAATCAACAGCCCCCACTACCTATGCAAGATAATCACCAATGACACATCGGCTGATAAGTTTACCCTCGTTGTGTCTCAATATGAAAAGTCGCGTACGATCTTTTATACGCTGCGTGCGTACGCGACTTGTCCCTTCTCGATGGGCAAAATTGAACCTTACCCCTATAGAAAGACGGTATGTATTAAAGTCTATAGTTTACGCGAGTAGTACACATTTAAATAAAACACTAACGGTTTAAAACGCGATATCTTAGTTAAACTTATTTGAAAATTACTTTACCTACGGCCCGACGTTTCGGACGCTTTACAGCAGCCGTGGTCACGGGGAGACGGAAGATGGAGGGTATGTCTAATGTCAAAATAATAACTGTTAGTGCCATCTGTTTTTAGCGTAGCGTCAGGCCGTAGTTTAAATAATTTTCGAATAATTTTACCTAATATATGTCTAGCATATAGCCTATTAACTTGGAAAACGGTACGTGATTTAAATGTGTCAGATACATGTGTGTTTTGCTCCACAGCCTACCAGATCAACCGGTGTATAGGACTGTAAACCGCTGCGTTACGTAACGCGTTACGCTAGTCAATCTAGCTGTTTAATTCGACTCATACCGTGTATCTGTAATTTACGAGAGTATTTTCCATATATATAATATACTTTTATCGGTTTAAAATTTGAAATTTATTAATCAAGTATCTCAACCTGTATAATAAATTATAACGTACTTAACCATTGAAGCTGTTTCATTTAAAAGCTGTTACTGCTGTCATAATTTTTCAGCAATCATAACGAGATTCTCTCATCTCCCATTCTCAGATCCGAGGCGAGTGGACCAGCAGAACGGCGGGGGGTTGTGAAAACCACCCCTCCACTTATCCAAATAACCCAAAATTTGTGGTCACCATCCCAGACTGTAGGACAACGTGTCACCTGGTGGCGGAGCTCAAAGGACCCAAGCAGTACCAGATCGGGATTGACGCGAGGGTCGAGTCTTTGGAAGACCCAGGTGTCACTGCGCCGTTCCTCAAAGAGTCTTCTGGACCATTTAGGTATGTTGGGGGATATTTTGACGGACACGTCGGGTCTAATGGTAGTAATGTATGGCTAATAATCAACGGTTAATTTAATACAGTCTGTAGTATACGCGCATTTCAAGAAATCGCTTTAACGGTTTAAAACGCGAAATATATAAAACTTATTTACTAATTATTTTAATTACGAGCCGACGCTTCGGAACAGCAGCCATGGTCACGGGGAGACTAAAGATGGAGAGTGTGTCTGACGTCAAAGTAAAAACTGCTATGCTGGCGCCATCTGTTTTGGCGAAACGTCGGGCCGTAGTTGAAATAAATTAAAAACAAGTGTAACTAGTACATTTCGCGTTTCAAACCGTTAAAGTGTTTTATTTAAATAACGGGTCCCTGACGGGTCCAATATGGTTATATGTTTTGTAATTATATTTATTTCCACTTCTACTACAAATGACAGCCGAATAAAGAGATTTATTATTAGTATAATTGTTTTTGTATTTATAATGTTTTCGAAATATTGGACTTCACCTGGGAAATCTGGACATTAAATTGGGTGGTAGGTGAAAATCCATCAAGTTTAAGTCGCTTTTCGCTTTTAATCTGTGGATTTTCAAAGTCAAAGGGCGACAGCGCATCTTGTGGAAATATTTTATCCTTGTTTCTTCTCTGTCATAACAAATACATGCATTCTGCATCTTTTAAACTTCATGTAATCGCGTTGCGGTTTCAGTCTGTAGATTCCCAAATGTCTGTACATTTTATTCGATAAAAAGGGGGGGGGATTGAATTGATTTTTTCAAACTTGTTGCTTGATGCGTTTTGTATGTCGCGATGTTGGCTTCAAATGGAATACCTCTGCAGGTCTGGCTTCGTGGTTCTGCAGCTGCGGAACCTGCCAGCTGGTCGATACATACTCACCCCGTCCACGTTTTACCCCGGCGAGGAAGGTCCCTTCTTCCTGGAGCTCAAGTCTACGTGCGAGGTTTCCTGCGAACCACGTCACTAGGTGGACCTCAGGAGGAAGGAGGATATATGTCTATTGCGAGCGGCTTGTAAATCCAAAGCCGAAATAGGTCAACGACGCATCGTGTAGATATTATATGGCTGGACCATCACCTCCCATCAAGAGGAATGCCCATTTCAGGACACTCTGGAAATAAAAACACTTAACAGTTTGAAACGCTAAAATGTAAAAATCAATTAAATTTAAAATAAGTTAGCTATATTTCGCGTTCTAAACCGTTAAAAATACAAATGTGCACTACATGCCTGAGTTGCAGGCTATAAAGATAATCATTCGATTATTTTTTCTGTTCATTTCAGGCCTGCTTATTTATGGGAAATGGGCATTTCTCGCCTTGAAAATTCATTTATTGATAAGCATTGCAAGAAGCCTGAATCATTTGTCGAATTTATTAGCTAATAATGTTTATTATTTTGATGACATTTTATTTATTTAATTTAAGCAATTTTTTTATTTCCTTTTTTTATTTGACGCCAAAAAGTATGATTTTTTTATTTTTATTTACTTAGTAATTAATGTTAACTATGATTTAATTTTAATAAATATAGTAATTTTCCTGAAAGATTTGAATTGCACTTTCAACGGTTTAAAACACGAAACATACTCTGACTCGAACCATACTAAGTTAGAGACACGAAACATATAAATTAAATTTATATGTTTCGTATTATTCGGACTTTCGTTTTGCGTTTTAAACCGTTTAAAGTTTCAATGAATATAATTCTAATTCATGTTAACTAAATATACACTATATTTAAGAAGAATCTCACTTTTGTAAAACCTTTAAGAAATTATAATTATCGTTATATATTTGTAATTAATGAATATAACGCACATATTAATTATATACCGTTTTAAGCAGTCAAGTTCTGGGTTTAAATCGCTGGAAGACAATAAGTCGTTTCGGTTGGGCAGGGCACAGAAATTCAGTTAACAGTAATACCGTCTGTAGTTTACGCGAGTAGTACACATTTAAATAAAACAGTAACGGTTTAAAACGCGATTTATTATTAGTAATATATAGCACATTTTAAACCGTTAAAATGTTTTATATAAGTTCAGTCTACCTGCCCATAAATATAAGTGTGACTTTGAGACAACATTTTGTGAAGAAAATCTTAAATACAATAAAAAAAATCTAATAGTATTGTCACTCCAGTGTGGGGGGAAAGAGAAAACAAAAAAGGGGTTAATGGGGGGGGGGAAGTCATTGTAAACTATGTACTGTGATACTTTTAGATTTAAGTGCATTTCAAATTTGAGGTCCGTTCAAGTATTGTGTAAGTAGAAAGGGGGTTGCTTTGCCCTTTTTTTATGGCCTTGGGGGGGCGAGGAGGAGGAAGGGCTTAAGAAGAGGCAAAAGTAGATTGTCGATGGCTTTTTTAAATTTACTTGCGAACTAACAGAATTAATGAAAACGATTGTTACTTTTTTTGTTATTTCTATGCTCTCAATGGCAATTAAAAATGAATTTTCTACCAGGAAGGGGGGGGGGTAACAGAAATTAACTGAAATAATATTTGAACCGACCCTTATATAGATATATCACGCGACGTAGCCTTACTGTTAAACACCAATATTGACCTTCAAGACATATAATTTGAAATAGTTAAGATCATATAATATATTATGTATTGAAATTGATTTTATTAGTAAATATTTTTCATAAATATCGTTGTTTATTTATTTATTTATTTATTAATTACAAACACCACAGAAATGGTTTACAACAATAATTTTATGTACTAGGTTATAACTAAAAGGCGGCCTATCCTGAACACATTCTTCAGCAACTAAATGAAGGAAAAAAAAAATAACAAAAGGATATAGGTAGGTGGTGCTAGAAAGGCGTGAAAGAGGCAGTTAACAGCTGGAAAGATAAAATTTGGTAACTGAGATTTAAAAGTACGGAGAGATTGAGCTTTTCTGATGTCTAAGGGAAGAGAGTTCCAGAGATGGCTTTAACAGTGAAAGAAGTTGAAGTTTAGTTTATTCCGAACTAGCTCTGTGTTAGTTATTTTGGGCATCCAATTTTTTTCTAAAAAAATATGAATACTTTCTCCTCTTTTTTCCGAAATTTCATAAAAGTTTTATAAAATTCCCTCTTCAATGTATGACCGCCTCTGTAGCCAAATGGTTAAACGTGACGCCTAGCAGTGTGTAAAGCGCAAGAGGTCCTGAGTTGTAATCCCGGTTAAAACAATAGATTGTTTCGGTCGGGCAGGACACTGAAGTCTGATCTACTACTTGCCGGTAAATCAGGAAAACGGACACAGAAATGTGTTCGCCCCATGCCTAACGAGGGGAGACGGGATTTCACACACACACGCTTCTTCAATGTCTCTGTAACAAACACAAAAATGATTTTTCAATTCGGGCCAGTATTTCCGGAGATTTGCGCATTTTAATAAACAAACTCATCATCATAAAAATTAGTATAGATATTTAAATAAAACACTTTAACGGTTTAAAACGCGATATATATTAGTTAAATAGTTTTTGACTACGCCCCGACGTTCCGGATGATTTGCAGCAGCCGTGGGCACGGGGAGACGTAATTATAATAATTTTTGAATACATTTAACTGAAATAGATCGCGTTTTAAACCGTTCAGTGTTTTATTTAAGTGTGCACTACTCGCGTTAACCACAGACAGTATTTAGTATAGATATATATAGAAACATATGCATATATATTTAGTAAAAATATATTTTTTTAGCACAAATCAGCACTAGAATTTTGATTAAATAAAACACTTTGACGGTTTGAAACGCGATATATTTTAGTTAATCTTGTTTGAAAATTATTTTTAACTACATTTGGTCTTGCAGCAGCCCGTGGTCACTGCTATTGGTTCTTCAGTTTTGCCAAATACAGAACTATCAGTTTTTCCTATGAATCAGATACACCCTACATATATATGTATACATATATATATATATATGTCGCGTTTTAAACCGTTACAGAGAGTATTTAGCAAATCGTTCTAAAAAAGTAGAAATAAGTGCTTAATATGTGGGCACTTTTGGTCGATACTAAAGTGGTTTTATAAAATGAAATTCCGATAAGTTCTAAACGAAATGCTAACCGCAGAAGTTACGATGGCACTCGAAACCGCAGAGAAATATCTCTGTTGGCCACAGACCGACTCGGTCTAACATAACTTTTAAACAAACGCTCCCACAGCTGACTACAAAGTATAGGCCAGTATTTTTTATTATAGAGGTGGATAGAAGCAAGAGATAAACTTGAAAACACATAAGAGTCTGATGTGCTGTCGGCCTATATTTTCTCTGGATACACATGCAGAGATTGCAACCGAAACGCGATAAGACGTAATGTCTTTTTAATATGAGGATGATTGGTTGTGACTTGGACGGAATTTCGGAATATCTACCAATAGGAGATTAGTCGTGTTCCAGGTGCAATATTGTCACGAACCACCTCCCACGGATCAAAATGCCGTTGAGTTAATAGTGCGGTTTCAGTCACAAAGTCAAAGTCAAAAATCATTTATTCATGTAGGTAACTATGTACACTTATAACGTTTATTAACTTTATTAATTACAAACACCACAGAAATGGTTTTCAACAATAAATTTTTTTGTTCTAGGGCTTTAATAAAAGGGCCCCCTTTCCCCAAAAAGGGCTTTCTTCCCGGCCCCCCGGGGGGGAGGGAAAAAAAAAAAAAAAAAAAAAAAAGGAGGGGGGGGGGGGGGGGGGGGGGGGGGGAAAAAAAAAAAAAAAAAAAAAAGGGGGGGAAAAAAATTTTTTTTTTTTTTTTTTTTTTAGAGGGGGGGGGGGGGTTTTTTTTTTTTTTTTTTGGGGGGGGGGGGGGTAAAACAATAAACACAATTTTCTCCCCCCCCCCACAAAATAATTATAGAATCTAACTTTACATTTACTACCAGTTCTCAAATCAGGGGCGTAGAACGAACGAGAAGAGCTGGCAATAAACTCGCCGTCACTCCTTTTATCACAGTCTAGTGTAGGTGTTGTACGGCTGGGTTAATTTACTACTACCGTCAAGTAAACACACCAATCAAACATTTTCTATTCTCCTCTACCATAAAAATTAATACATTGTGCAAAGTATTTTTATTTCAGTTTACTGTCTCGAACAGTAATTTTTTTTTATCACTCGCTTACACAAAAAATCTACTTGTTGCTATCTATATTAATATACAAAGCTGAGGATTTTGTTTGTTTGAACGCGCTAATCTCAGGAACAGTACTGGTTTGAATTGGAATTTTTGTACTAGTTGTGCCCGCGACTTCGTCCGCGTGGATTAGTGACTTGGGATAGAATTTTTAACTATTTAGGCTGTTTATTAATTTATGTAAGGGCGCATTTAAGGCAGCCAATCTATGTTGTTAGTGCTACTTTGCCGCAACACTCTCACCTCACATCACTCCCACTCTAACTCTCACACTCATTCCTATCCCACTCCAACTCCTATTCCCTAAAAAGCCAAAGAAGAAAGTTTCATTGTTCTAGCTTTAAAAACCACGAATTTCCATACAACTTTCATCTCCTTTTTTCAAGCCCTATCCACCCTTTTTTGGTATAAAATATCTGTGTACCAAATTTCATTGAAATCAGTTCAGTAGTTTCGGAGTTAAAGCGGGACGGACAGACAGGCAGATTTACAGTCGCATGTATAATATTAGTATAGTATGGATATAAAAAAATTCTTTTTTTTTTTTTAAATTATATAGTCTTCATTAATACATGTGAAAAATATTAATGTTTTCAAACTTATAACTTTGTAATTTCATCTTTAATATTTCTCAACTAAAATAAGATTGAACCTTAATCCCAATTGTTAAGGTTGAAATTACATTCGAGAAGGTGCATGTATCAATAAGTTGAAAAAATTCGACATAAGGTGTAGGACTCGTAGTTCAATTGGTAGAGCAACAGCACGAAGCAATGCCGGTTAAGTCCTGCCCAGTCAAAATTTTTTCAATTTATTTTCGATTTGTAAAGTTTAGATTAGATAGAGCATTTATCGAAGAAACAGCGGGAGATGTGGAAAATCGGAAATTATTCGGTCCTACGCTGCGTACGCTGCGAAAAACGTTGAAAATACCCGAAAACAAATTAAAAAAAAAATTCTCTTTAAATAATTTTTAAAAAAAGTCCGCGATGCTATATGTCTATCTTTTAAGAATAACTTGCAAGAACGGGAAGGGACGCGACCGACGTCGTGGGTAACGGTCATTTAAAATTCTACGCGGGCGAAGTCGCTGGCACAGCTAGTAATAAGATAAACTGAATTAAGAAAGCCGAACCGTCTGAAAAGTTTATTAACTAAGACCCGAAATTAATTAATATATGAATTTTAAGTGAATATTTTCCACCTCATAGCATTTTGTACTTATTGCTTACTTCATTATTAGTTTTAGTTTATAGTCCAAAAGCTAGTTCTCTTGTCATTTTCTTCTTTTCTTTGTTTTAAAGGTCAATTTTTTATGAATGGTGGGGGGGGGGAGTTGAGTGGTGTCCCTCCGCGTACATCTATTATTATTTAGGTATTACGAGTTGTTTTTGTCTAAGGAGAAATATAGAAACAATTTGTGATAAATATTCACGGACTCCTTAGTGCAATGGTGGCAATGTATTCCGAATATCCAAAGCCTAAATAGGCCGACAGCGCATCTTCCTTAGGCGTTATATGGCTAGCGTATTTGAAATAACATCAATGGAGAGTTTGTTTGTTTGAACGCGCTAATCTCGGAAACTAGATGTTCGGATTGAAAAATTATTTTTCGGAGCATTTATCGATGAAGGCTGTAGTCTACACTGTCCTACAGGCAGTGATAAATCAGACATTTGTATATTTTCCCAGACTTCGAACCCAGGGTTTCTCGCGCCTACTAGGCAATGTCTTTAACCATAGAGTAATGACTTTTGCAAAACACCGATATTTAAAAGGCTAATTACAATAGAAAGACCATAATACAACCAATAAATATTGATAGGAGAAACCTTCAAGCTCTTAGTATTGAGACAGTAGTATTACAGACTGACTCTATTTGCATAGAAGGGCTTAAAACGGTATTAGTGAATATTAAATTCGCATAAATATTAGTTATTTATTGTAGAATGAAGCATGACGTTGCTCTAGGGTATTGTAAGTAGTTAATTTATCAGTATTACTACTTGTTATAATATAAGATACATATTGAAAATCAGCGCTTAAATACTGTCTATAGTTTACGCGAGTAGTACACATTTAAATATAACACTTTAACGGTTTAAAACGCGATATATAAGTTAAATTTTATTGAAAATGATTTTTAACTTCGGCCCGACGTTTCGGATGCTCTGCAGCAGCCGTGGTCACGCGGAGACTAAAGATGGAGGATGTCTCTGACGTCAAAGTAAAAAATTGCTACGCTAGTGCCATCTGTTCCGTCGAAGAAAGCATCCGAAACGTGGGCCGGCGAAATTAAAAATCTTTTTCATTCATAGTTAGTTAAGAGGTTTTTTTTTAATCAGCGCCTCTCAAGTCTTATGAAACAAGCCTGGGATCGTCTTTTAGCACAAAGTTACTGCTTCAGTTAAATACTTCTGTAGTTCACGCGAATATACAGCATTTTAATAACCTCTTTAACGGTTTCGTTCTAAAATGTACTGCTAAGAACGGATTATTTATTTATTTAATCAACACTAAGATTATAAAGCTAAAAGATCTTTGTTCGACGCGCCAATCACACTACGGTTCTAATTGAAAAATTAGTTTTGTGTTGGTTAGTTCAGTTGTCGAGGCAGTAGCCTTTATAAAATATCAGGCTGTGAGTTAAGGGAGTGAAGAAATAGAGGGAATTGTGAAGAATGCGGGGTAAACTAATTCATGTTATAGACCTTCTTCCGTTCTTCCGTTGCGTGAGCTGCGAATACGTTTAAAAACGAAAGAAGTGAATATGTATAAAATAATGATTCTTTTTTAAATTATCTAAAACAATGACCGCGAGACTATATATATCTCTTTTAAGATTAACTCGCAATAATGATGGGACGCGGACGAAGTCGTGGGCACAACTATTAAGTTATTTATTCCTCGTGTTAAGCCGTTAAAAGTGAATATAGAAAGCCAAAGATCGGCCGACAAAGCACCTTGCGTAGATGTTATATATCACCTTGTATCAAGTAAACCCCGAGCTATGTCCTTCTATGTCAGAAAAAAGTAATTTCAAGTCTTTCATTGTTGTAGAATGAAATTATAATCACTTCTAAGCCGGTACCAATCTAGACTCGCTTCTTTTGTTTAAACTTATTCTACATTTCTGTTCTGTGGATTGAAAACTTTGAATGCACTTAATACGTTTTCTTATTTAAATAAAACACTTTTAACGGTTTCAAACGCGAAAGTTATTCGTTTATCGTTAAGTTAGTCGTTATAAGTTTAAACTCAAACATATTTACAATAAACTGTAAATAAGTCAACCGATATTTTTCGCGTTTGAAACCGTTAAAAGTGTTTTATTTAAATATACAGTATGGTATACTAACGGGGAGAGTAAACTATCTACTCTTATAGACGAAGTGTGCTATTCATATAAATCAATACCACGGTGTCATCAAAGCATCCGAAACGTCGGATTCGAGTTAATATAAAAAACAAGATACTGTCTGTAGTTTATACGAATAGGAGACATTTCAATAAAAAACTTTAACGGTTTAAAACCCGATATATATTTGTTAAACAGCCCAACGTTTCGGTAGCTTTGCAGCAGCCGTAATCTTTTATCTGTGAAACTATTTAAGGGAATATTTGTCCTCAATTTTTTTTTTGTTTTTAATTCCTTATTAAAAACTTATAATATGATTCTGTGATATTTCTATTGGTTTCCTGTTTTCTTAAATAATAAATAGTCTACCCGTGACCATGTTCAAATAAGTTTGACTAATATTTATCGCGCTTTAAACCGTTAAAAGTGTTTTATTTAAATAAATAACAAGTTTATTTAACACATTTCGCGTTTTAAACCGTCAAAGTGTATTATTTAAATAATAAAACAAGTTTAACTAATATTTATCGCGTTTTAATCCGCTATAAGCGTTTTAATTAAAAGCATTATATTCTTCAACGGAGTGCCCCATATTTCATACGATATGATAACATCCCCAACAATTTCCCCGGCTCGCGTATCATTTTCACGGTATTATTACATAATCGGGAGACATTTTGTCGTCTTGCTATGGCATCTCCGTCTTCCAGGGCCGGCGTTAGGGCGACTAGCACCCCGGATAGAGATTAATGGGGCCCCAATTTATACTAATATTATTACTGCCGTCCGCTAATCTCAGGACTACAACTGTTTCGAATTGAAAAATGATTTGTGTTTTGGGTTACGGCGTTTTATCGTGGAAGGCTTAGAGGCTATAAAACAACGCGATGTAACTAATAGGAGCGAAGAAACAGTGGGAAATGTAGGAAAAATTGGGAGAATAGTTCATCATTAGGGCTTTCCGAGGTGTACGCTGCAGTTCAAGATGATCGACATTCATCATCATCATTATCAGCCCGTTTGGGTCCACTGCTGGACGCAGGCCTCTCTCGAAGCATGCCACTCGGCCCTATTTTGAGCTCTATTTATCCATTTGCTGCCGGCTACTTTCTTCAAGTCAATCAATTCGTGCTGCTGGTCGGGGTCATCGTATCCAAAAAATATGTATTAGAATTATACTCTATATATAATCTTCTTCATTATTATTATATATTTTTTATTGCACAAAAAATAAAAATATTACAAATTAAACTTATATACTAGAATGGAGAGCAATGGGTGGCCTTATGGCTAACAAACGAACCCTTTCAGGCAACCTAAAGTTGTAAAATGTTAAGATAATGACATGTGCAAGGTAGGCGAAACAAATTAATACAAACAATAAATAATCATAAACAAAAAAAGAACACAGAACTTCTGTTATATAGTTTTCCTATATAAATGAGTTATCTAACACAAATAATAACTTTTCAATTGGAACCTATATACTGCCTGAGATTAGCGCGTCCAAACAAACTCTTCATCTTTATAATATTAGTATAGACTATATGTAGTACAGTCAGAGGTAATAAAAAACGGGGCCTCGTTTTTTGACTAATTTGGGGCCCTAGGCCTTCGCCCCAGCGTTCACGCCGTTTCTGTAATGAGTGGGCTTTGCTTCATTAGCGATGCTATGACGTCATTATTCACAACACATGAAAATAATCCTTTTGTTCTGACTCCGTGGTTTAATGTGGCATTCTCTTCTTCAAACATATTTGGTTTAAATACAACACTTTAACGGTTTGAAACGCGATATTTCTAATTTAAACACTTTAACGGTTTAAAACGTTTAAGTATACGTGGTAGGAATCGTTACTTAGAGACTGTGTAGTCTCCCCGTGACCACGGCTGCTGCAAACTATACGATTTCGCATGAAACACTGTCGTTAGTTTACGCGAGTAGTACATGTTTAAATAAAACTCTTTAACGGTTTTAAAGGCGATACATATAAGTTAAACTTATTAAAAAAATGGTTTTTAATTACGGCCCGACGTTTCGGATGCTTTGCAGCAGCCGTGTTCACGGGGAGACTAAAGATCGAGCCTGTTCATCTGTTCCGTCGAAGTTGGTGTTTGGCGAAACTGGGCGGGTCCTCGCAGAATTGAGTAACGGTATTTTTAAAATGGGGTCGATAACTAGAGGCCGACTGCTTCGCGTATCATTCTTGGAAAAAACGCGATACTTTCATTCTTTTTAACAAAAATCAAAAGTTAGAAACACGATTAAATTTTTACGCTTTTTTATCTGTACAGTTTGTTTGACTACACAGTCTAGCATGGCTACCACAGCTTACATTACGTTTTTAACCGTTCTGCAGGCCGATTCTACTAATTTAATGACGTTTCAAACAAGTTGCAGTCACGCTGCGATTAGGTCAACTGCGAATATTGTCAAATGTCAATATTCTCGTCTAACGTCAAACACGCTGGCGTCACGTAAACTCGACGCGAACGTGTTTGACGTTAGACGAGAATACCAAAACAACAAAATGTCATTGCAACTGCGCTGCCGCTTAACTTATATTAATACGAGAATCGGCCTGCAGAGCGTTTTATTTTACAAATATCGCGTTTTAGACCGTTAAAAGTGTTTTATTTAAATGTACTACCCATTACAAAACAAGGGCAGAACGCAAGCAAACAAGTGTTTTTAATGAAAAAGGACAGACATGACATGGGGTTCCCTTCCTGGTAGGTGATATTCTCCAGCTTACGGCATCTAAACAAGATGCGATGGCGGCCTATTTTGGCTTTGGATATTTGGTAATCCACAGACTGAAGCCGGAACGCGATTAAGCCTTACTTTTTTTATCTGCGAACGGTGGTTCGTCACCGAGACGGAATTTCTATATTCCTACCACCCATTTCATATTCAGACTTCCAGACGAAGTCCAACATGTTTCAGAAAAATCAGAAAATGTTGGACCTGGTACTGATCGAACCACGACCCATTGATTATTAGCTATACATTACTACCATTAGAGCAGCCCGACAAAAAGTTTTTTGAAATTATTAGAGTGTTTAAATAAAACACTTTAACGGTTTAAAACGCGATATATTAGTTAAACTTTTTTGAAAATGATTTTTAACTTCGGCCCGACGTTTCGGATGCTTTGCAGCAGCCGTGACGTTTCCAACCGTTTAACCATATCGGTTCCGTATGTTTTTTAAATGTGTACTACTCGCGTAAACTATAGACAGTATTATTATTAGAGTGTCTTCGTGTATAGGAGACCGAAGGCTAAGCAATAACGTTCAGAAAAGGCCCATTTTTTACCGTCCCAATATTGCCGCCTCCCCGATTGACATTTCCCTCCAACGAGATTAAATTTTACAACTTTGTAAGACTCGACTTGTTTTTGTGGATCTTAAGAGATTGGATGGCGGTGTGCGTTGTGTTAACTTCAAACACGACTTCCTCAATTGGAATAATTGTACTATTTAAATAAAACATTTTAACGGTTTAAAACGCGATATATTAGTTAAACTTATTTGGAAAGATCACGGCTGCCGCAAAACATCCGATACGTCGGGCAGAAGTTAAAAATCATTTCCAAATAAGTTTAACTAATATATTGCGTTTTAAACCGTTAAAGTGTTTTATTTAAATGTGTACTACTCGCGTAAACTATAGACAGTATATAATTGTACTATTTATTGTCAACTGTTAAAATCTATGCTAATATATAAAGCTGAAGAGTTTGTTTGTTTGAACGCGCCAATCTCAGGAACTATTCATTCGAAATGAAAATTTCAGAAATGTGAAATGTCTTGGAACATGTATTGAGGAAGGTATAGGCTATAAAACATCGCACTGTGACTAATAGGAGCGAAGAACCAGCAGGTTAATGGTTTAAAACCTGAGATATATTAGTTAATTTTATAAGTTTAACGAACATATGTCGCGTTTATGCGCACTGTCTGTAGTTTACGAGCGTACGTAAACTACAGACAGTTTTTTGTTAAGCTAGTTTTCAAACTTATTAGCTTAACTAAATGTAAGTTTTTACAGTATAATCCTTAATAAGAAGACGCGAGACAGATTAAACACAGACAAAGCTGAAATCCCTTTGTTAATAGGATTAAAAACTATATTTTCATGAAGAATATTCCATGCGATAGTAAAAATGCTGCGATTTCGCGAGCTAAAATTCTCGTAAGGGGTTGTCACGTGATCTTTTTTTAAATTTTTTAACCCCCCTCCCCATTGGTGAGACGTAGTGAGGTTTAAGACAACCCCCCTCCCCCTTCTAAACATCACGTGTATTTTTAGTACCTACAAAGAATCTTAAAAGTTTCTGAATATTATCTTAATTTAAATACAGGTATAGACTATAATCTTATTTTATTCTGAAATTAAAGACCATAATAAAAAATGTCTACATTATTTGTTTAAAAACCGCGCGTTTGATGAACGAAAAAAATTAAAACACGCGATATCTTACTACCCCCCCCCCCTTGTGTTATTTTCGTGATTTTTTTAACCCCCCCCCCCTTTTAAGCCTCACGTGATTAATGGACGACCCCTAACGTGGGGTTCGCTTGATGGTAGGTGAAACACTCCAGCCGTATAACACCTTGATACGTTGCGCTGTCGACCTATTTCGGTTTCGGATATTCGGAAATCCACCGACTGAAACCGCAATGCAATTATAATTCTTGCCGAGTCTTAATGCCTTTAAGCACAAAGTTAAAATTGTACTTTTTTTGTATTCTTTTAATTGTAAGTTTTCTTTTTAAATACTGTCTATAATCTCCACGTGACCACGGCTGCTGCAAAGCATCCGAAACGTCGGGCCGAAATTAAAAATCAGTTTCAAATAAGTTTAAGTAATATATCGCGTTTTAAACCGTTAAAGTGTATTATTTAAAATTTTCCTTTTTTATTACCTATTTTAGTTATAAATTATGTACTTTGTGATAATAAACGGATTGTTTATTTATTATTTATTAAACTTCACGACTTCCTATTTGCGGAATTTCGATATTACCACACCCACTTAATATCCAGATTTCCAGTAGAAGTCCAGTGTTTCAGAATAATTATAAATTGCTCAGAACCACGTTGGAGTCAGCTCCAGGGGATCACACGACTCATTGATCATTAGCCATATATTGTAACTGCCTTGTTAGTACAGTGGTTAGTGCAAGCGAGAAGTGCTAGATTCGAACACCAGGATATAATGTAATTTTGGAATCTTACTCTTGTTTAAATAAAACACTTTAACGGTTTCGTTGTCGGTTGTCGGTGTAAAAGCCGTGGCCACGGGGAGACTTCGTGGTCTCCCCGTGACCGCGGCTGCTGCAAAGCATCCGAAACTTCGGGCCGAAGTTAAAAATCAGTTTCAAATAAGTTTAACTAATATGTCGCGTTTTAAACCGTTAAAGTTTTTTATTTAAATGTGTACTACTCGCGTAAACTATAGACAGTATCCTACTTTTGGTTAGATGCAATGTTTCGGACACTGAATCTTGTGTCGCTTGGTGGGTTTACTGTTGCGTTACCTGGGCCCAGCTATGGTCCAGCTCTGGTCCATTCATTAAGCAGAAGGTCTTGAAAACAAAAACTAAACTGTTAAAACCGTGCGAAAATGCGTCAAAACAATGCGGAGGTATAAATTCGGTTCTTTTGAACTAAAAATGTTTGTTGATTTATCGCCATACTTCCATTGTGCGCAAATAAATTTATTCTAGCAGTGCAAAACAGAAAAAATGCAGATTTCTAGTACTGCTAAAACATCTATCTAATATACGTTTAACCGAAATTCCTAGTATCCGAAACCGTATTCCGTCGGTCGGTAGATTAAAATCTCAACCGAAAATTCGGTTAATGTATATAATATGTTATTGTAACTTCAAATAACAATTGTGACAAAATTCCGACTTAAGTTGGTTAGACATTTGCGCATAGTTGCATTAGATAAAATTGTTGTATTTTGCCGGGTTTCGAACTCGGATATCTCGAAATTTACGAAATTGCCCGGGGGGCAAAAACCCCGCTTCTCCTCTACTCTGGGTGAAGCACATGCGCTTTTCCCATTTCACAAGCACTCGCGAAGTTTCTATTTTTTGTTTGTTTTCTTCTTTCACTTTTTTTCAATGTTAGTTATTTACCTAAGCTTATATTTAAGTTATTTGTTCTGTCTTGTGAAATAAATGGTTTGAGTTTGAAATTTAGCGTTTTAATACATACTTGAGTGAGCGACAGACGCGGTCTTTTAAGATGAAATAAATATCATGGAGAAGTAAAAAAAGAATGTTGCCAATACTAATAATAGTATGTACATTTTGCAGCGGCCGGCAATTGCGACATTGATGGACGAATTTGTAAATCTTATGTCTAATTGGGACCAAGGCTCGTAC
Source organism: Leptosia nina (assembly GCA_963661955.1). Lineage (NCBI taxonomy): Eukaryota > Metazoa > Arthropoda > Insecta > Lepidoptera > Pieridae > Leptosia > Leptosia nina. The sequence goes on from CAVLEF010000276.1 coordinate 431,475, forward strand.
AGTACTCGTCTCAAATAATGCGCGTAAATTAAAACTAAGTAGTACAATTCAACTTATAAACCAATGACGAAGTTGGCGAACAACTAATTACGGTAGTTTTTTACGCGCCAAAGGTATTTTTTTTACTCAACAGCTATCTATGTGCAAGCCGGTTCGAAATTTAAAATCAACCATTTCTAAGTTACCTCTTTGGTCGCCATGTTGCGGAGCGGATCGTTCCATTTTTAAATTGACATTGGCTTAAACACGACAGATATGGACTTTCATACAACTGTCGCCGAGCGCTGCTCGACCAGTACAGCAAGCTTGATTTATTTCTAAGAAGGTTCAGAAGAGAGAGCAACAGCACGGAACGCTGGCGATGCCGGTTCAAGTCCTGCCCGAGTCGAAATTTCAAAACATGTAAAAAATATTAAAGTTTTCAAACGTTAAAGAAGGCTGTCAAAATAATTCTCAAAACAAATTATTTTTATCTTTCGAAATAATTTGGTTTATTATCCATGGCGATTATTGATGACATGGTACCTAACGCGTGGATTCTTCTGAAACATGTTTTACATCGTCTGGTAGTGTGGATTTTTAAATGGGCGGTAGGTGTATCGAATCCTCGTCCGGGCCGCGAACCACCACCGATAAAAAAGTCTACAGTGAAGTATAATCGCCTTTAGGTTTCAACTTGCGGATATCGCAATAACCAAAATATGTCCGACAACACATCGTATATAAATGGCATGTAACTTGGATAATTCACCTTCCATCTAGTGAAAACAATGATTGTGTACCCACCTCTATGATAAAAGAATTTTCTGTGTCTACTGTTTAGCTATCGTGGTTCTTAGAAGTGACAGATAGCGACGTTTCAGTATTCGGGTTTTTACTCTAAAAAGGACCAGTACAAACTTCCTCTGCCATATTTTATTGAATAAACAAAGACAAACATCGAAAGCTCAAACATGTTACCTGTGTAATTAGAGTGAGGGTAGTTTTAATTGGTACCTAGATCTGTGGTCACGGTGGCACCTAAATTACTACTAGCCGTATTGTTTCTAATTGGCCTTTGTGCTGTTCGCGGTCTGTCGGCTTTGTTGAGATAATTCTGTTTAATAGTGCTTTTCACATGGCTTATTTTATTCTTCCTATCTTTACTAGGATGACAGACAAGCATTTCAATTTGCAAGTGAATTTTAAAGATTCACTTTATTGGAGGGGAAATACCTCAGTTATATAAGGGGTTGTCCATTAATCAGGTGAGTCTTGAAAGGGGGGGGGGGCTATTTTTGATAAAAATCACGAAAATAACACAAGGGGGGGAGGGGGGGGTATAGTAAGATATCTCGTGTATTTATTTTTTCGTCAAACGCGCGATTTGTAAACAAATGGTGTAGACATTTTTATTATGGCCCTTAATTGCAGAATAAAATAAGATTATAGTTTATACCTGTATTTATATTAAGATAATATTCAGAAAATTTTAAGATTCTTTGTAGGTACTAAAAATACACGTGATGTTGAGAAGGGGGAGGGGGGGTGGTCTTAAACCTCACTACGTATCACAAATGGGGGAGGGGGGGTTTAAAAATTCTAAAAAAAGGTCACGTGATTAATGGATAACCCCTAACATGTAAACAAGATGCGCTGTCGATCTATTTTTGCTTTGCATCATCAGAAATCTAATTTCACCCTTTTTTTCATTTGTGGACGGTGGTTCGTGAACGAAACGAAACTTCGATATTCCTCACGCGCATTGAATATCCAGATTTCCAGAAGTTTGTGAAACATGAAAAGCTATAAAAGAAATATTCGACCCAGCGGGCATCGCACCCACGATCCGTTGATTGTTACTCGAACATTGCTTGTAGCCCGTCATAGCGTTTCGTGTCCAGTTTGTGAAATCAAATTGTCCAATGCCAAAATAAGTCGAGTTGAGTTATTCAAACTTTCATACACAACTATCTACTATAAAAATGTGAATCTACAAGAGCACAGTGACCGAAAACTGTTAACATATTTAAATAAAACACGTTAACGGTTTAAAACGCGATATATTAGTTAAACTCGTTTGGAAATGATTTTTAACTTCGGCCCGACGTTTCAGATGCTTTGCAGCAGCCGTGGTCACGGGGAGACTATTAACATATTTCTTATACAAATAATAGTACAAATTCATTTTCGGGGAGTTAATTGCGCGTTTTTTTTATTATTGAAAATCAAGTGTTTTTTTAATAGGCCACTCTGTCTCTGGCAGCCGCATACATGACTGGGGTATTTTAGCTCAACGTTTGAAACTGATGTAATTTAGCAAAGTAGATATGTAATATCATCAATAAATTCTGACAGATTGCAAGATCAAACGCACTTCAAAGCAACTGAATTAGAAACAAACATAATCAATTCGTGTAAGTGCATTTCACTGTTTATCAAATGTGGCATATAATTTAATAGCTTAGTATAGTGAGAGAGAAATAAATTTATTTACATAAAAGTGAAATCCAGTTTCCGCCTCGTGGGGCATGGGGCGAACACACATTTTTATGTAATTATAAACTGTCATTTTTTGTTTCCCTGGGATTCGAACCCAGGACCTCTCGCGCTTAACGCAATGCCAGGCAATGCGTTTAACCATTCCGCTACAGAGGCGGCTATTTACACAAGCCACACAAATAAAACAAAGTCGCTTTTTCTGCCGCTATGTAGGCTTAAATCTTTAATACTACTAATTGCGAATTTTTACTAGATAGTGTGATTCAAGAGGAAGATTTTTATATCCAACGTGCACAGTTTTTTTGTAGTGTATTTAGTATCATTGCACCCGAGCGAAGCCGGGGCGGGTCGCTAGTATAAAATAAAACATGATTATTTCTTAGCAGTATTAAATAATGTTTACACTAATGAATATATATATCTAGGAAATAGGTTCTAACTTACACTAATGATATATATATCTAGGAAAGAGGATTAGCTTCGACAAAAATAACAACCAACTAGAAATCGAAAGGAGAGCACAAATTACTTGGAACAAGTACTGGAGTATGAAAGAAGTATTTAAAAGCAACATGCCAACAATCATTAAAACTAAAGTTTTAAACTCATGCCTCCTTCCATCTCTAACATATGGCTGCCAAACATGGAAATTCACAACCAAGGCTAAAAACAAAATCATCACTTGCCAACGTGGTCTAGAACGGAGCATGCTTAACATGCGACTAAGTGACAAAATCAGACACACCCAAATAAGAAAAGTTACAAAGGCCATCGATGCACTGAACTTCGCACGCAGCCTAAAGTGGAAATGGGCGGGGCATGTAGCAAGATTAAAGGACGACAGGTGGACTAATGATACGAAGGGATCAGAGGGTAATGTGGAAAAATGTGGAAACTTATTCGTCTTTAGGATTTCTGTTGCGTGCGTTGCGAAAACGGTTCAAGATAGTATGTAAATAAGTTTAAGCAATATATTCAGTGTTTTAAACCGTTAAAATTGTTGCATTTAATCCGTGAAGTTTTTATGAAGACCGGATTAAATTTTAACAACGCCTCATGCCATATTTCACTAGCTCAAATTCAGCTTGCCACATCATAAAACAAAATGACTTTTTAATACCACGAACAGAAGCATTTTTCTCCATTATCTAGAGAGAAAATGATATTTCGTAATCCGTTGTCTCGGAGATAATTAATTTTCTTACGCGTTGTAAATCCGCTACGTTCATATATAAAATGTGAAATCCGTTGTTTTTAAATAATAGACAGACAGCATGGGGTTCCCGTGATGGGAGGTGAAATATCGAAACAAGATGTGCTGTCGATCTATTTCGGCTTTGGATATTCGGAAATCCACAGATTTTTGAAAATCCTACCAACCGTTTAATATCCATATGTCCTAAGTCCAACGTGTTTCAGAAAAATTATAAATTGATTAGAAAAGTTTCGCATCCGGCGGGGATCGAAGCCACGACCCGTTGGTTATTAGCCATACATCGCTACCGTTACACCAGTGTTTGCCGTGCTAGTAATTTTTTTATCTTCTGGTGTTTTATGTACTTACATGGAGATAAAACAGATGGCGCCACGGTAGCAATTTTGACTTCGACATTAGGTGACAACACCGCCGTGCACCTGAAATGAAATTGTTAAATTTTATAAACAAAAACCGATTGTTAACGCATGTACTGAGATTTTTACTCAAAAATTATTATTTGGGCTACTCTAATTCTGTAATATATACTAATATTATAAATGCGAAGTAACTCTGTCTGTCTGTCTGTCTGCCCGGCTCTAACTCCGAAATTACTGAACTGATTTAAATAAAATTTGGTACACAGATATTTTAGAAACTGAGAAAGGACATAGGCTATTATGGAAATTCGTGGTTTTTGAAGTTAGAACAATGAAACTTTCTTTTTTTATTTTTTGGAATAGGAGTGGGAGGAAGAGTTAGAGTAGGAGTGATGTGAGGTGAGAGTGTTGCGGCAAAGTAGCACTTACAACATAAATTGGCTGCCATAAAATGCGCCCTTACATAAATTAATAAACAGCCTAAACTAAAAATTCTACCCCAAGTCACTATTCCACGCGGACGAAGTCGCGCACAGTTAGTTGGAAACATTTACGACTCGGGCAGAACTTGAACTTGTGCTGTTGCTCAAGCCAATCCTACACGTCACCGTCGAATTTTTCCAACTCGCACTTTTAAATTTATAATCGATGTTTTATTTATATTTCGCCATCACGTGCAGAACAACATGTGAATAATATTAAAGTTCTCAAAAGAACATTTGCCAGGTCAGCGTATAAAATTTTTACGCTATCCCTTCGTTGAGAGGATTCCGTTTCAATTTATCGGATTACAGCCCAATGTACGTCTTCAATTTCTTATTCCGTTGCAGTCCGCTATGGTCAATACGCTTTGTGAAAATCTCGAATGAAGTTTGAACATAATATTTACATTCGGGCGCGGTTTGAGTTTGTAGAATTCAAATCTGCTATATATACAATATGGTGGGTTTGTAAGACTGTTATGTTATTATTTTTTTTATCCTCCCTAAATTAAAAAATTTCCTCGCTTACTTACCCTACGTACACTTACGTCACACTAGTCAACCCTATCACGCTCAAGGGAAATATTTCCCCCTAAATTAAACACTTTAAACGGTTTAAAACGCGATATATATTAGGCCCAGCGTTTCGGATGCTTTGCAGCAGCGGTGGCCAGGGGAGAGGGGGGGGGGGGGATGGTGGGGGCGGGGGGCAAAAAAAACGAGAAGAACTGGCAAGAATCTCGCCGCCATTCCATTTTATTTATCAAGTAATCAGACGTAGACATTTTATTTTGGCTAGATGCTCAGAATTTATTGATAATTTTCGCGTTTCAAACAGTTGAAACAGACTTCTGCTTAGCCTTGCTTTTTTTTGTTTTCCCGGGATTCGAACTCGGGACTTTTCGCGCTAATCGCAGTGCTAGTCATCACGTTTAACCATTTAGCTACAGAGGCAGTATTTATTGCCTAAAACCTTTCTCGATAAATGGTTATTTAATAAAAAAAATAAATCAAATACTGTCTGTACTTTAAGCGAGTAGTATACATTTACAATAAAACACTTTAACGGTTTAAAACGCGTAGTTACAATAATTTCCTAATAAGTTCAAACTATATATTATATTGCGATTTGAACGTTAAAGTGTTTTATATATGTAAATGCAAAAACAAAATTTCAGTACAAACCAGTACTTCCTGAGATTGACACGTTTAAACAAATACGATATATATTAATTAAACTTCTTTGAAAACTATCTCTGGTATTTAAAAGACTACGGTAACTCTCTTAACGTTTAAAACGTGAAATATATTTGTTTACGGCCCGACGTTTAGGATGTCTCGCAGCAGCCGCGTTCACAGGGCATCATCTAATAAGTTTAACTAATATATATTAAACGAAGTAGCGGCCGATAACTAGTTTCGCTAAATAAGGAAATATAATCACGGGCCCTTTTCAATAATGACAAACGCCTGAACCGAAGGCTTTGACGCCCAATTTGTGCCGGATTCGGACAATTAAAATTAAACCCGAAATGGATTTCGTCTCTCGAATTAGAATCGTTTATATATTCTCTACTAGCTGCGTCAGCGACTTCGTTCGCGTAGAATAGTTTTGGAAGAAAGTCAAAATAGGTCGACCACGCATCTTGTTTAGATGTTACATGGCTGGGGTATTGTACCCATCTATGAGTTTGTCAAGAAAAAAATAAAACATGTTAAATTTAAAATTGTCAATAAAATTATAAATTTGAAAAAATTTATGACTCGGGCTGTATCTGAACCGTGCCATAGTACAGCCGTTCCTGCTTCTCTAACCAATTAAGCTACCAAGGCCTACTGTACGTGTGTGTGTGTACGACAACGTCATCGTCGAATTTCAACCTTTATACGTAAAGATTAGTAAGACGGAACGCTGTGGATGCCGGTTCGAATCCCGCCCGAGACGTAATTAAAAAACAAATTATAGATTTCTAATTTGTATGCCATCATGTAAAAAATATTTAAATAAAACACTTTAACGGTTTAAAACGCGATACATTAGTTAAACTTATTTGAAAATGTCTCCCCGTGACCACGGCTGCTGCAAAGCATCCGAAACGTCGGGCCGAAATTAAAAATCATTTTCAAATAAGTTTAACTAATATATCGCGTTTTAAACCGTTAAAGTGTTTTATTTAAATGTGTACTACTCGCGTAAACTATAGACTTTAGCTAAAGCCGGAAGCAGTGACTTGTATTGAAGACGTGCAAGTTTTGAACCGCACATTGACGCGAATAACTTTCAGTGTATTGAGTAGAATATCAATGCTAGAGAGGAAATTTTGATCCTTTGAAATCGTTGAAGGAATTTTATTTGGTTTCTATACTACATCACATTTTGAATAGCAAGCAATCTAAAATGCGAGAGATCAGATAGAAAATTACTAAAACGAACTATTAAATGGTTCTTTATATAATCGCTATTTAAATAAAACGCTTTAACGGTTTAAAACGCGATATGTTAGGTTAACTTATTTGAAAAAATTTTTTAACGATGTTTCGCATGCTTTGTGGCAGCCGTGGTTGCGCCGAGGTTAGTGGTTATTTTCAAATAAGTTTAACTAACATATCGCGTTTTAAACCGTTAAAGCGTTTTATTTAAATGTGTACTACTCGCGTAAACTATAGACGGTATATAATCGCTATTTATAAATATTTATGATAGAGTTCAGAAAGTTGAGGTTTCAAAATTATGAATAAATATAAGTTTAAAAAATCATAAAATTTCGATTGTCTCAAAAGACTTCCTTAATGACAGGGCTGCATGGCAGTGATATGAATTGCTCCTTACGTCATTAAATTCACAAATTAGTTCGTAAGACATATTAGAAAAAGCCAGACAGAGTTTCTTGGGTGTTCTTCTCTTTTGAACACTCTGTAGAATCACGACGAACGGACAGACAAACATGTTATTTAATATTTTTTAACGAATCTAATATTTCTTTATAATTTTACAGAGAATAAAGTATATTTTATTTTATTACACGCACGGGGCTCACTCGATGGTAGGTGGTATAACCCAGCCATATAACACGTAAACAAGATGCGTGGTCGACCTATTTTGGCATTGGATATTCCGAAATCAACAGACTGAATCCGAAATTTTAACTTTTAGATTTAAATCAAATCCACGCCGCATTATTACTACTAGACCAGCTACTATGTCTAACTTAGGGAAATATTAGCTCTTAACAATAACTTCACTATATTAAGCTAAAGTACACTTATAGTAAACAAGGACGGACTAGAACAATATGTCAGGGTCTATCGTTTGATGGGAACTAAAACTTCTTAAACATTTTGCAGTGTATTTTCCAGGATTGATATACATTGCGTAGTTTTGTCATGCTAATTAGTAGCACATTTAAATAAAACATTAACGGTTTAAAACACGATATATATTAGTCAAACTTATATTAAACGTCGGGCCGTAGTTACAATAATTTTCAAATAAGTTTAATCTATGTTATTTGCGTATTAAACCGTTAAAGTGTTTTATTTTATGTGTACTGTGTAAACTATAGACAGTATTTAATGGTACATTACTGCAGCGGCCGGCAAGAGAGGCTTTGATGGACGAACGTGTGTATGCCTAGTTGCTATCAACGCCTACTTGCAGTCGAGGCTTATATAGTACTTTTCTCAAATAATGTGCGGAAATTAAAACTAAATAGTACAATTCAGAACTTTAAAACCAATGACGAAATTGATGAACAACTTATAACAATGATTTTTTACAATTATGGGGCAAGCCAGATCGAAATTTTAATTAAACCTTTAATAAGTGACGTTTTTAGTCACAATTTTGCGAAGTAAAAGATCATTCTAGTTTTAAATTTAATTTATTTGGCCGTTAACACGACAGATATACATTTTCCTACAACTATTGCCGGTCTTTGCTCGACCAGTATAGCAAGTTCGATTTATCTCAATGCTCAAATTTTCAAGACTGTTTCTGAGAGAGGTAGATTACTTAGTATAAAATTGACTTATGTATATAAGTATGTGTTACTTACTAGAAAAGAAAGTGGTGTAAAGGAAGATGTGCGCGACTTAATAGCAGTTAGTGGACTATATAAAAATCACACGCAAACCCCTGATGCTCCTTGGGTCCTGTGATTTCGTCTGCTCGTCCCCAAGTACACTTCTTCAACTGCGTGTGACAGATTATTTGAATTATTTTGTATATATATATAATTAAAGTAGTATAAATCATTGTTTTTGTGATGTATAACTCGGGTATTTACAAAATGTTGAAAAGTAATGTTCGTGTTATTCGATGACGTCAGGCTAACACCTGGTCGGTTGTTTGTGAGTTGTATAAAAGGGGGGTGCGCTGTAAAGCGGGGAGCAGTGGCTCTGGAGCGATCGCACGGTAAACGCTGGTGAACGTTTTGGAACGTTGTTGGAACTTAGAGGTTTCAGAATATGTTTAAAATCGTATATCTGTATTAATACCTATAATGCGAACGTTGGTTGAACATTGGATGGTTCAGGTATGATGACATTATTGTAATAAAAGGTTGTGATATTATGTACTTTTTTATTATATTGAATTGGCATCAATATATGTCAATTAAGTATCGTAACCTTGTGTAAATAGATAAAATCAAATCAATATATAAATGGGGTACCATTATTTGTTAGATTCCTAGACGTTTTTATACAATAAATGTGTTCCGGAGGGAATACGTTGCTGAAATGTAATCTTGTAACGAAAAAATAGTTTTTGACAGTATCTTCTTTTTTCATGTTTCCTAACAAACAACCTCATTTAGGTTCTCTTTTTAAAAAAATCTAACACGTGCTTGAACAAAGTGTAACGTTTGATAATTTTAATATTTAATACTGTCTGTAGTTTACGCGAGTAGTACACATTTAAATAAAAAACTTTTAATACAAATAAAATAGAACGGTTTAAAACGCAATATATATTACTATTTACTACATATATACTAACGCGATATATTTTAAGGCACGCTTTTAAGGTGTCTAATTTAAACTTTAATATTTTTCACGGTTACGTCACTTTATTTTTTTTCAATTTATAATCGATTTTTAATCTATCGTGAAAAATATTAATGTTTTCAAAGGTTAGTTCGTAGTTCGGTACAAAAGCGGCAATGTACGACGTGCTCATGTTTTGTGTCTCATCGTTGTGCTTCGGTTTGAAGTGATTGATCATTGGTAGCAATTGTTAAGTCCTGCAGCTTGCCGAGGATATTTGTTAGCGTCCATCGCAGTAATTACAGTTTTATTGTCCAATCCTTGAAGTTGAGTGGGGACAATTAGTTGACGATTTGGAGTTTTATCGCTCTTGGATTTTAAAATGATAGCGGACAAGCGTGGGGTTCGCTTGATGGGAGGTGAAATTTCCAAGCCATACAACTTTAACACAAGATGCGCTGTCGATCTATTTCGGCTTTGGATATTCGGAAATCCATAGACTGAAATTGAAACGCGTTAAACTTCTCAGCGTTTTTCATCTATGCACGCTGGTTCGTACCATTTAATATTCAGATTTCCAGATGTCCAACATGTTTCAGAAAAGTTATAAGTTGATTAGAAAAATGTTAGATCTAGTGGGGATCGATACCATCTGTTTATTAGCCACACGTTGCTACCATAGGCCAACCCGTTAAAATTTGCCCCATGCCCCAGCCCGGAAAAATTTGCCCAAAACCCATTGGAAAAGGGGTTTGGAAAGTTTTTTTCCCAAAAAGTGTTAATATTTTACAATATAATATATAATTCATTCTCTTTAAAAATTAATAAATTTAGATTCGTCAAAAAAATTTGAATAATGTGTCTGTTGTTGAGAAGAACACCCAAGAAATTCAGTCCGGCTTGTGTCATGAACATGTCTTACAAACTAATACATTTTTGTGCATTTTTTTATGGAGAACAGACAAATTCGGATTCACTAGATGCAACGTGAAACGTTCCCCAGGCATATAACATCTAAGCAAAATGCGCCGTCGACCTATTTCACCTTTGTTTCGGAATCCATGTATTGAAATCGAAACGCAATTAAACTTCCCAGCCCTTCCATCTGTAGACAGCAGCCGTCGCAACGTCTCCTTGCGTCCACGGCTGCTGCAAAGCATCCGAAACTTCCCGCCATATTTAAAATGAGTAAGGTTAAATCATATATAATCGCGTTGTAAACCGTTAAAATTGAAAATAGAATAAGAATATTTTAGAACCGATTTTGAAATTACAAATTGTTTACAATCAAGGTGGACCCGGTGGGGATCGTAGTTACGATCCGATGATTGTTACCTTTAGGCCAAAGAATTCGTACAGAGTGCTCCACGAAAAGCTCATATGTCCCCATATTAGAATACAATAAGAATAGCAAACTTGGTACGATACATAAAGAGAATAGCTGAACGCAACTTCAAAGCGTAGCGACGTGATGCGGGCTGAACTTTGAGGGTAGTTTCCGCCGTCAATTTACAGTATCCAGCTCTGCAAAATGTGGCTCCAGATTTATCTTGTGTTATCGAACTGTTTCTCTTTTGTAGAGCGTTTTGAGGACGCCGGTTGGTTGTTTTCACATTTCATGTAATGGTGCCATGCATGCGGTAGTCGACGCGCACTTGGCGTTTAACGGTTTATAACGCAGCCTCTCCGTGACCACGGCTGATGCAAAGCACCAGTAACGTCGGGCTTAGTAAAAAATATTATAAGTAAGATTAATTAATATATATCCCGTTATATTTGAAGAACTTTTTCTGGTGCTTAAAAAGCTAGAATTTAGTAAAACAGCAACATCGATTGATCGGATGAGAGTCGGTGATAAGAATATCGAAATTCGGTGGATTTCCGAATATCCAAAAGCGAAATAGGTCGACGGCGCATCTTATTGGTATTATAACCTGGCACGATATATAATATTTTCTTCCCAATTTCCACTTAATATATAATAACACTAAAACAATAATAGGAATATTACCAAGCAGAGGAAGCCGCGAAACTAATAAATAATGATTTGTTTAGCATAATCGTTGCTTGATAACGCAATTGTCGCGGAAATCTCCTCGTAAATCTTGGAAACTAATTACTTGTCACCCCGCCCCGACGTTAAGCCAGGTTATGGTCTATCTGGATAAAGCAATAACTGCCGCGTGGGTGTAGTGGTAAAACAGAACATTGAGTTCCACATCACATCCTAGGGCACTAAAGCGTAGTGGTCTGGTGGTGTGGCAGTGATTCTGATCGTTCCTCTAACAGGTTAGTAGCATCCCAGCCTACTCACACCCGAAACTCTGTAATGATTTAACTTTTAAATAAAACTTTAACGGTTTGAAACGAGATATATTTGTTAAACTTATATGAAAATGATTTATAACTTCGGCCCGACGTTTCGGATGCTTTGTAGCAGCCGTGGGCACGAGGAGGCTGCTATATACTGACTGATATATATACTTTATTCTCTTTAAAACTTTAAAAATTATGTAGATTCTTCAAAAACTTTTTGTTTGTCTGTCTGTTCGTCGTGATTCTTTCTACAAAGGGTTTCAAAGAGCAACATCACCGAGAAGAACACACAAGAAACCCAGTCCGGCTTTTTTATCATGTCTTATAAAGTAATACATTGTGAATTTATTAACCTAAGGAGCTATTCATATTACTGCCAGGCGGTCTTGTCATTAAAGAAATCGTTCAGACAATAATACGCCTTTTGAGACAATCTAAATTTTATAACTTTTTAAAATTTATTTATCGACAAATTTGAAACCTCAATACATAGGTCACGACATCCGCCATTGTTTTACAATTTTTTTTGCGTATGGTCTTCAGTCGATGGTTGGTCAAAGTAGCATTTCGTTCAAATGTTATATTACCTAATATCGTTATAATATCTATTTTTTAGAACATAATATAAAAAAAAAATCCCCAACAATACATGTCTATCTTTTAAGACTAATTTGTAAGAACCGTTTTTACATCAAATTCGGTCGAAAATAATGCATAACTAACTAGCTGTCTCAGCGACTTCGTCTGTGTACAATAGTCATTTTGCGTATCAAGTGTAACATGTGCTTTTGTGTGCCTTAATAGTAAATAAATATTTCTTTATTTCTTTCAAACAAACAAACAAACTCTTCAGCTTTATACATTACTATATATTATTTTCGGGATCGTTCGGGATAACGTTTCCGGGATCAGCTAGTTCTAAATAAAAATAGACACTATACAAACGACGCAGCTAGAACTGAAACATTCCGCGTGTCATCCATCTTTTTCCAACGATACCTTTTATCTCTTTCGTCGCATGACATGACGCGTCGTGTTGTCATCCATCAATGGGTCTAGACTTGCCGATATGAAAATATCAATTTCAACTATCAACAAAAAATATGAAATACCACTTAAATAAAATACTTTAACGGTTTAAAACGCGATATATTAGTTAAACTTAGTTGGAAATTATTTTTAACTTCGGCCCGACGTTTCGGATGCTTTGCAGCAGCCGTGGTCACGGGGAGACGGGCTTACTTAAATACTGTCTATAGTCTACTCGCGTAAACTATAGTCAGTATTTAAGTAAGTATTAATGAATGTTACTTCTTGACATGATTTAAAAGAGAAAAGTATGTATCTATCTTTTAAGATCTATTTGCAAACAATGGATGGGTTTGCCAGGACGTGGACTACGTCGTAGGTAAGGAAACCCACAGACTGAAATCGCAACGCGATGAAATTTTTCGGCTCCTTCATTTGTGGCCGGTTCGTGACCCGGACGGAATTTAGATATTCCAGACGAAACCCAATATGTTTCAGAAGAATTATAAATTGACTAGCTGTGTCAGCGACTTCGTCTGCATAGAAAAGTTATTCTGGGCATCCAAATTTTTTTTAACAAACTTCCTCCTAAACGTCGGTCGCGTCCTGTCATGTCAAGATAGACATAGTGTCGCGGACATTTTTTTAAATCACTTAAAGATGAATCAATCTTTCATACATATTTTTGAAGTACCTTAAGCCGTATTCGCCGCGTACGCATCGGAAATTCATTAGGATAAATTTTCCCCGTTTTTCCACATTTCCCGCTGCTGTCGCTGCTCCTATTAGTGGAGCAAAGAAAGAAAATGAAAGAGCAATGTTCTATAGCTCTAACCAACACAAAAGGAATTTATCAATTTGAGCCAGTAGTTCCTGAGATTAGTGCGTTCAAACAAACAAACTTTTCAGCTTTATATATTAGTATAGATTAGGAGCATCGACTCGTAGCACGTCGCATTATTACAACATCACTATAACAGATCGTCATAACCAACCCGCCAGTTAAAATCTCATTGACTTCCATTTCATAATCAAGAATTGCCCGACCGTGGGAACTAGCGCTATAGAATTACGGGGACAATGCGTCAAAAATTATAGCGGGCTGAAAATTCAATTGATTTTGTCAATTCAGTTTGCAAATTGTGAGCCGTGAACCGTAGGGTTGATACAATGGCGTTAATTACTTCGTTCGTCATATTTTGCGTCCGTTTCTGTCCCGTCACGATGATGAGGATCTGAGGAGAATTATTGGGACACCTTCGGGTCTAATGGTAGCATTGTATGGGTTATCAACGTGGGCTCGAGAAATTGTGAAGCCCACAATAACCAGAACGCAGACGAAGTCGCTGGCACAGCTTAAGTATTTTAGAGCTGTGAAATTGGTATTTTCTGTGTATATTTGTAATGGATAAACTAAAAACTATTGCATATTAAAAAAAAAAAAACTCAATTAAAAAGCTACATTTACCCTTAATAACAAAATTATAGTGTTCGAAAACGTTAGGGATCGTTACTAAAACTATAGTGACGTACAAATAAAACACTAACAGTTTAAAACGCGTTAGTTAATTAAAAACTAAATATATCGCGTTTTGAACCGTTAAAGTGTTTTACTTAAATGTGTACTACTCGCGTATACTACAGACCGTATATAGTGAGTTATCTAATTTCTTAACTTTTGAATAGTTCAATATCTTTGACGTCATTGCACATGATTGCACTATATAAAGAACGATTTAAGATTGAGACAAATTTACTACACGGTCAGGACTTGAACCGGCAACTACGGCGTTCCGTGCTGTTGCTGCAACCAATTGAGCTATCTTATTAATATTAGTAACATTGCAACCCTATAGTTAAACACGAGGGTGGATGTTACAAGCGCGAGGGTAACATCAAACTAATTATTCCTCACACGTTGCACGTCTTGCAGCTTATTGCATAACTACGTCACTTGTACTATGCATCCTCATATTCATAGTATACACGATTTCTTCTAACTTCTACTCTAGAATAGTCAAAATAATTGATAGGAAATGTAAATGAATGAATAAAAAACCTAGTTTAGTTTATAAAACATTTTTAATCGTTTAAAATAAAATAAAAAAGACTTTTATTTCAAACGGTTTGGAAAAGGATAGAGTGGAGTAGAGTGAATGGAGTGGAGTAGAGTAGAGTCTGGTTAGTGGAGTGGAGTAAAATAGAATTACCTTCTGTCAGAAAACACAACATAAACTAAAAAACAATTCTTAATTGTAAATTCCAGCACAGCCCGTGTCAACCATTGTAAAATCGAAATAAAAGAATTTTAATTCAATAACAAAGCTTTAACTATATAAGTTAAGTTAATTTAAACTACGACCTGGCGTTTCAGATGCTTTGCAGCAGCTGTGACGCGACGGTGCTTTAATGTGTACTACTCGCATGAACCACAAATTTTAGAATTAACTATATATATACATTTAAATAAAGCGCTTATATTGTTAAAACAAATATAATTCTACTTTATTATTAAAAATGAACGCTGTGAATACCGGTTCAAGGCCTCCCCTGTTTGTAATTTTTTTTACTAAAATAGATTTTTAATTTATGTATTAGTTCAACTTATGTACTATACTTATAGATTTTTATATATATTTGTTAATAGTTTAAGATCAAAAAGTAAATAACTATTTAAATTAAATACGTATAATGTATTTAACAATTTAACGGTTTGAAACGTGATATATGTTTAGTAAAATTTGTTTGAACGACGTTTCGGATGTTTTGCAGCAGCCGTGGTCACGGGGAGACTAAAAATGGAAGGTGTCTCTGACGTACGTCTGACGTGACGTCAAAGTAAAAAACTGCTATGCTAGCGCCACCTGTTCCGTTGAAGTTAGTATTTGGTGAAACTGGCCAAATACTAACCAACGACTAAGCTACGTCTACAATGAATACTAACAAACTAAAAATATATCGCGTTTTAAACCGTTTAAGTGTTTTATTTAAATTTGTACTACTGGCGTAAACTACAGACAGTATTTTAGCACAATATAGTGTAAAAGCTACTCAGCCACGTTGGGACTAATGTTCCATCACTGATATTCTCTGGCAGTATTAAGTACTTAATTATTCATTAATTATTGAAATTATAATAATATTAAATGAAACAACAACAAACAAAGATATTGAATTAATTTCGCATTTCGATTTATTAAAAACTCGCTCACGAATATCGTTCAGCGCGCGCGTGCACCGAATTTTTATGCGAATTCTGTCGTTCAGTTCCAGTTTTTGAACTAGAGATTTAATAGAACTTCTGATTATATTAATTTAGTATTCATATGCTATATTTTGCAGAAATGTAATTTATTTAAAACTCACATCGTACATACAATAACACAAAACATTTAAACGTCCACTCGTTAGCTGTAACAGCGACTTCGTCCGCGTGGAATAGTTATTTTGGGTATCCATTTTTAATTCGAACCAGTAGTTCCTGAGATTAGCGCGTTCAAACGAACAAAATCTTTAGCTTTATAATACCAATATACTCGTAGATAGCTAGCTGAATGTATTTTCGATTAATTCGTTGTATTGTCTGGAGTGTGATCAAAGACGGAAATATTTTTCAAATCGTTCACGAATGACTTGCAACAGTATTTATTGGAATCCCAGTTAAGTTCCCAGGATAAGTTTATATAATAAATCACAGTGGAAAATATAAAATGAAATCCAGTTTACCTATCTAGTATAGAGCAGACGCAAATCTGTGTCCGTTTCACTGAATTTTCGATAAGTAACTGTAAATAAATACTTTTAACGGTTTAAAATGTGACATATAAACTGTTAACCCATTTTTAAATCTGCTACTATAACGCTATTTGCTTAGCCCTACTTAGGCTAAACAAATGGCGTTATCGTAGCAGAATTGACTTTGACGTTAGGAACACCCTCCGAGTTCAGTCCCCCCGTGACCACGGCTGCAAAGCATCCGAAACATCGAGCCGTGGTGAAAATAAATTAAAAAGAGCTACCTTATTTATTTTGTGTTTTTAACCGTTAACAGTGTTTTATTTAAGTACGTCAGTTTGCATAGAATAAAGACAATACTTAAGCACATAGTTGATCAATCTTCTATGCCCTGCCCGATCGAAACAGTTTTTGTGTCCCCGGGTTTGAACCTAAAACTTTTCGTGCCTAATTGAATTACTACAAAACACTCTCGCTATCTATTTCATACTTTAATCGTTGACATTTAACGGCTTACAACGTGAAATATATAAATTAAGTTATTTATAATTTATTTTAACTAAGAACCGATGTCTAGGATATTTTGCGGACGTTGTCACAGAGAGACGACTGGTAAGCTACCGCCATCTGTTTTAAACGGTATATTTCGCATTTTAAACCGTTAAGTGTTTAATTAAAATGTGTACTACTCGCATAAACCACAGACAATACTTAATAGCTTGCGCGAGTGTTGACGTAACGATCCGACAGTGCATAGGTCGGTTTAAATCCAGAGTTTGTCAATAGACGAGAACAATGAGACTCAAGACCCGACCGTTTCAAGTGGAAGTCAAATTTAACTCTATCTATATCTTCGTATAATTCGAGCTGACTTGGCAAACATTTGCCATATGAAGTATTTTAACTAAGTTTGATTACTATAACAAGTATGAACATAACAAAACTTTTAAATTAAACGGTTTTATTTGGACATAATCATCGTGTTTTACTAGTGCTGTCCTTTCATTTGATACCCATATTGAGGGGGCTAAGGAAAAATGTGTAATCCGCCATTTTGTATCGGCGGCCATCTTGTGTTGTGTGTGTACCACATTTCAGATCAATCTGACAACAGGAAGGTGCTTATATTTCAATTTACAATTTTGACCCAAATAAATAAATTCCGTACGGGTCGAGCTAAATAAAACCGGTTACCGAAAACGGTTCTTGTGACTTTATCTATGTAAATTAAAATTAAATAAATAAATAAAATAAATCTTACATCGGACTGGTAGCAATGGCTAACAATCAACGGGTTTCTATTCCCACCTGGTCTATGATATTTCTATCCAATTTATAACTTTTCTGAAACATGTTAGACTTCATCTGGGAATCTGGATATTATATGGGTGATAGGAATATCGAAATTCCGTCCTGGTCGCGAACCACCGTCCACAGGTGGAAAAGTCGCCGAATTTAGTCGTATTTCGGTCTTTGTGGATTCCCGAATGACAAAAAAGGTCGACAACACATCTTGTTCAAATTGTATGTGGCTGGAGTATTTTATTCATGCCCCATGCCTGTTTGTCCACTATCATAAAACATTTTTAGATCGTTTAAAGAAAAGATCAGATGTTTAACAGTTGTCATAGGCAAGCAAGTAAATCACATGTGGCATTTTAAATGATACACAATACGCTTTGCAGCAGCCGCGGTCTCCCCGTCACCACGGCTGCTGCAAAGCATCCGAAACGTCGAAAGGCCGAAGTTAGAAATAATTTTCAAATAAGTTTAACTAATGTATCGCGATTTTAAAGGTTAAAGTGTTTTATTTAAATGTGTACTACTCGCGTAAACTATAGACAGTATTTTTAAACACAATGTTTTACTTAAATAAAATATTGTTAACGGTTTAAAACACGTAATGTTTGAAACTGTTAAAAGTGTTTTTTTTTATTAATCTTCTCTCTTCCCCCCAAACTACTGATTGAAAAACGAAATCCTGTCCTGGGGTCATGGGCCTGAGGTCAATTTTGCAATTTGCAATTTCCCCACTGATCTCCTTAAACTGTGGTAGCCACAATGTGTCTGATTACCTCGTAAAGAATCGCAAACATCGCTCACTTATATTGCAGCTGTATATTTCACTCCTGCATATGAGCTTGCAGGTTTTATCGACGTCGATATTGCAAGTTTAAGCTGGCTCACTGAACACATTTGATTCTTGATCATTTCTGTCATTTGCTTTCGAATGCAGTGAAAAATCTATAATAATATTATAAAATAGAGTAAATCAAGATGTGACTTTAAACTAGGGAACTACAGACTATATCAATAATAAATAAAAACAAATTATATAAAACGTAAACTTAATAAAGTGTGTGTGCGTGTGAAATGAATGCAAAATAATGCATGTCGTTTACGCCAGTAGTACATATTAAAATAAAACAATTTTAAATTAAACACTTTAACGGTTTAAAACGCGATATATTTTAGTAAAATTTGCTTGAGAATTATTTTTAACTATATAGGTACATATACATACATTGTAACTATGGCTCCACGTTGAGATGGGGTCCGTGGTCACGGAGGGACTGAAGATAGAAGCTAGTTCCTTCTATGCCAACTGCGAGGAAACAGATGGCGCTAGCGTACGCTGACATTAGAGTGACCCCCTGTGACCACGACTGCTGCAAAGCATCTGAAACAACGGGTTGTATTTAATATAAAAATAGTTAATAAACGTGCAATGTATTGTTAACATTCCGCGTTTTAAATGGTAAAAAGGTGGAGAAGTGATGAAAATAAAACGTCCTATGTACGTGGTGTACTCCGATGACAAGAACTTCACAGAATTTTAAATTGAAGAAAATTATTACCACGCCTTGAACCGGCATCTACAGCGTTTCGCGCTGCCTTAACCGATCGAGCGAACGTGTCCTACACACACCAGTCATCGTGGAATTTTCGTGAAATTTCAGAGTTTGACGTTTGATAACTTTAATATTTGTTACACTGTCTAAAAATTCTGGGATTAAACACAATTAGGTGGTTACAGTGATCAAGAGGCGGTTGTTTCAAAGTTATTCAAAAAGTTACCATCGCTTTCATTCCAAGGAACATGTCTCATTGAATAATCAATTCTTTGAGCAGTTTGCCTATTCGGATTTGAAATTATACGGAATAAATTGCTCTTTGGAATAACCTCCCCCCGTCCCTTTAAGGAGTTAAGGGGTATCGCCCTCACGGCCGACGTCAGATCGTAGTAAAAAAGTGCTCACTAAATACCGTCTGTAGTTTACGCGAGTAGTACTACATATTATAAATCAAAGTCGCTTGTCCTGTCCCTACGTACACTTAAATCTTTAAAACTGCGCAACAGATTCTGATGTGGTTTTTTAATAGTTAGAGTGATTCGAGAGGAAGGTTTTTATATAGTATATTTAATATCTGAATTGCGCCTGTTAGATTTTTATATTAAAAATATAGATATAGATATTGGAATTTGACTTTCTAAGATTTTATGGATATTCTGTAAAAAAAGAAGATATAGTGTCAAAAGCTATTTCGTTAAACAAGATATATTTCAGCAACGTATTCCCCATAATAACAGCAACATATTTATTGTATATGTTTATGTATATACAAACGTCTAATTAAACAAATAATGGTACCCCAATTATATGTACATTTTATAGATATTTATCTAGATATTACACAAGGCTCCAAAATACGTTAAACAAGAGATGTTTCTGGTCCAACCAACGATCACCGTACGTTTTCTTAATTGACATATATTGATGTCAATGGAATATAATAAAAAAGTATATATATCATAACCTATTTATTACAATATAATAATGTACATCATACATCATACCCTCCAACGTTCCAAAATAAGTTAAACAAGAGATGTTTCTGGTCCAACCAACGATCACCGTACGTTTTCTTAATTGACATATATTGATGTCAATGGAATATAATAAAAAAGTATATATATCATAACCTATTTATTACAATATAATAATGTACATCATACATCATACCCTCCAACGTTCCAAAATAAGTTAAACAAGAGATGTTTCTGGTCCAACCAACGATCACCGTACGTTTTCTCAAAAGCAACTGCCTACCCGCTTTACAGCGCACCCTCTATTATAACAAACTAACAACCGACCAAGTGTTAGACGGACGTCATCGAATATTACGAACATAATTTTTAAACATTTTGTAAACTACCTGCATTTATACATAACAAAAATAATGATTTATACTAAGTTTAATTACATATATACAAAATAATTCAAATAATCTGTTAAGCCCAAGCGAAGCCCGGGCGGGTCACTAGTTTATAATATCTATAATTTGAATCATTACTCAAAAATATTCAACATCCCTATAAAATCTCTTATGTTACGGCGACAGTAGAGGAGAACATCGATATTGTTCCCAGAATTCCCTGATTCCCGGTTAAATCGACGTTTGATATTGGCGTACAAACAACCCTTCAGCAACGATCTGCTAAGGCCGCGGTCGCCTATCTATACTAATATTAGCATTTTGTTTGCGAATCTCGGGAATTTAATCGAATTGAACATTATACTTGTGTTGAAAGTATTTATCGAGGAAGGCTTTAAGCTATAAAGCATTAGGTTTGTATTTAATAACATATTTTAATATTACCTCTCTGAATCGTCTTCTCAAATTATTTTAATTATTAAGTCAAACTTTAAAAACATACTTAGCATTGTATAAAACTATTATAGCTATAGTGTTACCCTTATTATTATTGTAAATCTCCATATTCAAGGTTCCTGGAAGAAATCGCTTTTTAGCGATAAGGCCGCCTTTTCTCGCTACATTTAGTTTTTTTTTATTAAGTTTATTTTGTGGTGAAAATAATGTATTTTTTGTTTGTACGTTTGTTTGTTAGGTTGCGACCTATGGGAGCGAAGAAACAGTCCTTCGCTTTGTCCATCGCATCCGAACCTACTGGTTATTTATGTCAGACGAGAACAGACAAGCATAATGTTCACTAGATGGGTGAAATACCCTAGCCATATAACATATAAACTATACTATTTTGGCTTTAGATATTCGGAAATCCACAGACTGAAATCGAAACGTGGTTAACTTTGTCTGCTTTATTGTTTATTGACGGTGGTTCGTGAAGTATGAAATTTCGTTCTTAGCACTTTTCCGAAGTCTATCAAAGACTATCTCTCAAAAAAATATATAAATTCATTACAATGAGGGGCCCCGGTGTGGATCGAATTTGCGACCCTTTGATACATTCGTACCATTGGGCCCGTCAAAATTAATCAATATGTATATGTTAGACAACTTTAATATTTTTCACATGGACAGAGCAACAGCACGCTGTGGATGCCAGTTCAAGATTTTTTTATCTGTATATTTATTTAACAATGGCTCAACAAAAAAAGATGCAATCCTGAACTCAAAATAATGTAAATAACTCGAACACACGAGTATTTTCGTATCGATCAGTGCTTTGTGATTACGCCATCTATAGCGGCCTATAGCGTTTATAGGAGACCGCTGCCTTAAAGATTCCATGGATGCAGGGTTGGCTTCTCGGTAACCTATTAACTGTGTGTCGCTGCGAATTATCCGTCTTAATTACAAAGACAGCTTATTGAAGGTATTTCCTAGTATTGTAGGTGTTGGCAGTATGTTTGATTATATGTATTACTAGCGATCCGCTCCGGCTTTACTTCTGTGCAATGCTAATAAAAAATACACCACAGTAAAACTGTGAACGCTATATATAAAAACCTTCCTCTTGAATCACTCTATCTATTAAAAATCGTATCAACATCAGTTGCGTAGTTGTAAAGATTTAAGCGTACATATGAACAAAAAAAGCGACTAGTGGTTATACACTAGCGGTGTCAGCGACTTCGTCGGCGCGGAATAGTTTTTTTTCCGGGCGTACGAGAAGAGGAGGTCTGGTATTGCAAACCTCCTCTTCTCGAACTCACGACCTAACTTAGTAATACAGCCGGAGCTCGAACCAGCGGCCTGTAATTTCATCTGCAACGATTATTTTACATTACGTTAAAATATTTGTGTACCAAATTTCATTCAAATCCGTTCAGTAGTTTCGGAGTTAAAGCCGCACAGACAGACAGAGTTACTTTCGCATTTATAATATTAGTATAGATAGCCTTCCTCGAGAAAGCTCTAACCCAACACAAAATGAATTTTTCAATTCGAACCAGTAGTAGTTCTTGAGATTAACACGTTCAAACAAACTTTTCAGCTTTATATATTAGTATAGATAGATTTATTGTTATAAATAGTTACGGTCGTACACGGCATTTAGTTTAACATATTAGGTAGGATTAAACAAAAAAAATCTGAGTTTTTTTTATATTTATTATTCTACATTTCGGTCGGACAGGGCACAGAATTTTACACTTTGGAATATCGATGTGTAATCGAGTGTAACAGACGACCGCCGGTATGGACCAACAAAACCGCATATGAATTAAAAAACAAGAATCAGCAACCACTAACGAAAACGTTTATAAACAAAACCGCGGATCGTTAAGCACGTTTTACGAGTGAGCGTGAAATATTTGTCGAAATAACACGTAACCACCTAGCAGGCGAGGGGCCAGCGGTGGGACTTATTTGGATATGATGCGTACAATAATCTTTTTATCCTTACACCTATATAAGCACGCAGCTAAATAAAACATTTATAATGGTTTGAAACGCCATTATAAGTTTATATATTTACAATTTATTTTAAATATGGCCCAACGCGAGTTTTAGTACATATTTAAATAAAACACTTTAACCTTTAAAAACGCGATATATTAGTTAAACTTATTTGAAAATGATTTTTAACTTCGGCCCGACGTTTCGGATGCTTAGCAGCAGCCGTGATCACGGGATGACTAAAGATGGAGGATGTCTCTGACGTTAAAGTAAAAATCAATAATTTCCAAATAAGTTTTACTAATATATCGCGTTTTAAACCGTTAAAGTGTTTTATGTAAATGCCCCAACGGTTCGTATGCTTTCCAGCTGTGGTCCCACAGAAACCACAGCTGTTGAAAGTCATAAAAAAAATTCACGTTTTAAATCGTTAAAGGGGTTTTATTTAAATATGTAATACTGGCATAAACTACAGATTTTAAACAGCTTTATATTGTACACAATTGACCTCTCCAACTTTTTGTTTATTAACCTACACTATTAACCGTTTAATATTCGAGACATATTGATATTTTTAAAATATATGTCTTGTTTCAAACCGTTAAAATCTTAATAGCAACTCTTGCATAGCAAATATAAGAAAAAGTTAAAAATGATTTTTTTTTCGTTATGATAGAGACGCAAGATGCGCTGTCGGCCTATTTTAACTTTGGCTCTTCGAAAATCAACAGACGGAAACCAAATCGTAATTAATCAAGACTTTTTCGGGTACCCCGGGCAGAATTCCGATATTCCTACCGCCCATTTAATTGACCGCCTCTATAGCCAAACGGTTAAACGTATTGCCTAGCAGCGTTAAGCGCGAGAGGTCTTGGGTTCGAGTCCCAGGGAAACATAAAATTGTTTCGGTCGGGCAGGGCACGGAAGTCTGATCAACTACTTGCCTGTTAAAGAACGGATCAGTGAAACGGACACAGAAATGTGTTCGCCCCATGCCCCACGAGGGGGAAACGGGATTTCACTTTTACCGCCATATCCAGTTTTCTAGACGAAGTCCAACATATTTCAGATATATTATAGATCCATTAGAAGCATGTTGCACCTAAATGGGATCGAAGCCGTGACCTGTTGGTTATTAGTCAAACATAGCTACCACTACACCAACGTTCGTTAAAATCTACGACAAATACCTTTGCTCCATACCACGAGACATGCGGCACTCGATGATGTTAATTTGAAAATTAACTTTTATTGTTTCACGAATTTGGTAGTTACCGCTTTATCGGCCCGTATTTATTTCAAACTCTGCGGTCTACCATATTTTGTTAATGTAATTTCCTCTTTAAATACTGTCTATAGTTTACGCGAGTAGTACACATTTAAATAAAACACTTTAACGGTTTAAAACGCGATATATTAGTTAAACATATTTGAAAATGATTTTTAACTTTGTCTCCCCGTGACCACGGCTGCTGCAAAGCATCCGAAACGCCGGGCCGAAGTTAAAAATCATTTTCAAATAAGTTTAACTAATATATCGCGTTTTAAACCGTTAAAGTATTTTATTTAATTTCCTCTTTATTATATTCAGTAGCCAACTTTCTTTTACCATCTGAAGTACTAGCTGTGTCAGCGACTTCGTCCGCGTTATTTTTGGCATCCGAATGTTTTTGCAAGCCTCCTCTTCAGGTTTATAAATGTAAGCTGTTCCGTCGTTCTTGCAAGTTAATCTTCAAAGACAGACATACAGCGTCGCGGACTTTTTTTAGATCATTCAAAGAGGAATCATTCTTTCATACACATTTTTTGGGTACCTTGAACCATTTTCGCACCGTGCGCATCGGAAATCCACAAAGATGTATAATTTTTTTCATTTTTATTTCACATCTCCAGCTGTATCTTCGCTTCTATTAATCAGAGCGCGATGTTTTATAGCCTATAGCCTAGTAGTATAGTCTCCCCGTGACCACGGCTGCTGCAAAGCATCCGAAACGTCCGGCCGAAGTTAAAAATCATTTTCAAATAAGTTTAACTAAAATATCGCGTTTTAAACCGTTAAAGTGTTTTATTTAAATTTTTAGATTATTTAAAGTAGATTCTATGCTTCATAGCATCGGGGACTAAAGAAGGACTGTGTCCCTAATGTCAAAGTCCAATGTGCTACGCTACCGCCATCTGTTTCGTCGTAGTTGGTATTTAGAGCTAGCTAGGTCCTTACGTCATAATTGAAATAAAATGTAAATAAGGTAACTAATATTCTTCGCGTATTACACCGTTAAAAGTATTTTACCTAAACGCTATCGAGTAATTGGTTTTAAATTAAACGCTTTTAAGAACTTCCGTAGTCTGCATAGTGTCCGAAACGTAGGGTCGCAATTAAATGAAGTTAATATAGGCAATTAAAATAGGTAATAGATTTCGAGTATTAAAGTGTTAAACTTGTTCTATTCAAAGGCAATCAAAAAATTCTCTTAAATTAAACACATTTAAATACCCCAGTAATTAAGGCTTTTACAAAGTATTCGAAACGTCGGGTCATACTTAAAAATAAGTTTAGTAAAAGATTTCGCGTTTTAAACATATTAAAGTTTTTTATTTAAAAGCTATTAAAAAAATACCTCGGTGATTAAGGCTGTTGCACAGCAAGCGAGACGTCGAGTTGTACTTACTAAGTTTACTAAAAGAATTCGCGTTCGAAACCGTTAAAATGGGCTTAAAACAATGTTTTTACTAGCTTGGAAGGTGTAAAACATTTTCAAGCGATTTCATGTTAATGACACCATAATATTTTCGCGGACCACTGTATACACAACATCGACACTATATTTTTTTACTAAAAGCAAGCTTCGCTTCCCGCCTCACTTTTGTACGATGAATTTAAAAAACTCGTTACAAATTCAAAATACAACACCGCACAAGAGCGAGTCAATCGACGCTTGTACGGTTCCGTACCAATGACTAAGTAAAAATAGCAGGTAAATCAGATTTACTATTTAACTAAAAAACTTTAACGGTTTAAAACGCGATTTTCTTTAGTTCAACTTATTTAACAATTATTCTAACTAGTTTAGTCTCCCCGTGACCACGACTACTGCAAAGAATCCGAAACGTCGGGCCGTAGTTACAATAATAAATTTAACTAATGATTATCGCGTTTAAAACCGTCAAAGTGTTTTATTTAAATGAGTAGGGTACTCTTCGCGTAAACTACAGCACATTTAAGATTAAATATTGTAGCCTTTTTATTATGCAGTAAAAAAAGATGTCATCTATGCTAACATATAAAGCTGGTGAGTTTGTTTGACTGTTTGAACGCGCTAATCTCAGGAACCACTGGCTCTTACTTTGCAGAAACCAAATTTTGGCGCCCAAAGAAAGAATAGTTAATTCTACGCGCACAAAGTCGCTCGCAGAGGCAGTCTCTTTTAGACTTTGTGGTTTGCGGAACCCGAAAGCGCGAACTTTCCGCGTTTCCAATTAAAATCCCCGAACTCGATTAATATTTTTATAATCACGCAAAATTACTAGCTAACTCGTTAGCAGTTTGATACCGTCGAAAATAAAAACTCTTTTTTATAGAGCATCTTGCAATAGCTTTTCATTTCGAGACGGGAAAGTAGAAAATAATTACGTTCAAATCAATGAAAATGAAATTCAGTTTTTCCTCGCTGAAAAAGAAAAAAGAAAGAGATAAATTCTAGATGTGAAGAATATTTAACTTAATGTTTAAAAGCAATTTTTATAATTGCTTCTTAGCTTCTTTTAAGATAGACAAGGACAGATAAGCCGGAATAGGTCGACGACGCACCCTGGCCAAATCACGTATCACCGTAATCCTTCATCGCGTTTCGGCTTCAGTCTCTAGATTTCCGAATATCCAAAGCCAAAATATATTGACAGTGCATCTTGTTATGATGCTATTATGGGCAGGTCTGTTCCCCTCTATCATTAAAAAAAAAAAGTAACGGATTCTGAAGTTACCCTTCTCTGTCAAATATATTTTTTTAGAAACAGATGCACATTCCTCAATGTAATTAATAAAGGAAATTGGACCTTTAATTTTAAAAACACACCACTTATTGCCAGAAACTGCACAGAGAGGTCGTTAGTTGGCTAACACGGGCAAGTTTCTCTCGAGTAGTAACATTTATTTGTGTAGGTAATTTTTTTTTCTATTTGTTTCAACAATCGCGTCGATGTGTTGTCCGTTATAACTGGAAGAATGTTTGCACGTTGAATTATGTACATATTTAGAACATTGTATTTTGTACATATTTAGAAGGAATAAATACTTTTAACGGTATTAAACGTTATCATTAACTTATAATAACTCGGGGGACTCGCCGTGCCCACGATTGCTGCAAAGCATCAGAAACGCAGGGCCGTAGTTAAATTAAATTAAAAATAAGTCATAAGATATTTCGCATTTAAACCGTCATACTTGTTTTATTTAAGAGGCCTAATATTTTTTTAAATAATGGTAACGTTATATTTCGTCTGGGTTTCTGATGTTTTGCGAACTTCTAAAAAAGATTCGCGTTTAAAACGCGTAATGTATTAGTTATCTCATTGTTTATTTTTGTTTACTACGGCCCGACACTTCGGATAGTTTGCAGCAGCCGTAATCACGAAGGCCGTAATTAATATTAATTAATAAAAAATAAGTAACAATATATTTCGCGTTCCAAACAGTTAAAATAATTTTTATTTAAAGGGTGACGGATCGACAAACGCGGCTCTGGACTCAACGCAATTTCCCTTAGCCATTATTTATTCTGTAATCATCAAAAACAGCTGTGCAGTCGTCGGGCCGTTTCATCCCGATTTATTTAACGGAAATGTAATCGACACTCGAATTAAACGCTCGTAAACATAGCATAAACATATTTCATAAGAATACTTATCCTCGTGTTGTCTCTTTCGAATTGCTTATTTTCTTCATTTCATTTATTTTGTAGATAGTGGAAGGGGACAGGGACGGAATCAGTTGAACAAAATATTCGTTTTTTATTTTATATTACATGATTCTTAAAAACATTATTTTTTTTATTTATTTATTCATTTATACATAAAGCATTTACAACAAGAGCCAAAACATGCAGTATGGGAAATTAGCTAGAAGTATTATCTAAGAAATATAAGCATCTAGATTTGAAAGACCATGGATTTACATTAAATATATCATGTGCGCTAGTTACTGCTAGGAAATTATTCAACAAACGAATAGTACTTTGTGTTGGAGCCATGTAAGCCAACTGCGTGCGTCGCCGCTCCTCCGCCAACACCTTTCGGTTGCGTAAGCTTATAGTGCGCTCTGACGCCTAAAGACCACATGTCTCCCACACTCGATCCCGCCATTCAAAAGAAGGAAGTAGTGCCACATTTTTGACATATTTCATCTTTGTTCTAGTGTTGTCATGCCAACCATACCTAAGACAAAACCTGAGGGATAAGCGTAAGTAGGATAATATCCATATAAACGTTTATATAATAAACGAGCAAATTTTCGCTGAACCCTTTCGAGCATAAATATATATTTTGATTCATGGGGGCTCAAAACTATGGAACTATATTCTACGGTACTTCGCACATATGCATAATATAAGCAGAGCAGACGCTGAATGGTGGAAAGGTTGGAAATCTGTCGTATAATAAACCCGAGCCTTTAATTTAAATTTATTTTAATGTAAATTTTTTGTTTAAGCCGTTTTGGTATCTTAAACCTATTTCGGAAAGCAACGGAAACCCTCAGCGGAGAACAAATTTCCCCGTAGTTCCCGAGGTTATAGTTTGGAGTCCGTCCCTGTTTAAAGCAATATTAGGGGGCTTAGTGCGCGATTGATGTGGCTCGCTTAATGATAGGAGAGACATGGGAAAGCCCAGTAAACATTGCCATAAACTAAATGGCATTTTACTTTTTTATTGTATTTAAGCCAGTATCAACTTTATTCGTGAGACACCGATAACTGTGTTGGTTCTGAATATCTAGTACCGTTATCGTAAAAATAAATATTACAAGTAGTTTACGCGAGTAGTACATATTTAAATAAAACACTTTAACGGTTTAGAGCGCGAAATATATTAATTGACTAATTTACAAGTTATTTTAACTACGTCATGGGGGGACTGAAAATGGAAGGTGCCCTAATGCCAAAATCAAATTCTGACATTCGTTCGTCTGTTCGCTTGTTCAGTTTCGTCTATGTTGGTATTATGCCAAGTATATTTACCGTATTAAACCGTTAAAAGTATTGTATTTATGTGTACTACTCCCGTCAACTATTGACAAAACGGCGTTGAAGGTTGAAGTGTTTTATTTAAACTTTGAATTATATTTAAATTTAAAATTGACAACACTGTATCATCATATAATTTATTACAAATTTGCTCGTAAAGTGGTTGTAATTACACCAATTTCAATATCGTAATGTATCCATTGCGTACTTGTGCGATAATGTAATGTAAAAGGCACGTGTTTTTTTCTTAGCAAAGAGTTTTTATGTCAAGAAAGTGGTCAAGATTTTATGAATAAAATTAACTTTGGGAAATAAAATATAACAAATAAACATTTAATTCTTTATATTTTTATTCAACAAAGGAATTTATATTCAACCATTCGACAAAAATACAGCGACTGTATTTCGCGTTAATTTAAATTGTTAAAAATGTTATGTTTTCGCATTTAATTTGTAATTTCTCAGTTAAATGGTCGTCCGAAAATAGATTGAATTGTTCGTTAACGGTAATTGCAAGCTATATGCAAGCTAATTAAGCTAATTGCACATTCCGTCTATACTAATATATAAAGCTGAAGAGTTTGTTTGTTTGAATGCGCTAATCTCAGGATTTTTTTTTAATAATAGAGGAAACAACCAAGCATGTGGTTTCACTGAATAGTAGGACGCGCTGTCGGCCTATTTTGGCTTTGGATATTCGGAAATCCATAAAGAAACCGAAACGCGATTAAGCTTCACGGCCTTTTCATCTGTGGGCGGTGGTTCGTGACCCGGGCGGAATTTCTACTTTCCTACCACCCATTTTATATCTAAATTTCCAGACAAAGTCCAGCATGTTTATTAGTTGGATATCGAACCCAAGACCCATTGATCATTAGCGATACATTTCTACCATTATAGAGGTGAATAAGAGGTTTGCAAATACAAATTTCGAGGGCAGAGATAACTAGTGTAGGCGGACGAAGTCGCTGACACAGTTAGTGTTACATGTAATTGACATTTTAACAACGAAATGATGCGATATATATTTATTATAGACATTAGCTTTAAAACATTAAAAATTATTTTTATATTGAAAAATGTTACTTTAATTGGGAGAACCAAAAATAATGGAGAATTAAAAATAAAGGACTTCTTAAATGTTATATGGCTGAGAAACTCAATCGACTTTTCTGCTATAAAATAGTATGGACAATTTCCACTTACACAACATTTACATATTTAAAAACTAAGATAAGATACTGTCTGTTGTTTACGCGAGTAGTACACATTTAAAAAGGACTTTAACGGTTTAAAACGCGAAATTATTAGTTTCATTTACAAATTAGTTTGGAGCAGCCGTGGCCACGGGGAGGGGAAACGTCGAGCCTTAGGTATAAAGACTTTGTAAACAACTTTCTTACAACTCACAAATATATTTTGCGTTTTAAACCGTTAAGTGTTTTTTTATTGCATACAGTTGAAATATTAACAAAATACATTAGCACAAAAAGATAATGTGGTTTCGGCCCGATGTATCGTCTCCCCATGACCACGTCTGCTGCAAACTAATTTGTAATCGAGCTTAAATAATAATTTCGCGTTTTAAACCGTTAAACTCCTTTTTTAAATGTGTACTATGAAACGTCGTTCGAAAGATTGCCAGTTCAAGTCCTGCCCGTGTCGTATTTTTTTTTTCAATAATCGATGATTAATTAATATAGCGCCATATGCAAGTTTGAAAATTTTCAAACAATTCTAACTAATATATTTCGCGTTTCAAACCGTTAAAATGTTTAATTTAAAAGCTGGGATACGACTAGTTTAAAAGATGCGAACTGTCTATCACTTGTACTGGTGTTGCAATAAGTCAAGTGTTCGTGGAAGATTCACTAGGGAAGGCTGTCGAGACAGTACTGTACTGTATAGTAAATATAGTGTGGTTCAACGTGGTTCAACGGGCATTGCTTTAGCGCTTCGAACCTGTAAATAACATTGAGAGAAATAACAGTTGTTTTTAATTAAATCAGGCTTTCAAAATGTATATTATTAATTCACTTCTCGTGAAATTAATTTCAACTTTGACACTTACAGCACTAAGCGCTGCCAGCTAGCAAGATCGTAGGTTCGAAGCGCGCCTTAGTCACAACTTTTGCGATATGACGAACACAACATAATTCTTGTAAAATGACAGTTAAAACAGAGAAATCTTTCGTTTGACATTTTTATTAAATACCCTGGCCACATAACATCTACACGAGTTGCGGTGTCGACCTATTTTGGCTTAAGATATTCGGAAATCCACAGACTGAAACCGGAGCGCGATTAAATTCACGGTTTTTTCATCTGTGGTTCGAGATATAAAATTATAAATTGACTAGCTGTGCCCGCGACTTCGTCCGCGTAGAATAATGACTTGGGGTGGAATTGTTAACTATTTAGGCTGTTTATTAATTTATGTACGGGCGCCTCAACACTCACTCCCACTCCCACTCCTATTCCCAAAAACGCACAAAGAAGAAAGTTTCATTGTCCTAGCTTCAAAAGCCATAAATTTCCATACAAACTTTCATCCCCTTTTTCAACCTTTTTTTGACATTAAAAAGTAGTCCTTTTTCTGATTTTAAAATATCTGTGTACCAAATTTCATTTCAATCAGTTCAGTAGTTTCGGAATTAATGCCGGACAGACAGACATACAGACAGAGTTACTTTCACATTTATAATATTAATATAGAATAATAAAGATTAGAAAAATGTTGGATCCGCTGGAGATCGAACTCGTGACACATGGATTATTGGCTATATATTGCTAGCATTAGACCAAGGAGGTCATCAGAAGTTATATACAGTTGACCTGAAATCAGAACAGTTAAATTTATAAAGAGTTAACATCATACAATTTTATGTGCTATATCAAAGTTGCGAACTCAAACTAGTGCACTCGTAAAAGTTGGGGTTTGTCTGGCAGGATGTATGACGCTGTATACAGGGTGTTTAAGTTTAAATCCCAGTTTTTTAAATACTGTCTATAGTTTACGCGGTAATACACATTTAAATAAAACACTTTAGCTGTTTAAAAGGTTACCACGTTACCACGGCTGCTGCAAAGCATCCGAAACGTCGGCCAGAAGTTATAAATAAGTTTAACTAATATATATATAGCGTTTTAAACCGTTAAAGAGTTTTACTTAAACCACTGGTTCGAATTAAAAACAACATGTTCGTGCTGGTTAGAGAATTTAAAACAACAACGGATAAACAGCGAGAAACGCGGTAAAAAAAGAGGAAAATTATTATTAACCTTTGTGACTTTGGATGCGTATGCTTCAAAAATCGAATAAGAAGATTTCGGCTTTGGATGTTCAGACGTAATAAAACTTAAAGGGTTTTTATCTATTGACCGATTAGACCATTGTTCGACACCTGGACAGATTCATGTTTATGCATGTTTATAGTTAAAAATGGTATAAATTGACCGCAAAAATGTTAGACGCGGTGGATTACTTTGCTACAATTAAACGACGAGCCCTTCATATTTCCGATACGAAATTATAATAGGTTACAGAAATTAATTACATTGTTTATTTCTGGACAGATAAACGTTGAAAAAATCGCAGCTCTTTAATGCTCTCTGTGAATTGATGTCGACAGCTAACAATTGACAATTGACAATTGACATTGACATTGACATAACGCCTGCCCACATATCATAGTTTTGGTAGGAAAACAGGTGTAATGTATAATACCATAGTCTATTTTTTCTAACTTGGCATTTTTGGTAACCAAACACTATCACGCACGGTTTAACTTCACATTGATTTACACTAACACTTTGAGCCACTAGGTTATATATTAAACTAATGAGCTATTTCAAATTCACTTATTAAAAACTACAATTTCATGTTAAAATTAATAAAAATCAAAAAAATTAAAGTACGTAGATGCACAGATTAAAATTTCTTTAGTTTGACATTTACGTAAGATGGGATGTAAGCAAAGTCAACGACAATAGATGGGAGAAATCCTACTCATGCATACATTTTTGAGTTAGTTAGAACTAAGAACTATACGGTAAAAGTGGAAACAAAACAGCTATCTTCTTCTTGAATCTTCTTTAAATCTTTCAAAAAAATGTCCGCGAACATATTATATGTCTATATTTTAAAGATTAATGAGCAAGAATGACGGGACGCGGACGATGTGGGTAACAGATTAAATTTATAGAGTTCAATAGGAGGTTTGCGAAAATAAATGACAAAAATAACTATTCTACGCGGACGAAGTCGTCTGTCATAGCTAGTCTATGCTAATAGTATAAATGCGAAAGTAACACTGGCTGTCTGTCTGTCCGGCTTTAACTCCGAAACTACTGAACTGATTGAAATGAAATTTGGTACACAGATATTTTAGAGCCTGAGAAAGCACATTGGCGCCAAATAAGTGTTGATAGGGGTTGAAAAAGGGGATGAAAGTTTGTATGGAAATTCATGGTTTTTGAAGCTAGAACAATGAAACTTTCTTCTTTGTGCGTTTTTGGGAATACGAGTTGGGGTGGGAGTGAGAGTGGGAGTTAGAGTAGGAGTGATGTGAGGTGAGTGTTACATCATAGATTGGCCTCCTTATATGCGCCCTTACATAAATTAATAAACAGCCTAAATAATTGAAAATTCTACCCCAAGTCACTATTCCACGCGGACGAAGTCACTGTCATAGTACATAATATGTTATGTTATATATATGTTTTATAGATACACACTTAACATCACCCTGTATAAGCCATTTTGTCTTGCATGGAAGACAACGCCGCGGGGTATAGATTTTAATTTTTCAACCCAGTTAGCTGACGTAGATGACACACATCTCTCGACCACGTCTGTATGCAAACACTAAGATTGTAGTTCATTTTTGGGGGATGGAGAGTTCCTTAGCTTCGATTCTTTTTGCTTACAATAAAAATACAAATATAAATAAAACTAAAAAATAAATAATACATTGGTTAAGTAAGTATTGTCTGCAATTCACGCGAGTAGTAAAACATACACATTTAAACAAAACACTTTTAACGGTCTTAAACGCAAAATATTAACTATTTTTAATTTAATTTAAGTCAAGGAAGGGATAACCTTTGTGACCACAGCTGCTTGAAGCATTCGAAACGTCGGGCAACAGTTACATTAAATTAACAACTGACTAACTTTTTTGTTTACTACATATTTCGAATTTTAAACCGTTAAGAGTGTTTTATTTATAAGCTAGTAGTAGTATTTTGTTTATCTATCTCGCAAATCACGACCTATACACAGTCGGAGTGTTACGCCCACAGTTACACAATCCGACTAGTAAGTTGTCAGTACTTTACGAGAAGTTTACTTAAAAAATCCCACTTTTAACAGTTAAAAACGCAAAATATATTTTTATAATAATTTAATTTAACTCAAAGAAGAAGCTGCAATGGCTGCTGTAAAGCTTCCAAAACTTAAATTATATTAACAATGAGTTAACTTATATCGCGTTTTAGCCCGTTAAAGGTGTTTTATTTAAAGCAAGTAGTTGAGTTTTGTGAGCGATTCGAACCTAGGACTCTCTACTTTAATGCTAGGTAATGCATTTAGATACCGCGTTAACATTTTAAAACCTTCTTATCTTAATTGTCGAAAGCTGTTAATTGTACCACTCTACATAAGAAAACAATAAATTCATTTAAATTGGCTATGTTACGCCCATTTGCCCCAATTTGGGGTATGGGCCAGACTATTCTGTCGGTCATTGATCAGTTGTATCCGATTTATGTATATGTTTATGCATTCTTACTATTCTATGTTTTTTAGCCCACCACTGGGACAGGTCTCGCTAACCCACCGCTCCATTGGAGGTTAGCGTTCTAATTACCCACCCTCACAAAAATAGTGATGATAGATAACCGGGATTCGATGTCTCGCTGTACCCAACTAATAGTATGTAATAAATACTGTCTGTAGCTTACGCGAGTAGTACACATTTAAATAAAGCACTTTAACGGGTTAAAACGCGATATATATTTTGTAAACTTTCTTGGAAACTATTTTACCTATGGCCTATATTTTTCAAATAAGTTTAACCAATATATATCGCGTTTTAAACCGTTAGTGTTTTATTTTAGCCATTTTTTCGTCGAATTAAACGAAACGCTTGTGGGCAACGGCCTATTCAGCCAGCTACGGCCGGCCATAAAAGCTTATCTTAAGTCCCGAAAGTCGTTAACTACCCACTTTCCATAATAAAACATTGAATCCATTTAAAAGTGGATAATGTGTTAAAATTTGCATAGACCGGTCGTGACGTCATTAACGGCGAAATTTTTTTATGATACAGGACAGATAAGCATTAAACATCTGAACAAGATGTGTTGTCGACTTATTTTGTCTTTTTAGTGATAGCGGACGACAGATAGGCATGGGGTTTATTTCATGGTAGGTAATAGGTAGTAGTCCAGCCATTAAACTTCTCAACAAGATGTGTTGTCGACTTATTTTGGCTTTTTAATGATAGCGCTAGACAGGTCAGCATGGAGTTCATTGGATGGTATGTGAAATGCCCATGGAGATATAAGATCTAATGAAGATGCGTAGTTGACCTATTTTGGATTTGGATATTGAGATATTTACAGAAATGCGATTAAACTTCACAGCTCTTTCATCTGTGGTTCCTGAAGTACGGAATTTGGTTATAACCAAATTTAATATCCAGATGTCCAGACGAACTCCAACATGTTTCCGAAAAATTATAGATTTAATTCAGAAACAAGTTGATTATCTATCTTTACTATTATATAAAGCTGAAGAGTTTGTTTGTTTGAACGCCCTAGTCTCAACTACTGGTTCGAATTGAAAAATTGGTGTTGGTTAGAGCATTTATGTCTGTCTTCGATCATAATGACACGCATTCTGAAGTTCTTTGGTCATATTTCTAGAAATGAGGATTCCCTGGAGAGACTAGTCATACAAGGAAGAGTTGAAGGAAAGCGTTCACGTGGTCGTTCTCCTACCCGCTGGGCCGACCTTATCAGCACTACCACCGGATCTTCACTTGAACAGTGTAGCCGCGATGCAAAAGACCGTCAAAGATGGAGGAGGATAGTCCTTAAAGCATGCTCGAACACCGAGGACACCCCACGAACTACGACATCATCATCACAGACCACGACCACTCTAAGCTGAGTGCACGACTGAGAAGAAGAGAGAGCATTTATCGACGACGGTAATTAGGCTATAAAACATCGCGCTGTGAATAATGGAGGTGAAGTAACAGCGGGTAATGTAAAAAAAAAGAGAAAATTATCCACCCTTTTGCGTTCCAGTTGCGTATGCTGCGAAAACCCTTCAAGATACCCAAATAATTGTACGAAAGAATGATTCCTCTTCGAATGCTCTAAAAAAATGTCTCCGACGAATTTATCTATTCAAGATTAACTTGCAAGAACAACAGCACATAGCATAGCATAGGGTAACAGTTTAAATTAAAAAAAAAACTTTAACGGTTTAAAACGCGATATATTAGTAAAACTTATTTGAAAATCATTTTTAACTTCTGCCCGACGTTCCGGATGCCTTGCAGCAGCCATGCTCACGGGGAGACTGCTAAAAATCATTTTCAAATAAGTTTAGCTAATATATCGCGTTTTAAACGGTTAAAGTGTTTTATTTAAATATGTACTAGTCGCGTAAACTATAGACAGTATTTAGCTTAAATTTATAAACATGACATATTCTACGCGGACAAAGTCGCTGACACATCTAGTTAGCCGTACCATACCGTTAGCCTGACAAACTTACGTCATTTTACGTATCGGCGATCTGTCATAAATTAATGGCGATCTTTATTTAACGACGACGTTGACAGCTCACGATTTGAATATTCAAAGCAAGTCGAGGCTTAGTTTGATACTCGTTCGCTTAAATTACGGGAGAAATTTAAATAAACCGATTGAATCGTGCATTGTAGTAGTGCGTTAATTTTTATGCTTTGTATGTAGTTTACCCTAGTAGTACACATTTAAATATAACACTTAACGGTTTGAAACGCGAAACGAGTCAGTTATTACAATTATTGTAAAGTTAATTTATTTAACTTAATGCTTTTCACAAGTCACGGTCACGGGGGGACCAAATTTGAATTAAATCAAATTACAATTATTATAAATACATTTGCACCCGCTGGTAATCAAACCTACTACTTGTTACACGTTACAAACATTTCACGTTTTAAATCGTTAAAAAGTGTGTTATTTAATTAACCCAAGAACTCCTGATCTACTGGAAATCGAACCTAAATACGACGCTGAATATTTGCTACTAACCATAGCCAATTTTAAATTTATGTGCCTTAAATTTTGTGAAGTTATTTTTATGATAGAGCCATATGACATCTAAACAAGATACGCTGTCGAGCTGTCTGTAAATATTCTGAAATACAGACTGACGCCGAAACGCTATTAAACTGCACGGCTTCCTAATCTGTGGACGGTGATTCGTGACCCCAACAAAATTTCGATATTGTTACCATCCATTTAATATCCAGATTTCCAGTTCAACGTAGTTTGTATATAGTCGACGGCACATGATTATATGGATGGCGTATTAAACCTGTTTATTAGCCACACATAGACAGCGAGCTAATTACGTAAAAAGTATACCACGTGAATGTAGTAAATGTAATAAATTATGCAGGTTGGAAGGGGGGGTCGGGGTTGGGTCCGCGAGGGGAGGGTTAATTGTTCCCCTCTCCACGTTTCCTCTGGCGAGGTTTGTACGTAAAAGCCCCTGTTTTTTGGCAAATTGGATCAATTCGAGGGCTATTTTATCTTAGTGCTTGTTTATTGCGGGTACTTTGCTGTAATCAGATTTAAAGAAGATATAACTTTTATTAATAAATAATTAAACAATTTTAAAGTTCCTATCGTTAATTTTATTTAACGACGGCTGTAAAGCAATGTCGGATTGTAGCTAAGTCAATAAGAAGTTTAAACTATGCTTGGCGTTTTAAACGGTTAAAAGTGTTTTATTTAAATTATTAACTTGTCAGTCAGTCAGACAAATGAAATTTAAACAGTATTGTCGTGAAATACGTATTTTTTAAAATAAAACATATTTTGAAAAATTAATAATTTTCACAGGTTTTGCACATGAAGCAATATAATTAAAAATTGATTCGACTCCAGTCTTGACCGGCATCGTGACCCACGTAGCTTGGTGCAACAGCATCGGAAAGCTGCGTTGGGCAATTCAAGTCCTGACCGGTTCGAAAAATTTTTTAAAATTTTTTTTTTGTTTTTAAATTTAAAAATAATTTTCAAACTAGTTTACCTAAAATATATCGCGTTTTAAACTGTTAGTGTTTTATCTAAATATATTATTTTATATTTTAAAGAGAGTTGAGTAAATGAATTCTCTTCTATTAAATAAAATTAGTTATAAAAACAGGAGAGAGTTAGAGCACAACAATTCGTGTTACATTGAAGGTTCTAGGTTCAAGTCTCGCAAAACCATAATAACTTAAATAATACTTACTTACTAAAATTAAACTTAACAAACAGACAGGCACAAAAAATAAATAAAAAAATCGATAAAAAATTGAAAAAAAAAATACTCGGGTAGGACGTGAACTGTGCAGAACTACTGTAACCATTATTTTTCAATTTATAATCGATTTCTAATTTGTATAGTGCCACATGTTAAAAACTCACACACACATGTTTTTTTCAAAGGCACAAAAATGTTTCTGCCCCGTGCCCCACTCTCCCTATAAATTTCTTAACATGAAGTTAAGATATAGGATAATCCTATGTGGCTCCCATTCGAGTGTGTGTGTAGGAATGCAATAAAAGTCAGATGTGTGATATAATTTGAATATTTATTTCGTAATGTCACTGGAACAACTTAAGGCTTGTGATCCACCAAAGCGGAGCGATATTTGTAATATTAAATAATATATGTTTTTAAACTTAATCTTGTTATGGATCTTATAAAAAAACTATGAATTTTCAAGTTGTTCGACGGGATGACGTTTCCGTTTCTCGACTAAACGAAGAACGACAGGTAGAACAGGTAGGTAGGTCGAAAAATACAACGGCTGAAATTCGAAATTTGAAATTCCGTTCTTTTTTTTCCATTTGAAAATGTTCTAAAAGTCGGCTACACAATAACACCTTAATTTTTTCACAGATGTATTAAAAATAATAAAGTCTGTGTTTAAAATAATAGCTGATTGTTTATTTGTACGCTATTATTTTATACTCTAATAAAAATACAAAGTTTTTTGGTTGCAACGTACTAGTCTCTTCCTTTAATAGGTTTAACACATTAGGTCTTATATTATCAAAAATCCGATAATAAAATGAAAAAAAAAACGATTCGGCCTGAACTGGAACCGGCCTCCCCAGCGTTCCGTGCTGTTGCTTTAACTAACTGTTGTACCAAGTCCTACCCGTTAGCGTTTAGGATTTAATTTATACAATGCCATCATGAGCAATAATGTGACAAATATTAAAGTTTTCAGACCTAAGCTGCTTTCCTCAAATTTTATATTTAAACAGACTAGACTTAGCTTGTGAGTTTTAATTTTTATGCCTGTGTACTACCAGCATCGAGAACATTTTCAAAAAATAGAACGTATTTTGAAATTACAATTATGGTACTGTATTTAACGTGATGGTTTGAAATTTTACTTAAAAAATACTTCGCTTTAGTGGTCAGAGGCCCTTAGAGCGAGCGGCGATGTCGTTTTGGACTCGTAACGACATCACCGCGGCTGGAATAAACTATAAAAAAACAATTCTCAACATTCTATATCAATATTATAATATGTTTTGTATATTATTTACAGTTGACTAGCATATATTTACACTAACTATAAACATGGTATGTATAACATACACCAAGCTTCGATATCATACACGACAGTCCATTTTCTTGGAGTTTTTGTAAAGTTTAAATTTCGTAATAATTACTACGTTTAAAAAAAGTGTATAACACGAACACGCGACTCTCGCCACGGTGGGTCGCTACAACTAGTGCCACCAGCATCACCAATTTTCAAACTTAGAATTCAAATATGCGAACAGTTTAGCTTTCGAAATTTAAAAAAAAGAACTCAAACAACAGTAGAGTTTCACTTCTGAAACATGAAAATGGATCTTTCCAAGAGAATCAGTATTTCTTATTCCGGCCTCGCCTATGCGAACCAAAGAGGATACGGGCGAAGGCCTGCCGAAAGTCCGGACTGAATATTGTATAGATCACTGGGTTTAACGTCGAATTGAAGTACCCAAGCCACAAGAAGAAGCTGGCCAGGTAATCGCTTATCACACACGTCTGACAGATGGGCATCACCAGCGCCATGATGAAGAACGGGAGCCAACAGAACACGAACGCGCCGGTGATGATCGCCAGGGTCTTCGCCGCTTTGCGTTCCCGTTTCGCTTCTAGCGACTCTTTCTTCTCTCGCTGCGATGGGCCTGGGGCGACTGGACGTTCTGGCTTGGAGCCGTTCGTGGCTGTGGAGGAAGACTTCTCGGGTGACACTTGAGCCTTTTCGTTGACCGTGAACGCTGTGGTCTTCGGCTCTTCGTCCAGGGTGTCTACTGTGGATGTGCTCTGGCCTTCGGTGAGGAGGAGAGCGGCGGCGATGGTCTCCGCTCTGGTGCGTTGGTTGCATTTTTTTAAGTTGAGGAAGCGTTTCTTCACGAAACGTCTGTCTCGAGCTGACTGTATGGGTCTGCCGGATGGTGGGGCGCCATCAGCTGATGAGGGTCGCGCTGGTGGTACGTCTCTGGAAGCGAAAGGTATTTATTTATATGGTTCACGAATTACTTTTATTCACAGGCAAGTGCTTAGGTATTATCTGTGGTTTGGTGTATAGTAGACTTAAAAAAAACACTGAACTGTTTAAAACTCTACATATATTAGTTAACATATTTAAAATGTATTTAGTCAACTATGCTGTTTAACTAGTTCTATTTTTTATTCTATCTTAAATTTAAGTAAAACACGTTTAACGATTTAAAACGTGAATTATTAAAAAAAAATGATTAACTACAACCTTCCAATACTGATTTAGTCCCTGCATAACCTCTACTGTTTTATAGCGTTCAAAATGTTATATATTATGCATTTTAAACCGTTTTATTTTATGTCTCTTTATTGTGTTGTAGATAATAAATATGTATTAAAAATAAATATATATACATATTATATCAATTGAAAAAAGAAATTACTACTTCTGCTGCATAGCATGTGAAACGTCTGGTCGTTGTTAAATTAAATATAAGGAAACAAGTTTAAGGAATATATTTCCCGTTTCAAACGGTAACATAACGTGGTAGCTCAATTCGTTAAATAGTATTCAATTTTTAATCTATATAACGCCATTATGTGCAAAATACTAAAGTTAAAAATAAAATGTCTATCAAAGTTTGAATACCTTCAAATTTTTCACATGTGACAGATGATGGCACTATATAAATAAAAAATTACGACTCGGGCAGGTCTTGAACCGGTCCACAGCGTTCCGCGCTATTGCTCTAACCAATTGAGCTACCGATTTTTAAAAAATGTATAATCGATTTTTAATTTTTGTCTATATACTTTAAAACATAGGCTGTCTACCCACCTGCGCCTTCTAATCCGTCTCCTGGCCGTTTGGAATATTTTCCAATACAAAATGAGGATCACAGCTAATGGCACGTAAAATGTGGAGCACGTAGCGAATATCTGATACGCGAGGTCCTGGCTGACGAGGCACTTTTGCTGCTGAGTTATCCTCGCGAGGTAATCCGGGTCCTTCCAGCCTAATTGGGGGGCAAGGGAGACGACCAGCGCCGCCGCCCACACCAGAAAGATCATGGTGAAGATCCGTTTCTCGTTTCTTATGTGGATGTAGTCTACGTCAGTTACTGCCCAGTATCTGAAAGAATCACTGACGTTTTAATAACGGTTTAAAATGCGGTATATAAATTTAGGATTCGCCAATTAAGCTACTACGTAATATAACGGTTTAGAACGCGAAATGTATAAAGCCACGTCACGGGTGCTGCAAAACATAAAAACGTCGGGCCGTAGTTAAATAGTAAATATGTTAATTATATTTCGTGTTTTAAACCTAATCTGTTTTATATGACTCTTAGTTTGTTTGCCTGTTAAAACTACTAGGAGTTCATAAGCTTAGCAAGACTGCTGCAAAGTTAAAAAAATCTCCAAATAAGTTTAACCAATTTATATCGCGTTTTAAATCGTTAAAAACGTTTTATTTAAATTTGTATTACTTTCGTAAACGACAGACAATATCTTCCTTTCCCAAGTAAGCCCTTCTTCTCTGATAAAAAAAAATAGTTTCGATCGGACAGGGCACAGAAGTCCAGACCAGTAAAAGGGACACAGGCAGTCAGGCACAGGTCTGTTTGTGCAATAAAAAGTTTTTTTTTTATAATATGTACTTGATTTTAGCTGTGCTCAATACTTAACTTATGAAATTTCATCAAAATCAGTCAAGCCGGAAGAATGCTAAACAACATTGTGACAGTATTGTTTGAAAGTTTGTAAATAGCTTGAAAATAATTACGTCTATGAATCTAGGTCTATATTTATATCTTTTTTTTGAGATAGAGGAGGACAGACAAGCCCATATAGAATATAAACAAAATGCGCCGTCGACCTATTTTTGGCTTTGGATATTCGGAATTTAGAGATGTTATATGGGTATTTCAACTTTCATCAGGCAAAGTTTCTATATCCTCCTCTACCACTAAAAATCTCAATATGTGTTGTCGACTTATTTTTAGCTGTGGATAAACGTAATTTTGTGATGTTATATAGCTGGGGTATTTATTACATTATTTTATTTTAGTATTTTTAATTATTTCGTCTACTAGCTGTGTCAGCGACTTCGTCCGCGTAGAACAGTTAATTTGGGCATCAAAATTTGTTTTTGCAAACCATATTTAGTACATATTTTAAAGATATCTTGAACCGTTTTCGCAGCGTACGCAACGGCATCCCACAAGGATGAATATTTTTTCCCCGCTTTTTTTTCACATTTCTCGCTGTATCTTCGCCCCTATTAGTCACAGGACTATGTTTTATAGCCTATAGCCTTCCTTGATAAATGCTCTAAACAACACAAAAAATCATTTTTCAATTCAAACTCGTAGTTCCCTGAGATTATCGCGTTAAACTCGTCAGCTTTATATATTAGTCTAGATACCGTAATGCAATTTACGAGACCATATTGTATTGCCTGAGTTTCTCGCATTTGTGGCTTCACCATCTTGGAATGTGGTATGCACGGAGTGTATGTCTGTCTGTCAATGGAACTTATCATAATTAAGCAAAGGTATTGGGAAGGAATTTAATTAATTCGTGTGAAGATGACTAGCACATTTTTAATATATACGCGTTAACCTCAGGAACTACTAGTTGAAATCTATACTAATATTATAAAGAGGAAAGATTTGTATTTTTGTATGTAACGGATAAACTCAAAAAGTACTGGACCGATTTTAATAATTATTTTTTTATTAGAAAGCTAAAAAAAATGTGTTGCGCGTCCTAGCTGTTAACGACGGTGGTGTATCTCGCTGGTTCAGGAGCCGCTGCGAGCGTCCAGTGTTTGAATTCCGTGCACGCGTTCGCGAATTCCTAGCTCTATTTCCTTCAAGTCGCCGCGACGATCTTGCATTTTGTTCTGCAAGAGGAACCTGAATGTTCGACGATAGAATCTCCTGGCTCGCGATTGGGACGAGTACACTCAGAAAATGTGAAAAAAAAAACAGGGAAAGTTATTTATCATTGTGAGATGTGAGGTTCGAGATATCGAAAAAAATGTGTAATTCATTTTTGAAAGAGAAAGGAGTGACGGCGAGTTTTTTGCCAGTTCTTCTCAGTCCTTCTTTTCCTTGAGTTGAGAACTGGTAGTGAATGTAAATTTAGAGTTTTAATTGGTACGACTTACTTCATAAGTTTACCTAGTTGAATAAATGATTTTTGATTTTGACGTTTGGCGTTTGACGTTTGTCTTTTTTACTTTTTCCCATATAAATAATTTCTATAAAAAAAAGTGTGGACTGTACCTGTCCGTTGCTATAGCAACGAGATGGAGAATTGATGCAGAGCTGCAAAGTACATCGCTGGAAGTCCACATATCACATAGCTCAGGTCCCAATATCCAACCTTGACTGACCTGGAAGAAGGAAAG
Organism: Leptosia nina; assembly: GCA_963661955.1. Lineage (NCBI taxonomy): Eukaryota > Metazoa > Arthropoda > Insecta > Lepidoptera > Pieridae > Leptosia > Leptosia nina. The sequence continues at coordinate 476,187 of CAVLEF010000276.1, forward strand.
CTCGTAAATGTCAAAGATTCTTAGATTATTTATGTTACAAAAAATTACGGTTTTAAACGCGAAATATATTACTTAAACTTATTTGAAATAAATAACAACTTCCAAAGAACAGATGGCGCTAGTGTAGCAGATTTATTTTGATATTAGAGACACCATCCATCTTTAGTCTACCCGTGACCATGACGGCATAGCATCCGAAACATCGATCCGTAGTTACAATCTATACTAATATATAAAGCTGAACAGTTTGTTTGTTTGAACGCACTAATCTCAGGAACTACGAGTTCGAATTAAAAATTATTTTTGTGGTGGTTAGAGCATTTATCGAAGCAGGTTATAGGTTATAAAACATCGCGCTGTGATTAAAAGAAGCGAAGATACAGCGGGGAATGTGAACAAACGGAGGATTTTTTTGATTGTAAACCTATCAACAACTAAGAATAAACCAAAATAACTATTACTACGACGCGGACAAAGTCGCTGACGCGTTATTACGTTTCAAGTCCGACGCTCATCTTATGAAAAATAATTTAGTAAATAATTATTAAATTTCTCGTTTAAAACCGTTGAAATGTTTAGTTTAACATGTATTTGTGTGAACACGTTCCATGCTTGAGTTGAGAAGTTTGAGGATTTTTATGTTACTATCGGTTAATCATGCATATGCCATACCTCGTAGACAGCCCCCAGCGGCATGACGAGGCATGCCACCATGAGGTCGGCTACCGCCAGCGATGCCACCAGGTAGTTGGCGACATTCTGAAGGTTTCTCTCAATTATTATTGCAGCTATTACGAAGACGTTTCCTGCGGACAAAGGATAAGTAATTAAAAAAAAATACCACTTAAAACACTTTAACGGTTTAAAACGCGATATATATAAAACTTATTTACACATTATTTTAACTACGACCTGATTTTCGCATGCTTTAAAGCAACACGAGGAGACTAAAGAGGGAGAGTGTCCTTTATAGTAAAAATAAAACTGATACCCCCGCCCCCCCTTTTCCCCCAAAATTTTTTATAAAAAAAAATTTAAAAAAATTTCTTTTTTTAAAAAAAAAAAATATTAAACCCCCCCCTTTAAAAAAAACAAATATTAAAAAAAATTAAAAACCCCCCCCCCCCCCCCCCCCACCCCCCCCACAACCGGCCCCCCCCCCCCAATAAAAAAAACCCTTTTTAAACAACAAAAAATTTTTTTTTTTTTTTTTACCCCCCCCCCCCCCCCCACAAAAAAACCCCTCTTTCCCCCCCCCCCCTTTTTTTTTTATTTATTACACACCCCCCCCCCCCCCCCCCGCCCCCCCCCCCCCCCCCTTTTTTCTTTATTTTTAAATCCCCCCCCCCAAAAAATAAAGAGGAAAAAAGATTTTTTTAATTGGGGGGGGGAAAAAAAAACCCCCACCCCCAAAACCCCCCCCCCCCCCCCAAAAAAAAAAACAAACCCCCCCCCCCCCCCTCTCCCCCCCCCCCCAAAAAAAAAAAAAACCACCCCCCCCCCAAAATTTTATATATTTTATTTTTTTTGGTCTCCCCCCCCCCCCCCCCCCCCACCCCCCCCCCCCCCCCCCCCCCCCCCCCCCCCCCCCCCCCCCCCCAAACCCACACCCCCCCCCCCACAACAAAAACCCCCCCCCCCAACAAAAAAAAACAAAAAACACCCCCCCCCACCCCCCCACCCCCCAACCCCACCCCACAAAAAAAAAAAAAAAAAAAAAAAAAAAAAAACCAAAAAAAAAAAAAAAAAACAAAAAAAAAAAAAAAAAAAAAAAAAAAAAAAAAAAAAAAACCAAAAACCCCCCCCACAAAACAAAAAAAAAAAGAAAAAAAAAACAAAAAAAAAAAAAAAAAAAAAAAAAAAAAAAAACCCCCACGCGCCCCGGAAAAAATAAAAAAAAAAAAAAAAAAATAATAATAATAATTTTTTTTTTTTTTTTTTTTTTTTTTTTTTTTATTTATTTATTTTAAGAAAGAAACAAAACAGAAACACCAATCGATTACAATTTTATAGTAAGAGTAAGTATATAATATAAAGGTGCATCCTAAAAAATGTTTCAAAGATAACTAATGTATAAAAGTAAGTTACAAGCAAATATCCTTAAAGGAATAATAATGAAATACAAAAACACAATAAGAATACAAAAAATAATAATAAAAAGCCGCAAACATGCAATTAAGTTAAATTTAAGTCAGACGCAAGTTCGTTTCTCAACATTGATAACAACTTGCGCCTGAACTCCGCAGGGGGGCACGAAAATATGTCAACATTGTTGAATCTTGTATTGTACGATTTACACATTCTACGTAGAGGCATTCGAAACCCAATATTAGTTCTAGCAGAGGGCAAGTCAAAGGTGTTACATGAACGAAGAGACCTGGCGGGGACATGAAGGTATAGTAAGCCAAGTAGTTCAGAAGAAGTCTGCTCACCTGAGCAGATCTTCTTTAACGTCATACAATCTATTAATGTTCGGCGTTGAACCAGCGTTAAAAAGTTAAATTTTCGCAGTAGATCGTCATAGTGCAAGCGGTTTCCATTCACTCGGTAATTTAGTATGCGTAAGAACTTTTTTTGGACTGCTTCAATGCTCTGTTCGTAGATTGAATAATAAGGATTCCAAATGGAGCTTGCATATTCTAGGTGGGGGAGCACGAGAGATTTGTAGAGGTAAGTATAAGTGTTTTTACTTTTAAATGGTTTAGAAACCCGTGTTATAAAGCCCAACATGCGCAAGGCAGTATTAATAATATTATCTACATGTATGTCAAGAGTAAGTTTAGTATCTAAGTGAATGCCAAGATCTTTAACAGTTGAAACTAAGGACAGTTGTACATTTCCTAGGGTGAATTGTGTTGGTATAACATTTTTATTTCTTGTGAAAATCATGTGTTTGCACTTGTTATAAGCCAGGTGTAATTTATTACGATGGCAATAAGCATCGAGTCTATTTAAATCTTCTTGAATGTAGGCTGCATCAGCTAAAGAATCAACTTTTTTAAAGAGTTTCAGGTCGTCAGCATAAAGCAAATATTTACAGTGAATGAAACATTGAGATATGTCATTAATAAAGATAGAAAAGAGCAAGGGTCCAAGTATGGAGCCCTGTGGGACGCCGGATGTAACAGTGACTGGATAGGATGTATAGCCGTTCACAGTAACTGATTGGGTGCGGTTTTGAAGATAAGCAGCAAACCACCGTAAGAGATTGCCTTTAATGCCGTTGAATGACAACTTACGTAAGAGCAACACATGATCCACTTTGTCGAAGGCTTTCTGAAAATCAGTGTAAATGGTATCGGTTTGTACTTTACTATCCAAGCTGTTGAAAACATAGTTAGTAAACAGAAGAAGATTAGTGATGGTTGATTTCCCAACGACAAAACCATGTTGTTGATCAAGTATAACATTCTTGAAACTATAGTAAATACGTCGATGCAAAAGCCTTTCTAACACTTTCGGAATAGTAGAAAGGATGGAAATGGGACGATAATTTTCAATGTTGTTTCTCGCCCCCGATTTAAATATTGGTGTAATGTGAGCAACTTTCCAGATACTTGGAAAACAACCTGATGATAAACACTTATTGTAAAGGATCTCAAGGGGCAAAGAAATCGAGTTACAGGTGCGTTTAAGAAATATGGGGCTGATATTATCCGGCCCGGCTCCTTTCTTATGGTCAAGTTTATTTAGTTCCCTACTGATCTCGGTTCTGGAAATAGATACATGGCTAATTAAAACGTGGGACTCATTTACAGCATTTTCAACCGGTGTAAAAGAATTACTGACATTCAAAGAGGGTTCAAAAGTAGACTGAAAATATTGAGAAAACATTTCTACAATAGTTTTAGGATCGCTAGATAAAATGTTTCCATATTTCATAACTTGTGGGTAACCTGAGTTATTTTTTTTAAGGGTTGACACATATTTCCAAAAATATTTAATGTTGCTTTTTAAAGAATACTCAATACTTTCTATATACCGGTTGTAACATATTTTAATAAGAGATTTAACGCGAGCTCTCAACAATGAAAATTCTTGATAATCTCGAGGATTATTATACGTTTTCCAACGACTCCATAACTTTTGTTTTCGTCTGAGACATCTAATCAAGCCTCTACTGAACCAAATGGGGTATTTGCGTGTTTTTTGTATTTTTAGTGGTATATAAGAAGTTATTATGTTATTTAATAGCGTGTAAAACAAAGTAACAGCTTCGTCACATGAAAGAGGTGTCAAAAGAGAGATCCAATCAACCTGACAAATGATAGTATTTATTGCACAATAGTCCGTATTAAAAAAATCCCTTTTTGTTAAAGAAACACTAGGCATTCTACTATGTACATCAATGTGGCTATATATTTCCAAGGCAGGGTGATGTGGGACGAGGTTAAGTAAGGGGTCTTTGGAGCGCTCAATTGAACACTGTAGAGTGGTCAGAACTAAGTCCAAAAGTCTTCCGTTTTCATTAACAATATTGTTAGTCTGTTGTAAGTCCATAAAAGACAATGTGTGTAAAAGAAGTTTGGACTGTTCCGTAACAGCAGAATCTAATAAAGCGTCAGGGCTGCATGTCCAGGTCAGATAAGGCAGGTTAAAATCTCCGGTAATTAAGTAATTGTCAAAGCGTGCACTAGAATAAATATCATACAGCTTGTGAAAATATGTACTGTATGCTGCAGAGGATGTAGAAGGCGAGAAATAGCATGCATTCAGCAAAAGACCAGCAAAAGAAGGCAAATGTATAAATATTTCTTCTAAGTCCAGTGCCTCAAGTTCAGGCAAACGCATAGCTTTAATCGAATTTTTAACCAGCACTAAAATTCCACCGCCACTCTTCTTACCCGTTAATGAAAGGTTCCTGTCACGTCTAAAAACGGTATAATCACTTGTACAAACCTCTGCGTCAAAATAAGAGCCAATTAACCAGGTCTCGACTAACACAATAACATCGTAACTGCTCAACATAATATTAAGCCGCAACTTGTCGAGCTTGCTTTTAATACCTCCACAGTTTTGATAAAAAATTGATAAATCGTGATGAGCCATTAACCATACTCAAATGTAAAATAATATAAAGTTTGAATATTAACAGATATCATCGTGCCCCAAACTGCTGTCATCGAATATAAACGAACAGAAAAACAAAAACAAATTACTATATAAAATGAGGATGATAGGTATATATTAACTAGTCATATTATTTTAGTTAAGTCATTTTCAGAACGAATTTGTATAACCTTAGACTCGTCGGATTTTCTAAGAAAAATGCAGCTGTTTTTAACCCATGCAAATTTATAGTCCTTCTCCTTTCCAAGTTGACGGGCTTTGCTGAAGATGATTTTATTTTTTAGAGTTAGATGTTCAGTCAGAAAGAAGCGATGAAGACCGTCGGGGGCAGAAGGAAGCGCAGGAACACCAGTTAATTGATCAGTTGTCAATGAGCGACGTACGCGCGCCGCAGCTATCAATTCGTCCCGTTGCCGTCGAGTAGCCAGTTGCAAAATTATGTTCTTAGGACGGTTCGTAGACAATCCTGGAGCAATACGATGGACATGCTTTATATCGCCGTCTTTTAGATCGACCCGCAGCAATTTGCCAATGGCCAAGGAAATGTGCACTAGGTTTTCACCCTTCTTCTCCGGTATATTTTGGATTTCAACGTTACAGCTACGAGAGGCTTGATCAAGGTCATCAAATTTAGACGACAAATTTTCTAGCCGAGAACGAAGTGCGACGTTTTCTTCGAGTAGATGAGTTGGCATAGATGCGCAGTCAGCCGTCCTGACTTCAAGTTGCGAAACTCGATCTTCCCAGGAACACATTCTCAGCTCAAGTGCGTTTAAGTCCTCCTTAAGACTTCGCGTCACCTCCAAAATGGCATTATTCATGTCGTCACGCCACTGTTGCCTTAGATCTGCAAGCTTTGCGTCCATATATTTGGTTAAGGTTTCTGTATCTACGTTTAGTGAAGATGCCAGATTAGTTTTAGGTGATGTGGACATAGAAGGTGCGGCATTTCTTTTACTTTTGCAATACGAGCACTTCCACTTCTTTCTATTCATTGGAAGAATTTTTCTAAAGTCAGATTCAGATAAATCGGCGCAAAAATAGTGCAGCAATGTGAGACAAGACGTACATTTAATAGCTTCAGTGTCCGCAGCAATTTTCAAACATTTGCCGCAATCCATTTTAGAGTATAATGTTCGCCTTAATCAATAAGAACAATAAGACAAATAATAAACTATTAAAAAAAAAAAAAAAAAGTCTAAGCCGTCCCGGAATCGATCTTCAGTCGTATGATATGCGATAAGCACTTTAGCCTCTACGCTATATGAACTTTGGATAAGATATTGAATTTAACGTATTACTACTTCAAGTTTCAGTTTAAAATGTTGTGACCTTTTTTTTAAGTGATTAATTATTGAAAATCACGTCACACACTTTGTAGATTGATCATAAATTCCGTAGCACTTTCGATCGGAGTAATCACACACTCTTCGTATCAGCTTTTGTGTAGGTATGCAGCCAATACACGACGAGAACTTGAGGTTGAATTTATTACAATATTTCACACTCGATGGGGAAAATAACAAATTATGATTATAGAAGTTCCTAAAATAATCCTTAATAGATACTGAAAATTATGCTTTTGCAAAGATTTCTATTTATTATTTACTTTTATACGAGGACACAATGTTTACGTTTTGACTTGTTTTTTGTTTTTTTTCCGGGGGGGGGGTTTTTTGGTCTTTAGTCTAATTAACGCAAAAATAATTTTACAATTCGAAACAAACAAACTCTTTTGCTTTATTAAATAAATCGGTAGTGTTTGTTTAAACGCGCTAATCTCAGGAACTGCTGGTTCGAATTGAAAAATATTTTTGTGTTGTTTAGAGCATTTATCGAGGAAGGCTTTTTATAACATCACGCTGCGATCAGTAGTAGAAGATATAGTAGAAATATAAAAAAAGGGGGAAAAAAGGGGATTCTGTTACCTGCGTTCTGAAACGGCTCAAGAAGCCATAATATATACTGAAGAAATAATAACACCTCTTTTTAACGTTAAGCATTTGTGTGTATTATAGACAAAATGTCAAACCTCGCTTGCGTTAGCTCGGCCTCTGAAAGGGCCACAGAATATCAGTGTTGGGACATTGGTCCTAACGTGGCTGAGTGTTGAAATTTGTATCTACTTCTTAATACCATTTCTTTACTAGCTATGCCAGCGACTTCGTCCGCGAGATCCCCTATTTAGGGCATCCGAATTAGTTTTTGCAAACCTTCTATCTTGCAAATCTCTATAAACTTAAGCTATTACCCACGACGTCGGTCGCGTCCCTTCCAGTCGTTCTTGCATGTTAATTAGATAGACACTTACTTAGCGGCGCGGACGTTTTTTATATCATTTAAAGAAAAATCATTCTCTCCTACATATTTTTGTATATCTTGAAAACCCAGAAAGTTGTAATTGTCACATTTCCCGCATCGTATCTTCGCTTCTATTAGTCACAGCGGTATGTTTTATAGCCTTCCTCAATAAATGCTCTAACACAAAAATTGTTTTAATACGAACTCGTAGTTCCTGAGATTAGCGCGTTCAAACAAACAAACTCTTCAGCTTTATATATTAGTATAGATTGTCAAAACATTGTCACACTTGAATGAGCTAACAGTCTGCTTAACGACATAGATTGAAAATTAACTAGTTAAAAGTGATTATGGAAAACAAAGGCCGCTCGAGCGTCGTTTAACTTCACTTAATTCCGTTTAGCAAATACGTATCGGCCATACGTGCTTAATAGTCCGTCAGAAGCTACTTAACCCACATCCCGACCACTTATCACTTGACATAGGTTTGTGCAACTGATTCCGTTCTGATGACAAGCTGACCCGACACTGTATTTATTTTGCGCTTTACGTTTTGTATCTGTGGCAAGTCGTTTGCGAATTAATCTGGTAAATTAGAAAGAAGTTACCCTTTAAAAATATATTTAGTGTTTGAAACCGTTGAAAATGTTTTATTTTCTGTGTACACGAATAGTGCTGTTTTAGGCCGTTAAAAGTGTTTTATTTAAAGGTGTACTACTTGCGGATACAACACACAATACGTACTGTTTTAGGCCGTTAAAAGTAATTTTATTTAAGAAAGAAAGAAAGAAAAAGAAAGAAAAATTTTATTTACTACTAGGGCACATAAAAACACATGTTACACTTATTACTAAACATAAAAAAAAACAAAACATAATTTTGTCTTAACAGTATAACTTAATATAACAAGATAGGATAATGTTGTGTGCTGCTAGTAGAATAGGATCTTCCTCAGTTTATATCAGGCTTTTTGTTGACCTGAAACTGATTTTCAGTAAGTCCTTAGAGTGTGGACAGCGGTGCCACACTCAAGTTAAAATAAACAAAAAAATAAAGTTGCTGTTGTACAAATAAAAATACAGTAAAATTTACAAAGAAAAAGTAAGACAAGCTGCATAAATAGAAAAAATAATTGTTCCATTCCATCTACATAATATGGTTCAGGGTTCAATATTATAGGTTTCCACTGACAGCGCCATCAACGCCGGTTTTTTGTAACGATAGCAAATATTCTTTGTACCGTCTCTTAAAGGTGGTAAGTGCTATTTTAGTCCTTAACGGGGGTGGTATATTGTTCCAACACTTGGTGGCACTATAAGTGAAAGCCCCGTGGAAAGCAGCCGTTCCGTGGGCGGGAACGCTTAACATATACAATGACGCCCGGGTGAAGTGTGTAGTATTATAGTCACTAGCCCAATGGAGCTTTTGATATAAATAGGTAGGGATCTTATATTTAATTACACCAAAAAGGAGGGAAGCAAAATGCAATTGTCTACGCAAATTCATTTTAAGGATATTATTATTATTTAAATATGGAGTAACATGAGTTCGTGGTGGTATGTGAAAACAATAACGTGCACAGGCATTCTGTACCCGCTGTATTAACTTTTTTGATGTTGAGAGTAGGCGAGGTCCATACACTGAGTCAGCATAATTAAATTTGGATAAGACCAGGGACTCGCAGATATTAACACGTAAGTTGACATTCAAAGCGTTTCTAATTTTATACAGCACTTTTAGACGGTAAAAACAATTCCTTACTGTATCAGATATATATTTTTCAAAACGTAGGTGCTCATCAATAGTAATCCCCAAATAACGTGCAGTTTTAACCCTTTCGATAGTCTTTCCTTTGACTTCTATATTGATGTCATTAGCAGCTATATCTGTTATCTGCTTTTTAGTACCGAGTATAATAAATTTCGTTTTATCTGGATTAAGAACTAAACAGTTAGATTCTGCCCAGGCCGTCACTCGCTTTAATAATGACATTAATCTGATCAATAGCAGATCTTGCTTCATTTGGCTTAAAAGAGATATACAGCTGTATGTCATCTGCATACATGTGGAATTTACAATTGTGGATATGCTTCTGTATATCCGCTGTATAGATGTTGAATAGAGTTGGTCCTAGAATAGAGCCTTGAGGTACGCCCCTCAGCACACGTTTTTGTTGTGATCGAAGAACAGCACCATTGTCTTTTTTTATCTCAACCCTCTGACTACGGTTTCTTAAATAAGTATCGAACCATTTTATTGTGTTTTGGCTAAATCCATAATGACGTAGCTTGGCAATCAAAATATCCAAATTTAAACAATCAAAAGCTCTAGAAAAGTCTAAAAGAACCATTATTGTTCCATTGCCTTTATCCTGAGAGCAGATTACTTCATCTAAGAAAATTTAAATTTAAATGTATACACAATATTTACTGTTTCAAACCGTTAAAGTGTTTTATTTTCTGTGTACTAGTCGTGGAAATAACACACAATACTTACTGTTTTAAACCGTTAAAAACTGCTGACTTTGTAACATAAAAAACTCGAGCCCGACTCACACTTGACCGCTTTTTATTATTGAAATAACGAACATTACCTTTACAATAATCGAAGGTAGACACTGGGCGGGTTCGGGGGATTTAATTACCCGACGTAGCATAATTTTTCATTTCAGCTTAATTAACTTTTCCGAACGGAAAATTAGGGATAGCCTTTGATGCGAGCGGTGGCGTTTTCCAATTTGCGTATCGGGTTTAGATTTTTTAATTAATTCTACGACCCTACGCTTTTAGTGGTAGCTGTAAAAATAATAATCAACGAGTCGTGGGGTCGACTTCCATCGGGACCGATATGTTTCTAATCAATTTATAACTTTCCTACAACACTCAAATAAAAAACTTTAACGGTTTAAAACGCGATATATTAGTTAAACTTATTTGAAAATGATTTTTAACTTCGGCCCGACGTTTCGAACGCTTTGCAGCAGCCGTGATCACGGGGAGACTAAAGATGGAGGATGTCTCTGATGTCAAAGTAAAAAATTGCTACGCTAGTGCCATCTGTTCCGTCGAAGTTGGTATTTGGCTAAACTTAAAAATCATTTTCAAATGAGTTTAATTAATATATCGCGTTTTAAACCGTTAAAGTGTTTATTTAACTGTGTACTACAGACGTAAACTATAGACAGTATGTTCCTAAAACATGTTGAAACTCGCCTGGAAAGTCTTTGCAATCAGAGAACTCGTTAAGTAATTTGTCAAACACCTCCGCATAAACGCGTAATATATTGGAAAGAACCGTCAAGCAAGTCGGGTCATAGTTAAATTGTTTTCTATAGTTGTTAATTGGTTTTAAACCGTTAAGGTTTTTTTTAAATGACGCAGAATAGTTTGTCAAATTCTTAAGTCTTAAGTTTTGCTAGTCTTTAAATAATCTTCAGTCGGGATTCGAATCCTAGAACGCCTTAATTACCAACTTTAATTGAATTCATTCAAACTATTTGTAGCGATATAAATTCATTTAGACTATTTGAAATCTAAATTCGGAACGAACGGAACATATCATTAGACTGTGTATTTTGGGAATATCGTTTAGGTCTCGTTAATACTAGGGATGTGCTGATTCGATATATACGTATCCATTTAAATATAACACTTTAACGGTTTAAAACGCGAAATCTATCTCTAAAGCGTTTTAAACTATAATCACAGTCAAAGGAAATAAAAATAGGAAAATGCATTTATTAGTTTAAATAAAACAATTGTAACCGTTTAAAACGCGATATATTGTAGTTAAACTTGGGAGACTTTTGGGGGAGTGACCATGGCTGCTTCAAAGCATCCGAAACGTCGGGCCGTAGTTAAAAAAACATAGTTTTCAAACAAGTTTAACTAAAATATATCGCGTTTAAAACCGTTGAAGTGTTTTATTTAAATCTGTACTACTCGCGTAAACTACACACAGTATTGGCATTTATTAAATCGAAATCCTTAGTTCAATAACCGAATTAAATATCCGAAGATTCGGTTTACGACGTTTGGCCCATCACTAGTTAATACCGCTTGGATTCCAGCCAAGAGCGTTGCCAAGTTCATCCAAGCTGATATAATCACAAAGAAACTGGGGATTATTAACGTATTAGTGTCGTACTTGATCAATTTATTTGAAGAGTCGAAAGACTCGTCTAATAATCAACGGGTCGATTTCCACCGGGTCTGATATGTAATCAATGTATAATTTCTCTGAAACATGTTACAACTCGGCCGGAAAATCTTTGCAAATATCTAGTCCAAAAAGGTCAGTAACGCATCTTATATTGGAACGGGCTCTTATAGATTATAAAGCTAAAAAGTTTGTTTGTTTGTTTGCAGGCGCTAATCTCAGGAACTACTGGTTTGAATTGAAAAAATATTTTTATGTCAGTTAGAACATTTATTCGGAAAGGCTATATAGGCTATAAAATATGGCGCTGTGACCAATAGTAGCGAAGTAGTAGCGGGAAATGTAAAAAAACGGGGGAAAATTTTCATCTCTGTGGGTTTACGATGCGTTCGCTGCGATAACGGTTCAAGATGCCCAAAATATATGTATGAAAGAATGATTCCTCTTTAAATGATCTAAAAAATGTCCGCGACGCTATATGTCTATCGTAACAGCTTAAGTTTTTAAAGCTAAGCGGGTTTGCAAGAACGAGTCTGGTTGCCTAAAATCTATATTATTAGCGAACGAAGTCGCTGGCACATCTAGTAATAAATAATTTAGCGCGTTTCGTTTAGTATTAGTAAAAATGCGTTCTTGTTGACGTTTACTCATTTTTTGACCATTTCTTTATATAAAGGTTGCCTGAAAGAAATGGCCATTGACGATAAGGTTGCATTTGTACTAACTCTGCAATGTAAATAAATAACATTGTATTACTATATATATTATATTTGTATTTTATTTGTTTGTGTTGTTTTTTATAATTACTAGCGACCCGCCTCGGCTTCGCTCGTGTGCAATGCTAAATACACTACAGAAAAATTGTGCACGTTATACATACAAACTTTCCTCTGGAATCACTCTATCTATCAAAAACCTCATCAAAATCTGTTGCGTAGTTTCAAAGAATTAAGCGTACATAGGGACTAAAAAAAGCGTATTTTTTACTGTGTGAGCGATACTGTATTTTAATTTAAAAGATGTAGTATGAAGCTTACCAATGATTGTGGCTAAGATGATGAGCGCCAGAACTACGGAAGTGGCCGCCATGAGGACGAGCGACGTCACATCACCGCTGGTCGCGTTTCCGGTGAAGTTGAGAGTGGCGTTGCAGCCCCAGGACACCGCGTCCACCCAGGAACAGTTGTCATCGGACCACTCTGTCGTGACGTCATCTGTCAAAAAACAATTAGTACAGTAGGTTGTATAGTACCTTTCCAAACTTTTTGGTCGGGCTAAAGTTAGCGCCGGTAAATGCGCAGAACGCAAAAAGCAGCGCGACAGAGGGGTGGTGGAGGGGAGTCGTTTTCGTAAGTAAAATTGACAGTACCGTGCGCAAGATGGCAGTCGCGCTAACTTCACGGTGAAAATTTTGGAATTCAGAACTGTATGTTGGAGATCATAGGAATCTTTGCTATTTTTCACATGTAATTCCCGTCTGTTAAATACGCGAGGAGTACACATTTGTTAACTATCAACTACTTATTTCGTATTTATTTCAACTAGTTAAAACTACAGATTAAATAATTGTAAAGTTACCTATATATTTCGCGTTTTAAACTGTTAATTTCTTTATTAAGTGTTAGTGCAAACGTTAAGTGTTTTGTTAAAGCGTAATATACACTTTAACGGTTTAAAACGCAATTTGCGTGCGTGAAAAATTTAAATGCAATTGGCGGGACTTGAACCGGCTTCCACAGTGTTTAATTATATGCTTTTTTTATCCATTAACTTTATGTTATAAAGGGATGATAAAGTCCCGACGATAGCTAATACATTATAAATATATTTCGCGTTCAAAACAGTTACAATATTTTATCTAAATACTACTCGCGTAAATACTTACAGATTAACCCCCCCCCCGGCTTCAAACCCCGATCACTGAAGCGTAACGTCTAATTTGTATTTATCCGAAGCTCTAGTGACTTATAATGGTCCTAATCGGGCACTTTACAGCTAATTAATTCCGCACAAAGCTTAAGCACCCGACGCCTTTGACAAATGAGAAGGAGATCTTTGTTAAAAAAAAACACCGACAAAGCTTGTAAATAACTAAGAGGACTATTTATTTGTTAATAATTGTAAATTATTTACATAAATAAATTGACGCCCTTTTGTTGGTGTGAGCGAGAAGAGGAGAGAACCTCTTCTCGCTCCTCGCCACACCCGAAAGACAATGATATGCTGAACGTTGGCCGTGAAAGCCTTACACAAATAGTCCGTTGCTTTTAAACACGAGAAGTTTCTTAGTAAAAAACATAATGTCGATACACGTCTAATGAAACAATAATAACGCATTCATTTCGAATAAATTCGATTGCGATAAAAACCGTTTTTTCGAGAATTAATTGTTATTTAAAAAGCGCAACATTTTTTTCGTTCTTTACAATTCTTTTTTTTTAATATCTTTAACCATTTTCGCGGCGCACGCAACGATAGCCCGCAAAGATGAATATTTAACTTCGTTTAAATAAAACACTTTAACGGTCTTTGTTTAATTTTGTTTTTCATGTTGACATTTTATTGTTTACTTAAATTATCTTTTTATTTTTTATTTCTACATGCAATGGTTTCCCCAAAAAAACCCCCCCGGCCCAAAGGCCCCCCTTTAAATAATTTTATTATTAATTAAACCTATTGAAAATGATTTTTAACTTCGGGCCATCGATCAGAATTTCTCTCTCCCGCTGATCACGGCTGCTGCGAAGCTCCGTTTAATACGTCGTTGGCCGAAGTTAAAAATCCAATTTTCTAGTAATATGAGTTTATGGACTAACATAGACGCGTTTTGTGAAAGCCGTTAAAGTCTCGGAATCAAGGTTTATTGCTAAATGTGTCACTACTAGCGTAAACCTATAGACAGTTCTTCTCAATACGTATTTGTGATCTTCGTCGTCTAGACCTATTAGTCTGGGCGTAATGTTTTTCATAGCCTAGAATACATTCCTTCGATAAACCCCCTGTTCGCGGGAATATAACTAAAGATAAGAATTTATCAATTCAAAAGCCCAGTAGTTCCTGAGATTATCGCTTTCAATATTTGAGCACACAATTCTTCAGCTTCATAATCTTCTGCCGTAATATATAAAATTCTCGTGTCACGGTGTCCTCTTCTCGCTAACTTCGGCGAACTCCCCGAAACGGCAATAATATGCGTACCGATTTTGTACACCAAATTTCATTATGTGTATTCAATAGGTCTGAGAATAGACAACATCGGCCTACTTTCCCCGTCTCCCATGACCCTCTATGATAAGGTGGTTCAAAACCCTTATTTTAGTTTACTTTTATAATTTTTGAACCGTTAAAATTTTTAATTTCAATTTTTTTATGCGATACAACATACAAAAATACATACAATCCTCAATTTTCACCCTTCTACGATCAACCCTTTCTTTTTAATAGACATTTTGGTAAAATTATTTCAATGTCAAAACAACGTTAGCAGGCTCAGCTAGTATTAGTATATATATAAAGAAATGAAACAGATTGTAAGAACCTAATAACTGTCTGTCTGTGACACATTGATAAATTAAGGATTCAGCTGTAACCGCTGAAGTGAATCACCCGAAATAACTTTAAGAAATGGAGATTAATTATTTATTATATTTAATAGCTGTGTTGTTCCAGACGTGAAAATGATATATGTAGAATGTATTATATAGATTTATAATATGTAAATAAAACTTTCCCTAGCTACAGTCTCCCCCGTGGCCACGGCTGCTGCAAAGCATCCGAAAGGTCGGGTCGGTTTGAAACGCGATATATGTTGGTTAAACTTAATTTAAAATTATTTGCACTAAGTCTCCCCGTGACCATGACTGCTGCAAAGCATCTGAAACGACGGGCCGTAGTTAAAAATCATTTTCAATAAGTTTAACTAACATATCGCGTTTTAAACCGTTAAAATGTTTTTTTTACATGTAACACACAACACGCGTAACTACACTGAGGCGTTTGAGAAATTTTTAATTTTTTTACCACCGCACCCCAATATCGATACCATTGGGTCTAGGTTCAAATCCCGCCGCTATGATATTTTAAAGCCTTCATATAATTCAATGTAAATAAAAGTGATATAAGAATTTGACGATGCTTTGTGGACATGTTAAAATTTAAATGTGAAAATCTGAGTAATTTTCAAGAACAGCGTTATATTTAATACTTGTTAAAAGTGACGCTGCACATCGTCGTTTCATTATCTTTATACTTATATTTTAGGTGAAACTTTTTAGCTGTTAGACATTTAAGTCAGAATTAATTTTATGATAGAGGAGCCAAGCATGAGGTTACTTGATGGAAAATACGCTGTCGACCTTTTTTTAGCTTTGATTTTTCAAGTGTTGTCGTTGTCAAAGTCCAAGTTTATGAGAAATGTGTTAGTTCCGGTTGGGATCGCACCCACGACCTGTTAGCCAACAATTGTCATTAAATAAACGAACCCGTTACAAATTAATTAAGATAAATATTTTCTTTTTAAATGTTTAGTTTATATAGGCCGACAGCGCATCTTAATATGTGTAATAACATTTGAAAAACAAATTAAAACATTACATAAAAAATATTTGAAAGGAAACTATAATAATATTGAAGTTTCCTGTCAAAGATCTTTTCGTAGCACTTATGTGTTGTAGGTTTATCCGTCTTTTACTTACAGTTGGTGTCATTGGTCCCAGGAAACTGGGTCTGTGTTAAATTCATATTCGCATGCAGCCGCTCGTCCTCCTGTCGAAAAAAAAACTGATTAAAACTAATTGTGAAACATTATATAAGAATTAAAGACTAAAAACGAAAGGGCTATACAAATATTAGGATAGAACTATGGGTTGTTGGGTTTTTGAGAGGCAATAAGTAGAGATACAACGATTAGCCAGTGACTAGTTGTTAAAGCGAACTATGTGGCAACGAGCACCGTTGGCGAGTAGTCGGTAAAGCCAACAATCCGTCAACCAACACAGTCGGCAAGTAGTCGGAAGTACCAACTACCAGGTAACTGACACAGTCGGCGAGTTGTGGGTGAAGCCAACTATATGCCGATTATCGCACAGTAGTCATTAAACAACTTCGCAATTGGCCACTAGTCTATAAAGTCCACTATTCGACAACAATAACAGTCGGTGAGTAGTTGGTCAAACCAGGGTTGTCGGTAAAGCCAATAATGCGACAAGTATTGGAGTCGCGAGTAGTCTGTAAAATTCACCATTCAACAACTATCACAATTGGCCACGAGTCTATAAAGTCTACTATCCGGTAACCAAAACAGTCAGCGATTAGTAGGTAAAGCCAACTTTACGTCGATTATCGTAGTCAGCCAGCTGTCTGTAAAGCCAACAATCTCAGTTGGTACGTAGTCGGTAAAGCCAATAATGCGGCAAGTATTGGAGTCGGGAGAGGTCTGTAACCTCCACTATTCAACAACTATCACAATTGGCCACTAGTCTATAAAGTCCGGCAACTAAAACAGTCGGCGAGTAGTAGGTAAAGCCAACAATGCGGCAAGTATCGCAGTAGGTACATATAACGACTACTGGTAATGTTATATATGATGTTTTATTGTAACTATAGTACTGTATGTAGCTTACGCGAGTAGTACACATTTAAATAAAACACTTCAACGGTTTAAAACGCGATAAATATTAGTTAAACTTGTTTGAATTTGTCTCCCCTTGACAACGGCTGCCGCAAAGCATCAGAAACGTCGGGCCGTAGTTAAAAATACAAATAAGTTTAACTAAAATATATCGCGTTTTAAACCGTTAAAGTGTTTTATTTGAAAAACTATAGTACTGTACGTGTGTATACAGTTGATTGTCTAATAAAGACACGTATTATTAAATATAATATGATTCTTGACACTCTTTCTTACCAAACGCAGAAAGAAATAATAAAAAATACTTGCTCCGTCTCACGTTGAAATAAATTTGGGAATATATATATCCCGTTTAAACCGTTTAACGCGTTTCATTTGAGTCTTAAAACTTTCTCTACAAAATGTTGCGCAGTTTTCAAATAACATTAAAACATGAACGGGTATTTGATGAAGGAAATAAAGAAATGTGAGTTTCCAAAGTTCGGAGTTCATTTGACTTGTTAGATTTTTATTTAAAACTTTCGCTATACGCCTGTTGTACGTTTAAAAACTTTCCCGATAGTAAATTGTGTTCGCGAACTAATGTTCGGGACATTGATGTTTTTAGTTCTGTCTCCTTCCAATAAAACGTTATACTGTACTATAATACTTAGTTCGTGTACTTAAATTACACAAACAAGAATCTGTAAAACTGTAACATGCGTTAGAAGGAGTGGCGGCGAGTCTCTTGCCAGTTCTTCTCGTTATTTCTACGCCCTTGATTTGAGCCTTTGTTTGTAGCTTTTAACTAGTGTATCTAGTTAGCTACGTGAATCAATGATTTTTTTAAAGAAATAAAAGAAGGCTCCGAAAATCCGATATTCCTACCACCTACACATTTATATAGTAAACGTTATTTTATATAGTCTAACAGTTCTGCAATCGTGGTCGGGGAGATTCTCACAATCTATCCTAGCTTTTAAACCAAGCTCAAGCTGTCTATAGTTTACGTGAGTAGTACACATTTAAATAAAACACTTTAACGGTTTAAAACGCGATATATTAGTGACACTTATTTGAAAATGATTTTTAACTTCGGCCCGACGTTTCGGATGCTTTGCAAAATAACTAATATATCGCGTTTTAAACCGTTAAAGTGTTTTATTTGAACAAGCTCAAGCTGTTCCAAGCTATAGTGTATTAATACGTTTCGGTTGCACTCTGTGGATCTCCTAATATCCAAAGCAAAAAAAGGTCAACAGCGCATCGTGTTTGGGCGTTATGTAGCTGGGCTATTTCCCCTGATGGTAAATCCAATGCTAAGAATTGAAGTAGATATCTCTAAGCATCCACTTATCCAAGAACAGATTAACTAATCACCGAACAAAAGACACCAGTTCCAATAAACCTGAATTAGATTAGTGATGTGCACAAATTGCTCGATAGATTCGCCTCATCGATAAAGTACGTAATATGTTACGTCACTGTACCATTGAGGTGAACCGAGGAATAATGGAGTGCTATTAATTTGCTTCGCGTTTACCCGCGTTGGTGCACCTTGAAATCGAATCGGAACTGCTTGATGGGTCATAAATGGGGGGTGGGTCTAACCGAGATGGAGATAGAGAGAGTTCTTATTACTAAACATAATTTAAATTTAACAGTGTAAAATAATAAACACACAAGTAAAATACTTAACGGTTTAAAACGCGATATATATTAGTTAAAATTATTTGAAAATTGTTCTAACTAAGGCCCGACGTTTCGGATGCTTTGCAGCGGCTGTGGCACGGGCAGACTAAAGATGGAGGTGTCTCTGACGTCAAGTTAAAAAATCTACCACGTGATCACGGCACTGACAGCCTCAAGCATCCGAAACGTCGGGTCGTAGTTAAAATAAGTTTAACTAAAATATATCGCGTTTTAAACCGTTAAAGTGTATTATTTAAATGATGAAAGGAGTGTTAATACAGACACAAATCCAGCTGCGGGTGTCTCGACGCTAAATGACACAAATTTGGTCCGAAGCACGAAATGGTAGACCTCTAATTACTTCCTACAAAATTATAAAGTGAACTTTTAGACCCGTTGAGACGTCGCGGGCGTCTAATTGTACCAATTTCTCTTTAAAGAAACGTAATTGCGTGTCCAATTTTTGCTAAATTTATTCATTTATACATAGCACGGAACGCTGTGGACGCCGGTTCAAATCTCGCTCAAAAATAATTCTTTCTAAATAGATTTTGAATTAAATACTGTCTCTGTTCACGCGAGTAGTACACATTTAAATAAAACACTTTAACAGTTTAAAACGCGATATATTAGTTAAACTTATTTTAAAATGATTTTAAACCTCGGCCCGACGTTTCGTAACGTCGAAAAAAAAAGAACATGTTTGTCTGTCTGTTCGTCGTGATTCTACAGAGTGTTCAATAGAGCAACATAACCGAGAAGAACACCCAAGAAACTCAGTCTGGCTTTTTTCAACATGTCCTACGAACTAATATATTTTTGTGAATTAATGACCTAAGGAGCATCGTATCCTGGAGGCAGCCCTGTCATTAAGGAAGTCTTTTAAACAATAAAACACCTTATTAATTACTATGTTAGCGACTTCGTTCGCGTAGATTACTTATTTTGGGCATCCAAATTTCTTTTTGCAAAGATTACATCTTTATAAACCTTAAGCTGCCCACGACATCGGTCGCACGTGTCCTTCTGAGTTAACCAAGACAAAGACATAGTGTCGCGGAGAGTTTTTGAGATTATGTAAAGAGAAATAATTCTTCTAATCATAATTTTTGTGGATTTGAACCGTTTTCGCAGCGTACGCATCAGAAACCCAGAAAATCCCCCGTTTAGATTACATTTCCCGCTGTGTCTTCGCTTCTATTAGTTACAGCGCAATGTTTTATAGCCTACCTCGATAAATGCTCTAACTAACACAGAAACAAATTTTCAATTCGAACCCGTTGTGCCTTAGATTAGCGCGTGCAAACAAACAAACTCTACAGTTTACGCGAGTAGTACACATTTAAATAAAACACTTTAACGGTTTAAAACGCGATATACCACCGCGGCCGCTGCAAAGCATCCGAAACGTCGGGCCGAAGTTAAAAATCATTTCCAAATAAGTTTAACTAATATATCGCGTTTTAAACCGTTAAAGTGTTTTATTTAACTAACTCTTCAGCTTTATATATTATAAGTATTCTTGCACGCCCGGATATTGAACTGCCGACTTTAGGATGCTCACAGTAGATCAACTCCACGATTAATATTGACACTAAAATACAGTGGCTATTATGAAAGTAGTTTCACACAAACAAACAATCGCTTAAACAAAGGACAAATATTTGCATACGCGAAACGCAAACAGACGGAAGCTGTTATCGTGATAAAATTCTATATTATAGACATATACAGGGTGTCCCGAGGCCCTTTACTATGTAGGAAAAATGTGTTTAAAATAGATTGATATTTTTTAATAGACTATATTCCTGTACACATTGCCTAGCAATTGGTTAAACGTATTGCAAGCAGAGTCGAGAGGTTCGAATCCCAGGAAACATAAAATTGTTTGGTGGGCAAAGAAAGAAGTCTATCGGTGAAACGGACACAGAAATGTGTTGGCCCCATGCCCTACGAGGGGAAACGGGCTTTCACACACACGTTGTGTAGTAAATGTAATTTTTTTCCGAGGTCGCCGGAAAAAAATTGATCGCAGATACTGTGTGTAGTTTACGCGAGTAGTACACATTTAAATAAATCACTTTAACGGTTTAAAACGCGGATGCTTAGTCAGTTCCCAGTGCTCTTGGAGTTAAGCCCCCGTCGGCTGCGGCAAAGCATGTGAAACGTCGGGCCCGTAGTCAAAAAAAAATCAATTAAGTTTAAATAATATATATCGCGTTTTCAACCGTCAAAAGTGTTTTATTTATATTTTTGATAGCTTTTTTTTCCTATTAAATACCGGAAATCCATATACAGATTTTTTTTATATTCCTACCCCCCATTTAATGATTGTGAAAATTTTTGAGATCGAAGACACAACGTTAATACTGTCTTGTTAGCGATAGAAGATTAAATAAACACGTTAAACGGAATTACTTAAACTTTGAACATGTTGATTACTAGCCATACATTACCTACCGATTACTAGCTAACGAAAGTTCCCCTCAAAAGCCTTTCGAGTCTAAAGGTGAAAGATATATGAAAAGGAACATGAAATGGCATTTTCTTTTCCCATTTTGAATTTCAAAGGCTTGATAACAAAATGGTAGCGACAGATAAAATATTTAGTTCATAAACTGGTCTTTAGTTTGATTTCCGCTAAGTGCAAATTCAATTGTGTCTCGAAAATCTGGATTTTGGATTTCCAATTCTCCAAAGCCAAAATGGGTCAACAACACATCTTTATTAGACTCTGACGGGCTGGTCTAATGGTAGCAATGTATAGCTAATAATCGACGGGTTGTGGGTGGATCTCCATCGGGTCCAACATGCTTCTAACCGACACTTTTTGTAACAGCAATGGAGCTCCACAGTCTGTGGATTTCCAAGTATCCAAAATAGGTCGATGTCAGATTGTCTTAGATGCACTGTCGTCCTATCTTAGATGCCTGGGGTATCTCAGCTTCCACCAAGGGAACGTTATGCGTGTCTGTTTTCTCTAATAAAATAAATAGGTAAGCTGGTATGCCGGTGGGAAATGGGAAAAATTTAATCAAGCCTAACGTGATGAGGTTAGAATTCATAAAATCCACTCTTTCACGTCGGAACTCGTAACGAATCTGTTGACTAGAGGCAGACGACACAAGAGGTATTCATTTGAGCATTTTGTATCTTGGAAGATAGGGTTGTCAAGTAGTGAAATATTTTGTTTTTATTAGTTTAAGTTTTTAATTGAGAATATTTATTCGAAAAATATACATCACTACTTACATCTCAGTCTAATCCGAAGAAACATTGTTATGCTGAGAAAACTAAAATGGAATCAAATACTGTCTATAGTTTACGCGAGTAGTACACATTTAAATAAAATACTTTAACGGTTTAAAACGCGATATATTAGTTAAACTTACTTCCCCGTGGTCACGGGGAGACTCCAAAGCATCCGAAACGTCGGGCCGAAGTTAAAAATCATTTTCAAATAAGTTTAACTAATATATTGCGTTTTAAACCGTTATAGTGTTTCATATTATACTAAGTTACTACTTACTATATAATAGTATAATAGAGGCG
The DNA here is from genome assembly GCA_963661955.1 of Leptosia nina. Taxonomy (NCBI): domain Eukaryota; kingdom Metazoa; phylum Arthropoda; class Insecta; order Lepidoptera; family Pieridae; genus Leptosia; species Leptosia nina. The sequence continues at coordinate 498,568 of CAVLEF010000276.1, forward strand.
ATCATAAACATTATACTACAATATTTTTATATAACAAATGTAATTCAACGGTTTAAAACGCGAAATTTTCTCGTTAACTTCTATTGATTTTTATATCTACAACGCGACGTTTTTTGTTGAAGATGGTGAATGTCCTTAATATCGAAAATCCGCTACGCTAGCGCCATCTGTTACGCAATATTGGGGGAAACTGTTTTTTAAACCGTTGTTTAGAAGTGCGCGTAAACTACAGACAATAATTAAAAGTTTTTAAGGCTTAAATGACACTAGCTCAGAGCGTTTTTTTCTTTCAAACAGTAGTAGTAGTTAAATCGTAAGGTGGCAACCCTAGAATAAAATAATAATTGCTCAACCCGATGCTGTGTAAGTGTATAAACGAAAGTTTGCGAAACATAAACAAACGAATCCATGCCCCGAATTCATTTGTGAGAAAAACGGTCCAGAGGCCGGGCCATTTCACCCGGTTTCGCCGAATAATAAATGTCGACTTTCGCAGCCATTTGCTCGGAGGCCGTAGGGATGGGAGTGCAGTTCCAATCGAAGCCGAATCCGAAGATAGATAGTAAAACATACAAGCGCTCATACGATATTTAAAATTCACTCTCGATGACATACCAGTTGCTGCGTGTATATTTTATCATCATTATATTATACACACACATAGATGTCTATTTATGTGTGTGTGTATTGTGTATTAATTTGATGTGTAAATATTAATAAAATAATATTAAAGTTATTGTATTCTAATTATTCATACAGTAACTCGGGTAGTTTACATTTGAAAAAAACGGTTTTAACGGTATAAAACCTGAAAAATTAGTAATACAATTAGTGACTTATTGGTTAGTTTATTGTAACTACGGCTTGTTGTTTTCGGTGGTTTGTAAAGCCGTACACACGGAGGGATTAAAGATCGATGGTGTCCCCAATGTCAAAGTCAAATTTATTATGTTAGCGCCATCTGTTTCGTTTGATAACAGTTGCTTAACGAAAAGAAAGAAAGCTCGTGCCGTAACTAATATATTACGCATTTTAAACCGTTAAAAGTTTTTATTTATTTACATACCCCAATATATGTTGCCATTACAGATAAAATCCGATTCGACAGTAATACAATGTTATTAATTATAATAAAATAAGCAAAATGAAAACTGAAGAAGAAGAAGAATTACTTTCATGACTACTTATAATAATTACGGTAAGAAGAGTTAGTATTTGCTAACATGTTTTGTTAATTTTTTTTTTAATTATTTGCAATGTTATAACTTATCTATATTCTGTGTATTCATTGTCATAATAAACGTATATAATGAAACGGTTATTTATTTATATATTTTTTAATTTCGGCTTATCAAACCGAACTACGGCACATCCCTACTTCTTATACTGTATAATAAGGTGTAATATGTAGCGCGACAAGTGTTTCGTGACAAATACGTGTAACGGGAGGTTTATTCAACTCCACTCTATTAATTTTCCATGTTATTTCCAATACTAATAACGACAACATAGATGGCGACTGTAGTTTACGCGAGTGACTTGACTTACTTTGACTTAATATCCTGTGTCCCCTAGCTGGGGCAGAGGGCGTTTACAGTGGTCCTTCATAACGATCGGTCTTGAGCTTCGCGTTTTATCTCACTCCATGTCTTCCTCACTTTCTTCGCCTCGTCCTCAACTGTACGCCGCCAGGATTATTTGGGGCGGCCACGTTTGCGCTTTCCTTGAGGATTCCAGTCAAGTGCTTGTTTGGGAATATGGTTGGAATCTCTACGGAGTGTGTGGCCATTCCATCCATTTCCATTTGCGGCGTTTAATCTGCTGGTCGACTGGAGTCTCGTGACAGCGTTGTAGAAGACGCTCGTTTGATATTTTCTCAGGCCAGTATATGGAGAGAATTCGGCGGAGGCAGTGGTTTCAAAGTCTTGGAGCCTCTGCGAGATGTCCTTAGCAACCTTCCACCTTTCACATCCATATAGCAGCACCGATTTGATATTGGAGCCGAATATTTTAAACTTAATTCGGAGGGTAATTTTCCTTGACTGCCATAAAGGTCGAAGTTGTGCGGAGGTGGCTCGGGCCTTGGCGATCCGTGAAGTGATGTCATCTTCAGATCCTCCAGTTTCTGACACGACACTTCCGAGATATTTAAATAAAACACTTTAACGGTTTAAAACGCGATATATTAGTTAAACTTATTTGAAAATGATTTTTAACTTCGGCCCGACGTTTCGGATGCTTTGCAGCAGCCGTGGTCACGGGGAGACTAATGGATTATGTCTTTGACGTCAAAATAAAAACGTGCTACGCTATCGCCATCTGTTCCATCGAAGTTGGTATTTTGCGAGACTGGCCGTTTCTTTGCAGAATTGCAAATTTAAACTAATATATAGGTATCGCGTTTTCACCATTAACATCTTTTATTTAAAATCAGATGGCATTAATGAAGGTGGAATGGCTTTAATGTGGGTTTGATATAAGCTAAAAAGAACGACGGTATGAGTAATACTGCAATATATAATGATTTGCGAAAATAAATTTGAATGCCTAAAATAACTACTCTACGCGAAGGAAGACGTAGTTACAGCTTGTGTAATAAATAAATGTTTAACCAATAAACCAGGGCGTGTAACCATTGAGCCAAGGCGTTTAATTATAATCGTAACTAGGTCATTATTTTCCTCGTCAATGTTATTTCATTTTCGCACCAAAAAGCTCCTATCCATCATAACACATCCGACGTGTATCTCAGTTCGTACACAACACCGAACAATGACTATAATGTTTCTAACTTCAGGCGATTCTGTGATTTATTCCGAAACAATAAAGTCTATAATAGATTGATAGCTTAACGTTCTTTCAAGGTTACCAACGTGCATACAGGTTTAACTAGAGCCAGTTTATGAGTTAACACGCGTTGCTTCACCGTGGGTTGGTGGAACGATGTCGTCCACTAATCCGTGATGATCGGACAGACGATTCAACGTGTTCCCCGAGACATGAGGATGGTAACGCATCTACATTTTTGATACTTGTATTAAAAAAATTAACGCTTCAAAACACGAAATATATTTGTCAATCGAAGTTTAACTACTTCCCATCGTTCCGAATGTTATTCAGCAGTCGCGGTAATTGACAACTGAAGATCGCCACTAGCGCCATCTGTTTTTGTAATAGATTGCAAAATCTGGCTGGATATACTCGAAGATCCTCTCGTTACGAATCTTGTTGTGTATCCTTTACGATAGAAGGGGTCAAGCCAGAAGTTCCATTAAAGAAGGTAATATTAAATACAACAAAATCCGCTGTCGGCCTAATCTGTCTTTAGATATTGGTAAATCCACAGACTGAAATCTATGGACCGTGGACGTGGTTCGTGACATGGACCCAGATTTTCTAGACGAAATATATTTCAGAAAAATTATGATATGATAAGCATGTTAGACCCGATGGAATCCACGTCCCGTTGATTATTAGGCATTTTATATGAAACTGAAGAATTTGTTTGTTTGAACGCGCTGATCTCAAGAACCACTGGTGGGAATCGAAAAATTATTTTTGTACTGGTTAGAGCATTTGAGGAAGGCTATAAACATCGCGCTGTGATTTATAGGCGCGAAGAAACAGCGTTTAAGAGAGACAAATAATATTTAAGAGATTTTATTTCTTTTGAAATGATATAACGATAGTATATGCCCATCTTTTAAGATTAACTTGCAAATACAACAATACTTGCACGTGGATTAAGTTTATAAAGACGAAGAGGTTTGCAAAAACAAAATTTGATATCCAAAATTATTATTCTACGCGTACGAAGTCGCGTGACTCAGCTAGTGAGCTAATATAGATACATTATTTATCGTTTACCGGCAACCACTTAATATAATTGTTAAGAAAACATCGAACGCCGAAATCCCGGGAGGTAGATGGGATGGAATTCATTTATCTGTCAGGTAGGGAGCACTCAAAATAATTGTCCGCAAATTGGAAGAATCAGTTGGGGAAAGCTTAGGTAAGTTGACTTCTGATAAAGTTAATTCCGCAAGGCACAAATATTTCTTAAGTGTGGCTCGTTGGTTATGGTAGCCATGTACGGCTGATAATCAACGGGTCGTGGGACGATCCCTACCGGGTCCGACATGATTCTAATCAATGTATAATGTTATACTGTCTGTCTATAGTTTACGCGAGTAGTACACATTTAAATAAAACACCTCCCCGTGACCACGGTTCTGCAAAGCATCCGAAACGTCGGGCCGAAGTTAAAAATCATTTTCAAATAAGTCAAACTAATATATCGCGTTTTAAACCGTTAAACTGTTTTATTTGAAACTAGCTGCGCCAGCGACTTCGTTCGCGTAGAATACTTATTTCGGGCATTCAAATTCGTTTTTACCTACGACGTCGGTCGGGTCCTTTCCCGTCATTCTTGCAAGATAATCTTAAGAGATAGACATATAACGTCGAAATCTATTTTTAGTTACATAATAAAATAATAAAGACTTATTATTTTATTAATAGTGTCGTACTTTTTCCCTATTCTATAAAAAAGTGACTCTCAAGTATGTCTCAATCTCAACAAAAAGCAAAGAGGCAATCAATTCTACAGAGGACGTGTTAAAAAGCCCTCATCAAAGCCATCCATCAGAGCGGATAGGGGCTGTTGATAAGCTTTATCGAAAATGCGGGAATATGTAAATAATTACGTGTTAAAAGAACGCGTTTGACGGCTTAAAACGCGAAATATATTAATTAATCACATTATTGAACTAGGAGTTGACGTTTCAGTTACTTTGCGGGAGCCCTGGTGACGGACGGGAGAGAGAGAGTGAGGGTGGGAGGTGCTTAATTTAGTTAATGTTATACTATACGAAAGAAAACTTCTTATTTATTCACAAGTTAATAAACGTTTTTCATGATAAGATTAGATGAACTTATGAAATTTCGGTGTTTTTTTATTTCAATAGCGAGGACGGCCCCAATGTATCAAACACCTGAGATCACATATTAAAAACTCTGGATCCCAATAAACAGCATACCAGCAAACGCGGAGACACCGTTAGTCAATACTGCAAGGAACCGGCCTGTTTACCAAATACAAAAAAATCTAAAATTTTCATACAAATCCTCCATAGTCTCATTTAGTCTCCCCTACATGCTGCTCAGAGATCCGAAACGTCGGGCAAGTAAAAATCATTTTCAAATAAGTTTTACTACTTATCGTTTTAAATTAAATGTTTTATTAAATTTATAATTTTTTCTTTATTTAACATAAATATTTAATAAAACTTAACAATATTCTACCCCCAAACAAAACAAAAGTTGGGTCAATTACATAAGTTTACCAATATATTTCGATAGTAAACCGTTAAAAGCGCTTAAAATATCTAATTTTTGTTATCATGAAGACAAAACCTACTCTTATGTATGTATATGTAGCTGCATGTATCGGAAGGTTGAAAAAATGCACAACGACTTAGGACTCGTAGTCATTCTAGAAACACACGGAACCTTGGATGCCGCTACAACCCCCGTTTGTAAAAAATTGTTCAGTTTGTAAAAGGATTTATACATATTTGGTTGTAATTACACCAATTTCAATATTAATTATCTCTTAGTAATTTCAATTAATGTAAAAGGACGTGTTTTTTTCTTAGCAAAGAGGTTTTATGTCAAGAGTGGTCAATATTTTATAATAAAATTAATGGGAATAAAATTAAATTTTATTCTTTATTTAATTAATTTTGAAATAAATAACACATTTATCTATAAGAAAAAAAAATATTAATTTATTTATTATAATACTGGCTGTTTTTGTACGTTTGCCTAAAAAAAAGTTGAGGCGCCCATCCTTATTTGTGGAAAGTAAAAATTATTATAACTGCTTTAACAATTAATTAAAGATTTATTCGTTTAACTAAGCTAAGTTTTATTAATTTCCTCTAAATATGTTATAAAGGTCTATGACATACGTGCGCTTTGAAAATTACAGTCTCTCTTTCTTATATAACAGTAATATCGCCTCGGCCGTATTTTCAACTTACCGCACTTATATCATAATGTACTATTGTAATTCAATCTAGAATTATATAACTCCAGATAGACCGAACTATTGCGTATTAACTTCGCAAAGCTCTCTGCCCCAGTTCGAGTCCCATTTAATTAAGGTTTCCAAACTTTTTACATAAATTCTCTCTATGTTTCGGGGATGTACCCACTAATACCCCTTTCGTATTCATTTTAAAGTTATCCCATATTCAAATTAATTGCAAGGACGGGGTTTATAAATAACACACTTAAACGGTTTAGAACACGATATGTATTGGTTAAACTTATTAACATATTTTAAATAAGTTCGAATATAAATCGCGTTTAAAACCGTTAAACAGTTTCATTTAAACGTGTGCTACTCGCGCACTTGAATTTGAACATTATTTTAAGTATCGCCCGACGTTTCGAATGCTTAGCAGCAGCCGTGGTCACGGGAGGACGGAAATGAGCGGTAGGGATTTGGAAATTACGTTCGTGTGATGAAGCAGCGTCCTCAGATGAAAAAGCCGTGTAATCGCGTTTCGGTTCTAGTCTGATTGCGAATATACATTCAAATGTCGAAGAGATAATATCTTCACTAATACTATATAGCTGAAGAGTTTGTTTGTTTGAACACGCTAATCTCTGGAACTACACGTTCGTAATGAACAATCTTTTGGACCATTTATAGAAAAAAGCTTTGGGCTATGAAATGTAGAAAAACACATAGACATAAGTACATAGACACTTAAAATAACATGTACAAAATAAAACATGTTTGCGCAAAGGCCGCCTTATCACCTATGGCGATTTCTTCCAGGCAAACTTTGCATGTAGAAATAAAGTTACAGTAAAGGAGTAAATGTAGGGAAGGTGTCGATATAAAATATGTATGAAAGATTGACTCGCTTTTGAATGCTTTAAAAAATGTCCGTTATGATGGTTTGCAAAACCAAAGTTTAACGGCCAAAATAACTATTCAACGCGGACGAAGTCGCTGGCACAGCTAGTTTAAATATTAAACACACACACAGTGCACAATTTACACACCACAAATACACTCTGCTTGTTTGGAATTGTTTAAGTTCCATTATTGCATAGATAATGTCCTAAATCTGTACTAATACTATACTGATGAGTTTGTTTGTTTGTTTGAACGCGCTAATATTAAAAATTACTAGTTAAAGGAAGGTCATAGTTTATAAAAAATTGCACTGTGACTATCAGGAGAGAAGAAACGGCGGGAAATGTAGAAATAAAACTGGGAAAATAATTAATCTTTGTGGGTTTCCGACGCGTACGTTGTGAAAACGGTTGAAGATAACCAAAAAATATGTACGACAGAATGATGCCTTTTAAATAAAACACTTTAACGGTTTAAAACGCGATATATTAGTTAAACTTATTTGAAAATGATTTTTAACTTCGGCCCGACGTTTCGGATGCTTTGCAGCAGCCGTGGTCACGGGAGACCGCTGCTCCAGTGTTTTATTTAACCGTGTACTACCACGTAAGCAGATTCCTTTTAAAATGATTAAATAAAAAGTCCGCGATTTGTCTTTAAAAAGGTGAAAAGGAGGTATGCAGAAACGAATTTGTCCAAAATTACTGTTTTACGCGGATGAAGTCATGACAGAGCTAGTACTACATAATTTTACAAACAGGCATTATGGAATTAAATGCTAACAGTAGTAATTATTTAGGAATTAATTTATTTTTAATGATCATGTATGGGGCGTGTTTGTGTTTATATATGGCTAACATCGGTGGCGAGCAGAATTATGTGTCTGTCCAAATTCATTTATAGGAAAGCGCAATTTAATAATTAGTATTTTTAAAGTAAAATTTAAACTTAAGTTTGCCTGTTAAATAAAACACTTTAACGGTTTAAAATGCGATATATTAGTTAAACTTATTTGAAAATGATTTTTAACTACGGCCCGACGTTTACCCGGATGCTTTGCAAAGCGTCCGAAACGTTAACGTTAAAGTGTTTTATTTAAATGTGTACTACTCGTGTAAACTATAGACAGAGGTATTTAAGGTTGCCTGTTAAACAGTTATAAATGCCTATAAATACCACTTGGGTAAACTATGGATATAAAAGACAGTAGGTACCTTAACTTTTTAAGCAAAAAAAGTAGTTTTATGAAATAAAACACTCAACGGTCTAAAACGCGAAATGTATTAGTGAAATTATTTACAATACATTTTAACTAGGGCTCGACGTTTCGGACGCGTTGCAGCAGACTATTATATTTTGTGTTTTAAACCGTTAATTGTGTTTTAATTAAATGTGTACTACTACATTGTACTTGCTTAAACTACATATAATACAAATTTAAATATTCTTTTAAGTTTGGATAAAGTTCCAAGGTTTTGAGAGCAGTATTTTATACTTAGCATATACAATTGGTCTTTGGCACGCCGAACGTTATTGTTCTAAGGCCGTTCTCTCCTATAGATGCTATACTCTGCTTTAAAAAGATAATTTATTTAAATTATTAACTATACGAAACGAACAGGTACATAATTATAATTTTTACGTGTAAGTTACATTTAAAGCTTGTAGTTCAGCGACATTTATCTCAGCTCAGCATGCCGTATTCGCAGCGCTCTAGCTGAGTCTGCTGTCAAATACATAGGATTACATTTTATATTTTACTTCGAGCGACTTTGTCCGCGAGAATCATTATTTTGGGCACCCAAATTAGGTTTTGCAAACCCCGTCATCTTTATAAACTTAAGCTGTTAGCCACAACGTCGATCGCGTCCCTTCCCGTTGTTCTTGCAAGCTAATCTTAAAAGGTAGACATATTGCGTCGCGGACTTTTTTTCGATTATTTTATAGCCTTCCTCGACAAATTCTCTAATCAACAGAAATAATTTTTCAATTCGAACCCCTAGTTCCTGAGATTAGAGCGTTCGAGCAAACAAACAAACTCTTCAGCTTTATATATTAGTATAGATTTAATTTTAAGCTTCTTGTAACATGTGTTTTTTTTAAATAAGTAGATTATTATAATTATCCATAGGAGACAAGCAGATAAATCACACAATAACTCATAATGTACGAGGTTTAAAAATCGTTATACAAAGATTGTTTAAATTATAAACTTACACATTTTATGTCTAAAGAGAAAAGACTTGGGGTTTACTTGATTATAATTGAAATGTTCCAGCCGTATGAAATGTGAACAAGATGTGCTGTCGATCTATTTCGGCATTGGTTATACGGAAATTTACAGACTGTAACCGAAACGCGATTCAAAGTTCAAACCATTTAAAATCTAGGTTTCAACATACATTTTTTAGGATTGAGATCTAAAAATAATCCAACATGTTTCAGAAATATTACAAATTGAATACTGTCTATAGTTTACGCGAGTAGTACACATTTAAATAAAACACTTTAACGGTTTAAAACGCGATATATTAGTTAAACTTATTGTAAATGATTTTTAACTTCGGCCCGACGTTTCGGATGCTTTGCAGCAGCCGTGGTCTTCCCGTGACCACGGCTGCTGCAGTGTTTTATTTAAATATTACAAATTGGTTAAACAATTGTGATTTTCGGTTGGGTTCGAAGTCACGACGTTTATTGGTAGCCATATGCTACCAACAACCCTGTCAAACTGTATTCCAATATTTTAGAATGAAACGACAATGCATCGCAACATGATGCGTTTATATAAGACCGCAGCCTAAAACAAATAAAGCTTAAGAATTGGCAGGGCGTAAAAACCCACTTACTAACGATAGTTGGTATTTAATTAAAGTGGAGAGCTTAAGAGGAAAGTCGGAAGGCTTTAGAATTTTTACGACCTCGACTATAGTGTGTGTATTATAAATAATGTTTTGAACCGGTTTTTGAGACCAAAAACAAAACCTCAGTTAAAAGTATGAATCTGTGACTGTATATATAAAAATACTAGCTGTGCCCGCGACTTCGTCCTGGTGGAATAGTGACTTGGGGTAGAATTTTTAATTATTGAGACTGTTTATTAATTTATGTAATTTCGAATTTATCGCAGCCAATCTATGTTGTAAGTGCTACTTTGTCGCAAGACTTTCACCTCACATCATTCCTACTCTCATTCCCAGTTACACTTCCACTCCCAGGCCCACTCCCAGTTGCACTTCCACTCGAACTCCCACTCTCATTCACAAAAAGCGAAAGAAGAAAGTTTGATTGTTCATCGGTTTCAAAAACCACAAACTTCCACACAAACCTTCATCCCCCTTTTCAACCCCTGTCAGCCCTTATTTGGCATTAAAACGTAAGCCTAAGTCAGCAATTTCTCAGGTTCTAAAATATCTGTGCACTAAATTTCATTTAAATTACTTCAATAGTTTCGGAGTTAAAGCCGGACAGACAGACAGACAGAGTTACTTTAGCATTTATAATATTAGTATAGATGTCTTAATTTTAAGGCATTGAAAATTGAATTCTCGTTTCTTTATTCGCATGAGACTTCTTTTCATGTTTTCTTAGAATCGTGATAGCTACAGACTTGAAGTTTTAAACATTGTGTACATTTTTAAATTACACAATTCTAACTTTATATTTAACACAATAACATAAATACTGTCTATAGTTTACGCGAGTAGTACACATTTAAATAAAACACTTTAACGGTTTAAAACGCGATATATTAGTTAAACTTATTTGAAAATGATTTTTAACTTTGGACCGACGTTTCGGATGCTTTGCAGCAGTATCCCCGTGACCACGGCAACTAATATATCGCGTTTTAAACCGTTAAAGTGTTTTATTTAAACAATAATATAAATTAAAAAATTACATCGATCAAAAATGACGACACGGGCGTGACTCGAACCGGCATCCACAGCGTTCCGTGCTGCTTTAACCAATTGAGCTACCGTTGTTGTTGTCATCAAGTGTACCGTTGTTTTCACACGTTACACTTGATGACATTATTGAATTACATTTTTAACTTTGAACCGTTCTGAAATCGTTTGCGAAATATTGGTTAACTTATTTTTGGTTTATTTTATGCGACACGACGTTTCGGTTGCTTTGCAGCAGTTGTGGTCATGGGGTGGCTAAAGATGTAGACTGTCTCTAATCTCACAGTAAAAATGAATATATATCGCGTTTTAAACTGTTAAAGTGTTTAATGTGTACTACTCGCGCAAACTACAGATAATATTTGAGGGTAACAAATTAAAATGTATCTAGTAATCAAATTATTCCCGCAAACGTCCAACTCGCGCTTGGCCGTTTTATTATATCAGAATTGTATCAAGAAAACATTCGTCTTTCGCCGAAAAGCCAAGCAGAAATCCCTCGCTAACTCACACAATAGCTCGTCGCAAATAAAAGGTCAAAAGGGTGTGTTTTATCTAAATAACTCTTTATCAAAGACCGAATATACTTTCGTGAGTTCATTTACAAAGGTAGAATTTAATAAAAGGTTGCGAACCTCTGCCTTGAACTAATGTTATAATATTACTTACAATAAAACACTGTCTGTAGTTTACGCGAGTTTAAAACGCGAAATATACGCCTACCCCTGACCACGGCTTCTGCAAAGCATCCGAAACGTCGGACAGGAATTAAAATAATATTCAAATAAGTTTAACTAATACATCTATATATATTATCACGTTTTAAACCGTTAAAGTGTTTTATTTAAACTTATGTAATAATGCATGCGACTTACAAAAAATTACTTAATAACAATACTAATGTTAAGTACTGTATATAGTTTATGCGAGTAGTACACATTTCAAAAAAACACTTTAACGGTTTAAAACGTGATATATTACTTAAACTTATTTGGAAATGATTTTTAACTTCGGCCCGACGTTTCGGATGCTTTGCAGCAGCCGTGGTCATGGGGAGACCGAAATGTGTACTAGGTACTTGCTGAAAGACCAGACAATACTTAATTAAATGTGCGGTATGTAAATTATATTTAATGAAAGTGATTTTGAAGCCAAACTTGTTTTAATATGACAATCTCCCCCTGACCACGGCTGCTGCAAAGCATCCGAAACGTCGGGCCGAAGTTAAAAATCATTTTCAAATAAGTTTAACTAATATATCGCGTTTTAAACCGTTAAAGTGTTTTATTTAAATGACAATTAAAGGCAAAATAGGTCGGCATCGTAACTGAACTGTCTGAAAGTCGGGCCACCATCTTCCAAGTGAAATGCTAAGGTTTTAAAAACCGTTTAAAACAATATTATTAAAAAAAGGTTCATAACACTCGTACACACGAATGGAGAATTTTTCAATTATTGCAATAGCAAAGGGGAGAGGTAATATTTTCCTGAAATAATTCAATCAAATTCATTTTCAGTTACAGGAGTATGAAACTTTTTCATTTCACTTTTAATTAAGTCTCGGAATGGAGTGAGTTGTTTCGAGTTACAGCATTTATTGAATTGGAGTAGTTCTATTGGATCGACCAATTATCATGGGATTTTGCAATGACAGGATCGTCGGTGTAATGTAGCGATGTATCGCTAATGGTCAACGGGTCGCGGGTTCGATTTCCACCGGGTCTAATACTTGTCTAATCTATTTATGAGTTTTCTGAAACATGTTTGACTTAAGAAGCTGGATAATGCTGGAGTGGTTGGAATATCGTTCCGTCCACAGACTGAAACCTTTAGGTCATTAAAATAAGACACTTTTAATGCTTACACCGCGAAACTAATTAAATACTTAAATAAAACACTCTTAACGGTTTATAACGCGATATAAATCAGTTAACGTATTCATAATATTAATAACGACCTGATGTTTCGGATTCTTCGTATCAGGCATGACATGGAAACTGTCCAGTTATAAACCGTCGAAATTGTTAATTTAATTTAAACATGTACTTTGTTTATTTCGAGTTTTAAATCGTTAGAAGTGTTTTATCTTTCTTTGTACTTCAATTTTGTTCGCGTCCTAATGTGTTTTATTTAAATGTGTACTTTTTTAATTACGCGTTTTAAACCGTTGAAAGTGTTTTATTTGTGTAACAACTTTATTTATTTCGTATAGACATTTAATCTAGTCAATTGTACGGAACCCTTCGACTGGCGAGCGAGAGTCCGACTGGCGCTATCGTTTTATTTTAATTTGATAAAGGTTTTTGTTCGATTTTATTGCTTACTTACTGAAATTTCGGAGCAATCATAAAATGTTGACCTTCCTATCTAACGTATAAGACGATAAATCTCCTAGTTATTCAATGAAATGTAAGGAATAGATCAGGTCAGTTCTTATTTTTGTATTAACCTGATTAAAACGTAGTTTTTTAGGAAATATTTTATGGTTTTTGGCAGCCATTTTGAAAACTTCTTGGGTTTTATGAGCTATGTTTCCTTATGTTAGAGGACAGTAAATCATAGGTTTACTTGAAGGAAAAACATCCCATCCATTTATCGTCTAAAAACTAAATGCGATGTCGACCTATTTAGACTTCGTATATCCCGAAATCCACAGACTGAAATCAAAACGCGATTAAACATCTGTGGACGGCGTTTTGATAGTCCGAAATTCGGAGGTTTTTTAGTATATATTACACATGAAATATAAAAAAATAACTGTTTAAAACGAAAAGATAGTTTTGTATTTTCATAATAACACTAGGAAATATTGTCTATGTACCCATCTTACCTACTTTAAAATATTATCGGTTTTTAAAATTAAAAGTGAGTTTTATAAAACATCGTCATAGTGTAGAATGTTTGTTTGTAACCAAGGCGAGTGTTACACGGTTTTAAACGGTTTATAAATGAAATGCACTATCTAAGCGTTTTATTTAATAACTTTTTTGTTAAGTATTGTTAAAACCACACTATGGCAACAATAAAGGAAAATCTATACTAAAAAGTATATTATAAAGCTTCAAAGTTTGTTTGTTTGAACGCGCTAATCTCAGGAACTATTGGTTCGAATTGAAAAATTGTCTTGTGTTGGATACACCATTTATCAAAGAAAGCTTAACTCTACATAACATTATGCTGCGGTCATTGGAAGCGAAGAAATTGTGGAAAATGTGGAAAAAACGGGGACAATTTGCCATCTTTGAGAGGTTCGCTTGCGATGTTGAATCCTTTTTACGTAATCTAAAAAGTGTCTCCAATATGCATTCTATTACATTTGGTCTAAATTGATGCTTTATTACCAATAATTTGTTAGTTCCATCAACATAATCTTGCAAACAACAAAACAACGTGTGCCGGATTCGTAAGTTATATATGTATATATCGCATTTTAAACCGTTAAACTTTATACGTAGATTGTATCGAGTTATGCCACACCCGTGACCGGTCCAACGTTTGTCTAGAGAATCGTTTGACGCTCAATTTTAGATGGGAATAAAAAATGCATCACAGCAAAATTGGATTCTTCGCGCTAAACCTTTCGATGACACTCGAAGAACGAAATGGAAAAACGGAGTTGAGTCACAGATTATTTTTGGGGACACAGAGTGTGAAGTCCCGCTTCCCCAAGTGGGGTATGGGGCGAACACTACTTTCACTAAGGACATTTTATATTTTTTATGATGAGAACACAGAATTTGGTTCACTTCTACATAGTTAAAATAGCGAGCCAGATAGAGTCATCTATATAGTCTATTGGAAGTTAACCTTAGAAGACAGACATACACTCTTTATGTATACTGTGCTAGACTTATTTAGATTTATTTAGATTATATAGTATCATAGATTTTCATATAGGAAGTCTATAGGACACCGAACATCTGATACGAGAGATTTTTCGGGATATCTTAAACCAAATTGTTCAATTCGATGCAGTAGTTTCTGAGATTAGCGCTTTCAAACCAACAAACTCTTCAGCGTCATATATTAGTACACATTATCGTTAATTTTGGATTAGGATATTCTGTAATCCACAGACTGAAATCGAAACGCGATTAAACTGCACGGCTTTTTCATTTGTGACTGGTTCGTGCCCTGGACGGAATTTCGATTACTTAGATTTTCCAGACGAAGCCTAACATGTTCTAGAAGACCGGGTGGTAATCGAACTTACTTACTTAGTTGGTTATTAAACATTAGTACAATAAGACCACCGAGTTAGTCCCCCTAAAAACACTGCACTATATCACACATTTAAAAAATCAATCATCAACGGTTTAAACCCTCTTATATATTTAGTTGAAATTTTAATTTTATTTAACTACGATAGACGTTTCGGATGCTTTAAGTTGCCTTATTTTAAGTTAAGTTATATTTCTAATTTTACACCGTTAAAAGTGTTTTAAATTAAGTTTGTATCTAACGTGAGTAGTACACATTTAAATAAAACACTTAACGGTTTAAAACGCGATATATATTAGTTACTTATTTGGAAATTATTTTAACTACCGCTCGACGTTTCAGATGCTTCTCAGCAACGATGGTCACGGGGGGACCGTAGTTTGTGTCTAAATAAGTTTAACTAATATGTCGCGTTTTAAACTGTTAGTGTTCGATTCAAATGTGTACTACCCGCGTGAACTACTTCATAGTAAAACTATTGTATTTAATATTAAAACGAAATGCACAAGTCCAAAGAGAGAGTCGTCTTGAGATGTTGAAAATATACATTTCTTTAAAAATGCATTTTAAAGAAAGTTCATCGTGATCAAAGCGACTATTTTTGAAGCGGAACGACGTTTTATTTCAACAGCCATTGTTTTAAAAAATGCCGGAATCATTTTTTTTGTATTTACTCTATAGCATTTAAATTTTTTTTAAATAAATTAGCTTATTGCAAGTGCACGTGGTGAGACTACTTTGTTGTTTTATTTTTAGTTGATTTTTGTGTTGTTTGTATTTTTTAATAAAACAATATTTAACGGTTTGAAACTCGATATATATTGTTAGTCGATTGCGAATGGACCAGCGCGTAAATGTTTGTAACGTTTATTTTATTATGTTTTTAGTACCTACTTGTGTTTTGTAAATAAGGAGAAAAAATAAAAAGTGAAAATATAGTGCAAAAAACAAAAGAACTATTGTGAAAATAATTTTCGATGAAATTTTATTTTAAAAAAACAGTTTTAACGGTTTAATACGCGATATATATCGCGTTGTAGTTAACTTGTAACTATGGCCCGACGTGTTGGCTGCTTAAAAGCAAAGCGTAAACCGTTAAAATGTTTTATTTAAAATTAAATACTCGCGTAAACTTCCTGACAATATAGGATTTTTATAAGCTCATACAAAGATTTAATTAAAATATAAGGACTTATGTAGAAAAAGTTTAGATATATAAAAATGAGTTGGTCCTGGTGGGAATCGAATCCATGGGCTGTTGATTTTGTTAACGGATTCGTTATCGTAACAGTAGCAATGTATAATTAACAACGCAGCGTTGGTTCGATCCCCGCCGGGGCCAACATTTTTCAAATTCAAATCTTTCAACAAGAAGTTGGATTTCGTTTGGTTATCTGGACATTAAATAAATGATATAAATATAACGTCCGGGTCACGAATCACCGTCCACAGATGATTTCAGTTTGTATATCGAATAACCATAGCCCAAATAGGCCGACAACACATCTTGTTTAGATGTTATATGGCTGGGGTATTTTACTTACCATCCTGTCCTCCTTCCTTCCTGAAAAATCCAAATCTATACTAATATTACAAATGCGAAAGTAACCTCTGACTGTCTGTCCGGCTTTAACTCCGAAACTACTGAACTGATTTAAATGAAATTTGTTACACAGATATTTTAGAGCCTGAGAAAGGACATTTAATGCCAAAAAAGGTTCCATAGGGGTTCAAAGTTTGTATGGTAATTCGTGGTTTTTGAAACTAGAACAATGATACTTTCTTCTTTGGCTTTTTAGAAATATGAATGGGAGTGGGAGTGGGAGTGGGAGTGGAGGGATGGAGTGGGAGGGGGAGGGGGGGGATGGGAGTGGGAATGAGAGTTTGAATTAGAGTAGGAGTGATGTGAGGTGAGAGTGTTGCGGCAAAGTAGCACTTACAACATAGATGGGCTGCCTTAAATAAAGCTTACATTAATTAATAAGCCGCCAAAATAATTAAAAATTCTACCCCAAGGCCCCCTTCCACGCGGACGAGGTCGCGGGCACAGCTAGTTCTTTCTTATATAAACGAGCGTTAAATGTATTTTGATGTATAGTAAATTTAAAACTACAAATCTTTCTTGTCCGGAACTCACTG
This sequence comes from Leptosia nina, assembly GCA_963661955.1. Classification (NCBI taxonomy): domain Eukaryota; kingdom Metazoa; phylum Arthropoda; class Insecta; order Lepidoptera; family Pieridae; genus Leptosia; species Leptosia nina. The sequence goes on from CAVLEF010000276.1 coordinate 515,770, forward strand.
CATTTTTCATAAGAGCTTAGAGTACGGAAGTCTATCCGAGTAAAACATTTCTCTATTCGGTCGATACACTTTTACGGTATGACTAAAGGGATTTTTCTACGGGATTCGAACCTGTAGTACAAATAAAATTTTTATTTAAGAACTAGGCAAAAGATAGACAAGAATAGTAAGGGACAGGCAAGCATGGAAAAATCTAGAAGACCCCTTTGCCGAGACTCAATTTTGCGTTTTAACCCCTTAAAACTGTTTTATTTAAGCTACTATAGGTTGTTTATTTATTTATTATAGAGCTGAAGAGTTTGTTTGTTAGGACAAGTAGTTCAAATTAATTAAAAATAAGTTGACTAACAAATTTCGGGTTTAAACTCGTTAATTTAGTATAATATAATAAGCTAAAGAGTTTGTTTGCTTATTTGAACTGTTTGAATTGCAAAATAATGTTTATGCTGACTATAAAACATCACGCTGTGTCCAATAGGAACGGAAATACGGTGGTTCAAGACACCAAAAAAATATGTAGGAACTGAACAATGTCTCTTTGATAAGAACAATAAAGGCATTTAAATTAATTCAATTGAATTGATTTGTGCCCTGCCAGACCGGGCAATTATTTTTCCCCGACTTCGAATCGTCTTGACACACAGTGTTTTAATAAGTCTGACATTATGGTCCCCCGTGTATTCCATGGCTGATACACATTAAGTGAACATCCGAAACGTCAGAAACGCCGTATTTAAATATCTTTTTTTACTCTAAAGTTATAGTAATTGTCTAAAGTTTCACACGGGTACATATTTAAATATTAAACACTTTTAACGGTTTAGAATTCGAAATATTATACTTACTTTATTAACAAATGATTTTAACTACGCCCCCCGTGACCACGGATGATGCAAAACATTTAAAAGGTCGTTTGCACAGTTAAAATTTATAAGCTAACATTTTCATATTGTCTGTAGTTTACGCGAGTAAACATTTAAATGCAACATTTTTAACGGTTTAAAACACGAAATGTATTAATTAGTATCTAATTTACAAAACATCTACTTTAACTACGCCCCCCGTGACCCCTGCTGACACAAAGCTAAGACACGGGACGCCCCAGTGAAAGCAATTTGTAAATACGTTAAATAGTAAATGTCTCGTTTTACACCGTTAAACTTGTTTTATTTAAAAGTCTAATTATCTCGGTGAAGCCTAGTTACATAGCCATTATGAGTGAACGACTGCTATTAGTACCACTATAAAATGGACATATAATATTGCTTGAACAAGAAAGCTTTCGCGAGTAAAATACAAATAAAATGCGGATCCAATATTCCGAGATTTCCCGTCGTGAGTTTACAGTGAAGTGGTTGCCTTCTGTGCTTGATCGAAATCATTTATTCCCCGGATATCGAACCAGAAACTCCCTACAAGTGACGCTGTTTACATATACGCTTATATGTATATTAGAATAAGTTAGTTTTAAAAGTTGTTTAATTTTTTTTAGTAACAGGCAAATGGGCGTCGCGGATTCGATTTCCAGCGGTTCCAGCATAATTGTTAATTCAATTTCCTGAAACATGCATTCTAATATACAATAGAAGCCAAGAAACAGCGGGAAATGTGAAAAAAAAACGGGAAAAATATTCTTCTTGTGAGTTTCCATTAACGATTCAAGGCGGATCCGCATAAAATGTGTATTTAAATAAAAAACAATTTAACTGTTTAAAACGCGATATATTTTAGTTAAACTTGTTTGAAAATTATTTTTAACTACGGCCCGACGTTTCGGATGTTTTGCAGGTGGTCTTTTAGTTGTTTATATCGCGTTTTAAACCGTTAAAGTGTTTTATTGTAACTCGCGACATAGACTAAACTATAGACAGTACCTAGGGAAGCATAAGAAGGGCTGATGTGGTTCATGCTTATAGCTCATTACGGTACAATAAAAATTTTAATAGCAATTCAATCGCGCAAGATGTGCATGTCTCAACATGTTGACGTCTAGGACTCGGTAGCCTGACTAACTGATTAGAGCAACACGAGCACGGAACGCTGACGATGCCGGTTCAAGTCCTGCCCGAGTCGTAATTTGCTTCAATGTATTTTCTATTTTTAATTTATACGTTTCAAGCTGTCAATAAAACACTTTAACGGTTTGAAACGCGATATATTAGTTAAACTTAGTCGAAAATGGTTTTCAACTTCGGCCCGACGTTCGGATGCTTTGCAGCAGCCGTGGTCACGGGGAAACTCTTTCAAGATTCCTAATTGCATTCGCTTGTATTACACACAGTCACAAGTTTTATATAGGATGTTTTATTTTATCGCCTTCCTCGATAATTGCTCTAACCAACACAAAAATAATCTCAATTCAAACCCGCACTTCCTGAGATTAGCGCGTTCAAATAAACTAACTCTTCATCTTTATATATTAGTATAGATAGCATTGAGTTTTCAAAGCTTAATACGTAGCTACAATACTTTTTAAACTTTAGGCAAAACCACTGAGCTTCAAAAGCCGCCCTAAGATTGCTTTTATCCATAAATAATTTTTCACAAAAGGAGAATGCGAATTTTCCTTCCTTCGCTACCCGACGCCTTGAATACATGACGAACATGTTTTAAAATGAAATATTGTTAATTGTTAATGCACTTCGAAACATTGAAAATCCACCTCTACTAATATTTAATACTGTCTGTAGTTCAGCGAGTAGCGCGCATTTAAATAAAACACTTTAACGGATTAAAACGCAATATATTTTAGTTAAACTAACCAACTCCCCGTGACCAAGACCACGGCTGCTGCAAAGCATCCGAAACGTCGAGCCGTAGTTAAAAATAATTTTCAAACAAGTTTAACTGAGATATATCGTTTTTAAAGTTCGTTCGTTAGAGTGTTTTATTTATACACATATTTTTGTGAAATCGTCTGAAAGCTCACAAGAATGAATAATTTTCCCGTTTTCTTTTTACATTTCCCGCTCTTTCTGGGCTTTTATCGGTCGCAGCCCTATGGTTTATAGACTAAAGCAAACCAATAGTTCTTGGATTAGCGCATTCAAACAAACCCTTTAATCTTTATAATTTTAGTATAAACAAGTTTATTTTAATAATTACTGTTCTAAATTACACACAAAATAATAATAGGGTAATATAAATGTGTAAAATGAAACCGCATCGCAAAGCCAAGCGTAATAAAATTCTAATTTAATTTAGTTGATAACATCTTTGTTTTTCACACATTAACTACGCTCTAACGTTTCAACTCAACTGTGAAAAGAAAATAATTTTTATTTTCCACCCGCTTCGCGGCTTCAACTGTTATAACAATTTATCTTAAATCATTTATTCATACATAATTTAGTACACGATGAAATGACACTTTGAACGGTTTAAAACGTGAAATATATAATATAAGCTTTTAATTTTATTTGACCGTGACCACGGCTGCTGCAAAGCATTTAAAACGTCGGGCCGCAGTTACATTATTATAAATATAAGTTAACAAATATATTTTGCATTTTAAACTATTAATAGTGTTTTATTTAAATGTGTACTTCTCGCGTATATTGTCTGTAGTTTACGCGTCAGTAGAAAAACATGGGTTTATTTTTGTCAGTATGTTGTTTTATTCTGTCGGTCTATTTTTATAATTTTTACAATTACCAGTCAAGTAAAGATTTTTGAATGAACGAGAAGAACTGGCAATTAACTCGCCGTCACTCTTATGACTCAAGATCACGTTTATACGTAAAACATACAGAAAAAATTGTTCTCGTACAAAATTAAAGCGCAATAAAATTAACGGTTTAAAACGCGATATTAGTTAAAATTGTTTAAAAATTATTTTAAACACGGCACGTCACGGCGAGACTTAAATATTAAAGTTATAAAAAGGTAATACCTGTAGATTTATTTTCTTTATTTGTATATAGCGTTCACTGTTATTAAAGGTAAAAAAATATTAATGCGTGGATAAAGTTGATCTTTGGATACAGTTCATTTTGGCGAAATATATTTTTGGAAACACGTCGACCGCAGACAACCTTTCATCTAACGTCAGCTGGCTAGGGTTGACAAAAGCAAGAATTTATAACTGAACTTTATCGGAAGCATTACAATATCAAACTGGTCTAAAATTTTAAACTAGCTGTGTCCGTAACTTCGTCCGATTAGAATAGTTTTAGGTATGTAATTTTGTTTTGCAAACCTAGTGACTAATAGGAGCGAAGAAGCAGCGGTAAATATGGAGAAATCTTGGAAAATGATTCATCCGATCATCCTGGTCAAAATAACTATTTTACGCGGACGAAGTCGCTGACATAGCTAGTTCTAAATGAATTCATACAAAGTTGTATACATTTTGTCTTCTCATCTATCTACTTAGAACACTCGCCATTTACAGAAATTCTAGGTCAGATGAAGAGGTAATAAGCAGTAAGTCGACCTTTTCGAGATCAGAAATTTTTTTTCTTTGAAACTAAGTTCTCACTAATATCAGAAAAGCTCAATCTCTCCGTTGTACCTTTCCAATTATTAAGTTATTTTCTCCCCTACTTGCTTTGTAGAGAGAAGCTTGCTTTGTAGAAAGAAGAGATCGCTGGTTAGCGATAAGGCCGCCTTTTATTTATAAGTACGTAAGATGTCTTCTATTTTTATATGTGTTGTTGTCTGTAATATGGGTTATAAAAAATAAATATAATTTGACACCCCTAACACGTAAGGTAAGGTTAAAAAGAGATGAAACGTGTATCAAATTATATATAGCATATGTAATTTGTCTCTGTCATGCAATCCAAGCTGTAGTGCAAATCGATATCATACGGCTTATATGTTAAGCCAGTTAATATGTCGTAAAGCCGCAGGTTCTAGTGGGGCATGGGCCATAGATACTATTGAGCATGAATAACTTATTATCAACTAGCGGCCCTGTCCCGGCTTCGCACGGGTAGACATATAGATTCTCTGGCTCGCGATTTGGACGCGTACACTCTAATACTTTCCAGACGATCATTTTAGGAAGACTCTACAATACGGCGAACTTTTGCTAATCTCGCTTTGTAACTATTCTGAGATAGCTGCGACCTTCTTCTTCTAAGCATATTGCTATGAAGCATATTTATTTTAAATAAGAGAAATGAAGAAAAAAATAAAAAAAAAGCGAAAAAAAAATTTTCCTTTCCCAAAAAATTTTTTCTGAAAAGAACTTTGACAAATATTATGCAACGTGTGATTACTAATACTTAATATAAGTAGCTCTGAAAAGAACTTTTTAAGTGAAGCATAAAAATGTTAAAAAAATCTCGAAATATTCAATGTCGTTCGCGCCCACTGCGTAAGGAGCCCACTGCCCCACTATCGTCGAATTAGATACTCGATGCGCGGCGTGGCGGCAGCCGCCGGCATGTATTTTTATTTTAATTTCATGATATCTTTTGAATGGCATGTCCGATTTCAATAATTAAAAAAGTAGTCATCTCACTCTCAAGTCTCAGTCTCAAAGACTGCCTCAATGCCGGAGGTATTGAGACAGTCTTGAATATTAAATTATTTATTTGGATAAAAATATATAAATGGTATGGATAACACAGTCTGATTTTGATCGGCATTTCTATCAATTTTTACACGCGTACATTTTTAATTGAAAGGGTATTTTTTAATTTTGGGCATTTTGGACCGTTTTAGCAGCGTACGCATCGGAAACCTACGGAAATGAATAGGTTTTCCCGTTTTGTCCACATTTCCCGGCTGTCTGTTTGCTCCTATTAATCACATAATGCCAACCTTCCTCGATAAATGCTTTAACTAACACAAAAATATTTTTTCAATTCGTACCAGTTCCTGAGATAAGCGCGTTCAAACATACAAACAAACAAACTCTTCAGCTTTATATATTGGTATAGATGATTTTTTGAGCTACGTAAGTCATTGATTTACATTTCCATATATTAACCACATTAGCAAAATAACCAAGTATTAAAAAATATTTTTACAGTTTAAATCGTAATATATCTAATTTATTTGAAAATTATTTTAACGTTTCGGATACTTTGCAGCAGCCGTGGTCACGGGGAGATATTTTCGATGATTTCTTAAGCTACAAAACATAAGACGTTTAACGTTAAAACGAATGTTTGTATCGCAATGCATGTATCATTGGGTTGAAATTCGACGATCACGTCCAGGACATGTTAGCTCAATTAATTAGCGCACGGAACGCTGTGGATGCCGGTTGTAGTCCTGTCCGTGGCGTAAAATATATTCAATCTAAAATCGATGTTTAATATATGTATCTAAAAGTTAAAGAAATTCGACAATGACGTGTTAGACAAGGTAGCTCAATTCATTATAGTAGAATGGAACGCTGTTGTTGCCAGTTCACGACACACCCGCGTCATATTTTTGTTTTTAATCTAAAATCGATTTTTAATCTATGTATTCAACTAGAGAAATTCGACAGTGACGTGTAAGACTCTGTAGCACTACCAATTGGTTAGTTTACGGAACGCCGTGGTTGCCGATTCAAGTCACACCAGCGTCGTAAAACAATTTTAAATCGATTTATACTTTGTAGCAATGACTAGTGAGACAAGGTAGCTCAATTGGTTAGCGCACGGAACGCTGCGGTTGCCGGTTCAAGTTACAAGTTTTTAATTAATATCCAACAGATCTCATCAAGATATAATTGTCAAGATTCAAAGTAGAAGTAATCGTACTAAGTCTTTGAAACTTAATATTGGAGTCCGTATAAATATTGACCGTCCCGGCCTATTGAGGTGTAAACATTGTTACCGTTTATATTGAGTTCAGCTCAGTTTGACAAGAAACTTCAAGAGGAAGCAGCTGGGTCCTTATTTATAACTCTGATAGGATTGGGGTGAATAGAGGTCGTGCTTGTTAGAATAAATTATATCTTGACTATATAACAGGCTGGATGATATAAATGTCGCAATGTATGGCTAATGGTCAACGGGTCGGGGGTTCGACCTCCACCGGGTCCAAAATGATTCTAATACATTTATATTTTTTCTGAAACATCTGGATATTATATGTGATAGGAATATTGGAATTCTGCCCGGGTCACGAATCTTCTGCTCTTGGAAAGTGTGGAAATTAAAAATATCCAAAGCCCAAAGCGCATCTTGTTAGATGTTTATGGTTAGGTTGTTTCACCTACCACTTCTCTATCTGTCTTCCTCTATCAGTAAAAAAAAACACGGAACGCTGCGGATGCCTTGTTGTGTTTTTTTTTTTCAAACTAAATAGATTTTTAATCTATCAACCTGTGAAAATTATATCAGGGTTTAAAAAACGAAAATAAATTGAAAAAAATTTCGACGCGGGCAGGACTCGAACCGGCATCGTCAGCTTTCCGTGCTGTTGCTCCACCAATTGAGCTACCGAGTCCTCGGACTCAAGGAAGGTTCAAGTCCTGCCCGCGTCGAAAATTTTTTCAATTTATTTTCGATTTCTAAATTATATAGAGCCTTCATGTGCAATAACATGTGAAAAATATTAATGTTTTCAAATATATCAGGGTTGCCTGGAAGAGATCGCTTCATAGCGATAAGGCCGCCCATTACACTCCATACTTTATAGATTTCTTTTGGTTCATTTTAATTGTATGCGTGTTGTTTAATAAATAATTAATAAATATTGAAATATTTAAGTAGCCTAAAGCAGAGTAATGTGACTTTGTTTCTTCTCACAACGACTCGTGCTTGGTCGGTTTTATTTACACTTTTTAAATTCACAGTGACATGACAGTCTGCCAAAGCTTTATTTTTATAATTGTAACTGATAGCCATAAAACCCACAGGGTTTCATTGCTACCTCTTAATTATAATAACGTTGGACGCTAATAAATATTTTAATACCTCATACTGTGCCCAAATAAATGCAATGTTATATCTTTCGTAAATCCAAACACATAAAGCTGGACAGTCTGTTTGTTGTTAACGCGCTAATCTTAGAATTTACTGGTCCGATTTGATTTCTTTTTTTGTGTTTGTTAAAGCATTTATCGAGAAAGGCTATAAAATATCGCGCTGTGACTAATGGTGAGGTACGACGTGGTCCGTTGCGTACACTGCGATATCGGTTCAAGATACCCAAAAAATATGTACTAAAATCGATTCCTCCTTAAATAATCTAAAAACCCACCACAGTATAAGTATATATTTTAAGATTAACTTGCAATAATTATTGCGGATAGAGTCGTTGGTAAAAGCTTAAAATTATAGTAGCAAAAACCAAACTTGATGCCCAAAATAACTATTCTACGCGGACAAAGTCGCTGACTCAGCTAGTTAATCATAAAATAACGTGGTTTTACGAGCGTACATGGAAATACGCTGACGAACTACCGTATACATTTGCAAGTCTTATTGGTAGATCTCTGCAGTGTTAACAATTTTTACGATAGTGAGGAATAGATAAGCATGGCGTCCACTTAATGGTAAGTACAATTACCCAGCTATATCGCATCTCAATAAGATGCGCTAACCTATGTTGGTTTTGAAAAACGAACGCCGTCATCTTTATAAATTTAAGCTATTAGCCACGACGTCAACGTCCGTTCCCGTCGTTCTTGCAAGTCAACCTTAAAAGATAGACATATAGCGTAAGGGACTTTTTTCAGATCATTTAAAGAGAAATCATTCTATTTAAAAAAAGTCGTAAAATAAATTGAAAAATTTTCGACTTGGGCAGAACTTGAACTGACATCGCAGCGTTCCGTGCTCTACCAATTGAGCTACCGAGTCCTACACCTCATCGTCGAATTTCAACCTATTGATACATGCACCTCTCGTGCAATGTAATTTCATCCTTAACACTTGCGTATTAAGTATCATTCTTTCATACAATATTTTAGATATCTTGAACCGTTTTCGCAGCGTACGCATTAAAACCCACAGAGGTGACAAATTTCCCCCGTTTTGTTCATATTTACGCTGTATGTTCGCGTCTCTTAGTCACACCGCGATGTTTTATAGCCTATAGCTCCTTCTTCTCCATTCCTCGATAATCCTCTATCCAACACAAAAAGATTTTTTCAATTCGAACTCGTAGTTTCTAAGATTAGTGAGTTCAAACAAACAAACTCTTCAGCTTTATATATTAGTATAAATATAGATTGAGCTACCGTGTCCTACACGTCATCGTCGAATTCATACATGCATGGCGCATTGTTTTTTCAACCTTAAAACTTGCGAAGTAAGATTCAATGTTCCATGCTTTGCATCTTAAGAAATCATTTCGAAATGTCGGGCCGTAGTTTATAATTGCAAATTGCAAATAAGATAAATATAATAGTGTTTTGTGTTTTTAACTTTTAAAAGTTTTCTTCTTATAAAGACAACCCCAGATGAGATGGTCAGATGACATCCAGCAGCTTACAAAAACGTGGTGGAGAAAAGCAAGAAACAGGACAGAATGGGAAAAGAGGGGGGAGGCCTTTTGCGACGCAAACATACATTGAGCATAATATTTATAATAGTTATAATATATTTTAAAGTGTCATAATGTAAATAAATTAAAAATGTAATTTTATATTAATGTATGTAATAAAGGCTTATTATTATTATTATTAAAGACAACCCCATGGTTCACTTGATGGGAAGTGATAGCCTAGCCATATAACATTTCGACAAGATGCGCTGTCGTCCTATTTTGGTTTCTATAGAATTAACTATACCAGAGAAAGACAAACCTGAGGTATCTTACAGGTAAACTATTTTAGATTTATAAAACAGTCTTTTGTTTTTCTTATAGACTCAAGCAATATGAATTGAAGCGTAAATATCTTCAGAAGATCGCTTGTTCGCTTATTGATCACGAGGCAGACCAAGGATGCACGCGAAGTGTTATCAAAGTATAAATAACAGAGTTAGGTCACTGGAATCAACGAGGTGTGGACTGACCTTTGCGGACCTTTTGTCTGCCGATGGAAGGGCATTAAAGCTATGAGGATGAAGAGTAGAGGACCATATGTGTACGTGAGTGTATGTTTGTAATTATTATTAAATTCTAAAACTATTGATTACAAAAAAAACCCCTCTTTAATGGGTGAGAAAAAAGAAAACATCTTCGTGTGAAATTTAACGTCGCTCAGAGTGACGTATCGAAGAATTATGATAATAATATATAATAATTCTTCGAGCAATCGAGGAGTTGACGTCTCCCGATGATGCCGTCTGCACGTGATGGCGAAACGTCGAGAACCTCTCGTTCACGTTGGCCGAACAGCCCGACAGACAGACAAAAATGATAATTCTTTTTGTGTTGGTTAGAACATTTATCGAGGATATAGGCTATAAAACATGGCGCTGTGACTAATAGAAACGAAGTTACAGCGGTAAGTGTGAACAGGGAGGAAATGCTTAATGTCTGTGGGTTTCAGATGCGTCCGCTGTGAGAACGGTTCAACATACCCAAAAAATATGAATGAAAGAATGATTCCTCTTTGAATGATCTAAAAAAAGTGTCCGCGACACTATATATCTATCTTTTAGGATTCACTTGTAAGAACGACGTGACCCGAAAGACGGGTCGCGTACGACGCGACGCGACCGATGTCGGGGTAGCTTAAATTTATAAAGGTGTAAAGATTTGCAAAAACCAAATTTGGATGCACAAAACAATTATTCTACGCGGACAAAGTCGCTGACACAGCTAGTAGAAGTTAAAGCAATACCAGTTTTTACACACGGAACCTTAAAAGTAATGCACATCAGTATTATCAGGTAATGAAAATATGATAAAATAATGAAAAATTAATTCTATAAGAGGATTTACGTGAATTATTAATGTGAAAATTGTATTTCATTTTAATTGGTTGTTTGTTTCCGTATAAAGTGTATTAATATTTTTGTACAATATATACTCTAAGATTTAATGTTGCCCGTAGCCGTTAAACAGTCCCACAAGTGGGATTACGGTCTTTTATGATCTTAATCTAATTCAATCAGCCTAGCTTCCTTGATAAATGCTCTAACCAACACAAAAAGGATTAAATACTGTCTATAGTTTACGCGAGTAGTACACATTTAAATAAAACACTTTAACGGTTTAAAACGCGATATATTCGTTAACTAATATCGCGTTAACCTTTGTTATATTTAAACAAAAAGGATTTTTCAATTTGAACGTGTAATTTTTTGAGATTAGTGCGTTCAAACAAACTCTCCTGCCTTATAACATTAGTATAGATTACACCATTCCAATTATAATTACCATAGATAATACAGAATTCATCATGGCTAGAGTGGTGACTGTTCGCATTAAAGCTACCAGATCCCACAGACATATAATTAAAGCTTCGATCGGAACAGTCACAGAACTCCGCTAGACGATTTCCACGAATAAACTTCACAAACAAATACAAAAGCACTAGACAGGAAATTAAAATTTAATATAAAAGCAAAATCTGTTTGAGTTAGCAAACAGAAGCCAGATTAGATTGGCGACGCTCAAATCCGCTTAAAACAAGAATAGTTTTATAAAATACGCTTTTAAATGTCACATACATTTATTTAACGAACAATTCCGTTTACAATTGTAGATACGTGTTTTAAATACTGCCTGTAGTTTACGCGAATAGTGCACATTTAAATAAAATACTTTAACGGTTTAAAACGCGATATATGTATATTAGTTTCGGATGCTTTGCAGCAGCCGTGGTCGCGGGGAAACGTTGGGCCGTAGTTAAAATTATTTTCAAATAAGTAGTCACATATTTATCGCGTTTTAAACCGTTAAAGTGTTTTATTTAAATATGCTATTTTATTTTAATTATAATCCCGATTACAAGTCTTAGTATTTGTTTTTATAGCGTGGTTTAATGAAAAGAGATATTATAACAAGTGGGTGTTAAGCCCTGTTTTTCTGCGCTGCAGTCGTAAAATAAAAAGGATAAGTTACCTAATTTCGCTTTTTAAACCGTTACAAGTGTGTTATTAAAATGTTTAAAAACTTAAATATTTGTCACGCGTTATTGCACATGATAGCACTGTATGAATTAAAAATCGATAATAAATTGAAAAAATATACGTCTCGGGTGTCGGTAGCTCAATTGGTTAGAGGAACGGCACGGAACGCTGTAGATGCCGGTTCGAGTCCTGCCCGTGAGTTAAATTTTGTTGATTTTCAATTTATATATGCAATAACAATTATTATAAAAGCAAAAATAGACGAAAATCACTGCAATAGATTCCATTCACTCGGCAGTACTTTCACCGGAAAACGTGTGACAAACGAAAATAAATTTCCCTCACAATATTCAAACCTCTTTGAAGGGATTTCCCGGGCCCAAAGGCTTAACCGGTCTTTACGAGGCCTTACGAAGCGACATCGAGCGCCCTTCAAAATGTCCCTCCGAGTTTCTACTAATATTCAAATCGCTCATGTGAATAGCATAGTTGATTAAACGTAAATCTTTATGTACAACGCGGTGCTTCTACGAGATAAGAGGTCCAAGTTATAAAAATAAAGTAATGTCATCACAGATAGTTGATAACAAGTAAGTTGTAACAAACTTATTATCTTCAAAGGATTTCATGTCATATTTTACATTTGAAATGTAAGGAACTCTAATTCTAACAATAAACAGAAATGAATGAACTTTCTAATGGTGAAAGAGTCTACAAACCACACAAACGAAATACAATCTACCTTACTTACTATTATTTAAATAAAACACTTTAACGGTTTAAAACGCGATATATTTAAGTTAAACTTGTTTGAAAAATATTTTTTTAAACCGTTAAAGTGTTTTATTTAAAAGTGTACTACTCGCAACTACAGACATTTAGTTACTATTAGCTTATATGTTTTTCGTAGATGGCAAAGGTCCTCCTCTATCATCTGTCAAATACTGTCGACCTGTCGACCTGGACATCCACAGACTGCAACGCGATTAAATTAGACAGCATTTTAATTTGTAGACGATGTTCCTTCGGAATTTCGATAATCCCACCACCCATTAATTATCCAGACGAAGTCAAACATGCCTCAGAAAGATTAGAAAAATGTCGCCCCAATGGATCGAACCCACGTTTCGATTACTACCATTGCTACCATTGTTACCGTTGCTACCGTTGCTACCGTTGCTACCGTTGCTATCATTGCTACCGTTGCTACCGTTGCTACCATTAGAACCAATGCACCCGTCAAAATTACACACAAATCCGTCATCAAACACACCTCACACGTCAGTTACGCGTGTGAGCCATTTCGTTTCCGCAAATATTCAAATAACGTGCCAAGAGTCATGATGCGCCTAATAGGGGTCAACATTCCGACACTTTGATGATCTTTACGCACTGTGCAATTCATTAATTAAATATTTACCAATATTATAAAGCTATAGAGCACTTTAACGGTTTAAAACGCGATATATATTAGATAAAGTTATTTGTTGATCAATAAGTTTAACCTATATATATAAAACTTTTTAAACTGTTAAAGTGCTTTATATAAACGTGTACTACTCGCGAAAACTACAGACTGTATTTTGAACACTGTCTGTAGTTTACGCAAGTAGTACAAATTAAAATAAAACAGTCTGACCACCGTCTTAAGATGAACGTTTCGTGAAGTTTAATTGCGTCGCGGCTTTAGTTTGTGGATTTCTGCTGTCTCTTTCTGGCAGCGCATCATGTTTAGATTTTATAAGGCTGGCGTATTTATCTTCCCTTCAAGTGAACTATATCATTCAAATGTGGTTCGAAACGCGAAATATTAGTTAGTCTTCCCGTGACCACGGCTGGAAAGTATCCGAAACGTCGGGCCGTAGTTAAAATCATTCAAATGAGTTTCACTGATATATTTCATGTTTGAACGCGCTAGTTTCCCGAACTATTGGTGTCTAATTAAAATATTATTTTCGTGTTGATAATATCATTTATAGAAGGAGGCTATTAAGACCACGCTGCAAAGATTGGGAGCCGAAACGGCGGAGAATGCGAAAAATAGGGGGAAATTTGTTTATATTTAAACCTTTCGTTGATTGCGCTGCGTTAATGGTTTAAAAAACCAAAACGGGTATCATACATTATTTAGACCCAAATCCGCATAAGCAGTCACATTTTTGTGTCTATTTAGTCATCGGTGTTTTTACAAGAAGCTGTTTTTAATTCTGTATCTGAATTCAAACCTAGGACTGGCATTTTGACTATTGAGCGTTGTAAATCAAATGTTTACTTTTAACGGTTTAAAACGCGAAATGTATTAGTAACTTATTTAAAAATTACTGTAACTACTCCCCGCGTGACCATAGCTAATACAAAGCATGCGAAACGTCGAGCCGTTGTTAAAATATGTTTTTTACTAATAAATGTCTCCTTTTACACCGTTAAATGTGTTTTATTTAAAAGACTTACGTCTTTTTCATAAGTTGCGGTCATCAAATTCTTATCTCGGTTTGAAAGCCTAGTTATATAACCATTATGAGTGAACGACCGCTATTAGTACCACTATAAAATGGACATATTATAATAATACTTGAACGAGAAAGCTTTCGCGAGTAAAGTACAGGTTTGAATACAGTCAAGTATTAATACTAGTTTTAATGATAGAAAAAGATGTACATCTAATTTAAAATGCTATACCGCGGATACACTGTCGACCTATGAAGGTACATATAGAAATTAACAGGCTAAAACTGAAAATTCTACCATAACGTCAAGCCCAGGTTTTTCAGCGGACAAATATTTATATATATATATATATATATACACTTTTAACAGTCTAAATCGCGCAATATAATACTTAAACTATTTCTAATTTCATTTTCCGACTGACCCTGCATGATGACCTATGTCGCAAAGCGGAAACGTCGAGTCACAATTAAATTAAATCAAATACAAGGCAACTAATATAATCCCACGTTTTGAGCTTTGCAAAGTATTTCAAATGCTTGTGTACAATACGAGAATAATTAAATATAAAATTACGAAGGCATCCTTACATTATTAAAAATTGATATAACATATAACTTAAATTTGTTGTGGGTATTTCCGCTACGTGCTACGGCGTAGCTGTCGCGCTATGAAATGTGCTACACAAACGCGCAGTGAGTAAGCTCTACGAAATTTTGTTCACGTGATATTTATTTGCCGTATAAATTTGAGCCTCGCCTGTCGTTTCAATTAGTTGAAAAAAAGACATTTTCCCACAATGTCGAATATTTTATTAAGTGCTTGCATGAAAAGTAATTATTGATTTGAGCCAATTTAAGCTGTCGCCAAATACTGTTGTGGTGTCAAAATATTTGGATGTAAATACTACCTCAACATTCACAATAATGTTTAATTTAATTGTTCGCATACATATTTTCCCTTCCTTCTCCCAAACTCTGGTGGCACAAGTCAAGACAATCGCTATGGGATAGTTTTTTTAAAATTCCCACTACTGGGATGCTATACTGGTCCCCTAATGGGGTATATGGGCCTTGTTCTAAGGCTAAATCTGTGTTGAGAATGACTCCTTTATTTTTAGACGTACAAGGTTGTTCCTTACGATGCTTTTCATTAATTCGCTTTAAAATTTAAATAAAAATAAATATATGATTTTCTACCTAGAATAGCTCTGAAAATATATTAGTTAAATACTGTCTATAGTTTACGCGCGTAGTACACATTTAAATAAAACACTTTAACGATTTAAAACGCGATATATTAGTTAAATTAATTTGAAAATGATTTTCATATTAGTTTTTCTTTTCGTAACATACATAACTATTTAAATTAAAAATCGATTAAAAAAAGAGTACGACTCGGGCAGGACTTGAGTCGGCATCCACAGGGCTCGGTGTTGCTTGAACATTGCCTGTAATAGGTACGTGTGTGTAATAAGTGGTTAACAATTTAAAACGTCAAATAATAATGAATAAACACTGCAACACGACTAATCTATTTATATACAAACAGTTTTAATTTTAACCGTTAAGTGCGTTTTATTTTATCCCATGTCAATCACGTTTTATGTAAAAGTGATAGTGGAGAAGGTTACAGAGGACACTTCAGAGAATTTTCACGACCCCGTTATCTTGAAGGGTTGGAGCGGGGAAAGCTCGCTTCAATTTAAGAATCTTTATGTGCGCTTGGCGCATGTAGCATAGGTTGAAGATTCGACGATGACGTGCAGGATTCGGTAACTTAAGTGGTTAGAGCAGAACGGAGCGCTGTGGGTGCCGGCTCAAGTCCTGCCCGAGTCGTAATTATTTTTCAATTTATAATTGATTTTTAATTTAAGAAACTTTAGTAAATACTGTCTATAGTTTACGCGAGTAGTACACATTTTAAAAATAAAACACTACAGTTTAAAACGCGATATTCATTAGTTAAACTTAATTTTTTTTTTTACGGCCCGACGTTTCGGTTTTTTTTCCGTTGTTGTGGGCCCGGGGGGGCCCCCGGACCCCCCCCCCCCCCGGGGCCCAAAAAAAAAATTTCTTCTGATCAAATATCGCGTTTTAAACCGTAAAAGGGTTTTATTTAAACTTTAGTAAAGAATGAAAAACTGGTGACGGTTCGTCAGCCCAATGAATTGTGGATTCGATCCCCACCTCATCTAACACACTTCCCCTCTTTTAAATAAAACATTTTTAACAGGTGTAAAATATGAAATTTATTTTTTGTTAGTTTACTTGCAATATTTAAATATAACACTTTAACGGTTTTAAACGCGATATAAATAAGGAAACTTATTTGAAAATTATTTTAACTACGGCCGGAAGTGTCGGATGCTTTGAAGCAGCCTTGGTTAAGAATGAAAACGGAGTGCCTAACTGTTACGCTAGCGCCATCTGTTTTGTCGTAATAATAAGTTTACTAATATATTTTACATTTTAAACCGTTAGTTTGTTATTTAAATGTGTACTAGCGTAAATCATGGACAATCTTTCCAATCGATTTAAAATTTGCTGAAACATGTTGGATCGATTTGGGTTTCAAATGGTACCCCCCATTTGTAAATCATTGGAAAACGAAATTCAGTCTGGGTCATGAATCACAGTTTCGTGTGGATTTCCGAATATCTAAGGCCAAAATAGGTCGACAGCATATCTGTAAGTGTTAAAAGGTATTTTACCTCCAGTGGACTCAGTTCTGACCTTCTCTATCATATAATGGAGACAAATGTTCTTTCACATAAATATACAAACGAATAATAAATTCTGATAAGAAGAATCGCTCCATGAGACGCGGCTGTAACGCCTACACGTTTCTTGAAATTATACATCCTTCATATACAGAGTGTTCCAAAAATATGTCGTATATAAAACGTGTTCTAAATTAACTGTAAAACAACAAACATTGTGCTTTATTAGAATTTGTTTATAAATGTGTACTATTCGCGTAACAGACAGTATATGATCACAGTAGTTGAATGGTTAAGCGCGTTGCAAAACGCGAGATTATACAGGTTCAAATCAATTTAAATATAACACTTTAACGGTTTAAAACGCGATTTATTACTTAAACTTATTTGAAAAATGATGACACAGCGAGGAGACTGTCTCCCCGTGACCACGGCTGTTACAAAGCATCCGAAACGTCGGGCCGAAGTTAAAAATCATTATTCAAATAAGTTTAACTAATATATCGCGTTTTAAACCGTTAAAGTGTTTCATTTAAATGTGTTCTACTCGCGTAAACTATAGACAGTACTTACGTTCAAATCAATTCAATGGATTCTAAAAGAGGTTTACGTCACGAGCGGAACTTGAACCGGCACCTATAGCGTTCCGTGCTGCTCCAACCAATTGAGATACCGTACCTACACGCCATTGTCGTTTTTTTTCGACCTATTGAGAATAGGTTACAAACATACTACATGCATGAAAGTGAAATCCCGTTTCCCCCCTCGTGAGGCATGGGGCGAATACATTTTTCTGGGTCCGTTTCACTGATCCGTTCTTTAACAGGCAAGAGACTTCTATGCCCTGCCCGACCGAAAAAAAAATATGTTTGCCTATGATTCGAACCCAGAACCTCTCGCCCTTAACGCAATGCTAGGCAATACGTTTAACCATTTGGCTACAGAGGCGGTCATGCATTACATGAATGATAATAATTATTTTTCTGAAACGTTGGACTTCATCTGGGATTGTGGATATAAAATGGTTGTTATAAATAGAAATATCGAAAGTCCTTCCCGGTCACGAACCCACGTCCACGGTTGAAAAAGCATTGAAGTTTAATTTGGTTTCGGTTTAGTCTGTGGATTCCCCGAATATACAAAGCCAAACTAGAAGTGTGTCCTCCTCAATATTAAAAAATATACATATTACAGACATTGCTTAATTTAGTTCGTAAAACAGAAAAAAAAAATCATTCGAAAAACTCCTCAACTTACAAGTTATATAACTTAGACATCCAGATGTCGTGTTTCACATGAAATCGGATGTGTAGACGATAAACGATACACATTTTCGTTCTTTCGTGTTTGTCTTATTGATTTTGTTATTAGGCTGCTTATAATTCATATAAATAAAAATCGGTGAAAAAACCGTTTTATTTGTTGTGCCGAAAATTACAAACATTTTGGCATAGTCATCGTGTTTTACTAATGTAGCCTTTGTCATTTGATACCCATATTGAGGGGGCTAAGGAAAAATATGTAATCCGCCATTTTGTATCGGCGGCCATCTTGTGTTGTGTGTGCACCAAATTTCAGATCAATCTGACAACGGGAAGGTGCTTAAATGTCAACTTTTAAATTTGACCCAAATAAATAAATTCCGTACGGGTCGATCTAAATATAACCGCTTAAAAATGAACCCATAAATTCCGTCTGTTACATCTACTAATAATATAAAGTTGAAGAGTTTGTTTGTTTGAACGCGCTAATCTCAGGAACAATTGGTTCGAATTGAATATGTGTTGTATACTCAATTTATCGGACCGCCTCTGTAGTCAAATGGTTAAAGGTATTGCCTAGCATCGCGTTAAGCGCGAGAGATCCTGAGTTCGAATCCCGGGGAAACAAATAATGTTTCGGTCAGGCAGAACTTCAACTTGTCTGTTAAAGAACGGATCAGTGAAACGGACGCAGAAATGTGTTCGCTCCATGCCCCACGAGGGGGAAACGGGATTTCACACAGACAATTTATCGAGAGTGGCATAGTCTATATAACATCATGCTGTAACAAATGAGAGCGAAGAAATAGTGGAATGTGTGGGAGAAAACGGGGAAAATTTAGATTGGAGGGCCCCTATAAATAATGTTTGACGGATCTGCGAATACCTATTTGGTTTTCACCGGGATGGACGTTTCTCTGTGTCTCTTTGTGACTATTCACAAGTTAAAAATACTTCTGTGCTTGACAGAAACTATTTTATTCTACTTGATTTGAACCTCGGACTCGAGTTGAATATTTACCACTGAATATTGTCTGTAGTTTACGCAAGTAGTACACATTTAAATAAAAACACTTTGACGGTTTAAAACGCGATATATTTTAGTTAAACTTGTTTGAAAATTATTTTTAGATACGGCCCGATAAGCATCCGAAACATGCTTTGCAGCAGCCGTGGCCACGGGGCGACTAAACATGCGAACTGTGTGGTTTCGGCATGTTTAACTAAAATATATCGTGTTTGAACCGTTAAAGTGTTTTATTTTTTACCACTGAATTGTACTGAACACTAATAAATCAAGATTTTAATAAAAATGTTTTTTATTTATTATTTTACAAATAATTTTCAGAGTACCGTCACTAGACAACAATAAACATATATAAAAGAAAGTTCAGCCGTTATACTATAAATAGTGTATTTATAGTAGAACGGCTGAACCGATATGGATAGAATTTAATAGGGAGCAAACATAAAGGGACGGGTTTATCCCATTTAGATTTGGGATAGATTTTAAATAACGTAAGAATTTTCACGTTATCTATACATACATAAAAATTAAGAGATGAATGCTAACACACATAATATGTAAAAAGCTATATATGTACATTTCATATTTCTAATTTAACCCGGAATACGCGTTTAAAAATGGAATATTTGAGAAATAAATTATAGAATTATAGTTTTGTTGTTCAATATTGTTCCTAATTTAAAATGTGTTATTATACACTGTTTGTAGTTTACGTGAGTAGAACACATTTAAATAAAACGGAACGGTTTAAAACGCGATATATATTAGTCAAAGTTATTTGAAAACCCTCGACTTTTAGTCCTCCGTGACCACGGCTGTTGCAAAGCATCCCGAACGTCGGGTCGTAATTAAAATAATTGACAGATAAGTTTACATCCTATATATCGCGTTTTAAACCGTTTAAGTATGTAAATATGTGTAATGTGTAATTAGACGAGGGCGTTACGGGAAAACTCGAATGAGTTTTTGTTGACGCTGTTTTATATTACAAATAATTGTAAAATTGTTCAATAATAAATGAAATAAATCTAAATATTAGTATTGTTCTATTTTTATTAAAAACTACCCCTACCTGGCTTCTTCTCAAATACGCCGAAAACACACCATGATAATCATTCGTTCCTCCCCACTCTTAACCCACTTCATACCACATTTCACATGACACTCGCGGGAGACCAGTCCTCAACAATGGAACTTATATCTTGTTTATATTACGTAGATATGGTATTAGCGCCAGAAGCGACGTGTGACCTGGAGCACAGTTTCACGAAGACTGATGTAAGGTTGAGCTGGGAGGCGCGCGCACTTCGTAAAACTGTTGATCAGTGGTGGTTAGAGGCGAAAAATTGAGCTATCCTGTTTAATACACAGCATAGCTTAGATGTTTAAAAACACAGGGTACTGACGCGGTGCTTTTTCTCGCTTCCATATTAGAGTTTATTGGAATGATTGATGTGAAGTATCTGTAGTTTACGCGGGTAGTACGCTAAAATTAACTTAACAGTTTAACGGTTTAAAACGCGATATTATGGCATAATATACTTAAGGCAAATAATCAACGGGTCGTTGATTCAATTAAAACCGGGTCTAATGTATTTCTAATTTTTCTATTTTTTATTTTGTTGAGGTAAAATATGCCAGCCATGTAACATATTAATAAGATGTGCTGTCGGCCTATTTTGGTTTTGGACATCCGGAAATTCACAGAATGACACTAAAAGGCGATTAAACTTGAGGGCTTTTAATCTGTGGACGGTAATTCGTGACCCAAACAGAATTTCAATATTCCTTCCACTCATACATTATCCAGATTTCCAGAAGAAGGCCACGGCCTATGACTCGCCGCACATTGCTTACATCCAACGAACCCGTCGTTCGATTTTATTGCTTTCTATTTTTTATATCTATATTTTATATATATTATCTATATTTTCAGTAAACATGTTGTGCCGACTCACGCCTGACCGCTTTTACGATTCGTCAGTTTTCAGTAGACGTTTGTAAGTATGAGCGCTGAAGTAGAGATAAGATGAAGAATTAAGAAGAATAATTAGAAGGTTTAACGAGACCACTTAGCGTCAAAGGAACATTATAGTTCTTGATTGTTTAATTTGAGATGCCTTTTATTAAATTCTCGAGTGCAATTATCTATTTAGAATAATTAAAATGTAATTAACCTATACTAATATGAAAAGCTGAAGAGTTTGTTTTTTTAATGACAGACGAGACATGGCATAGTGTCCACTTGATGGTAGGTGATACACTCCAGCCTCCAAAATTTGATCGACAGCGCATTTAAATAAAATGTGTTAGCTTTGGATGATCGGAAATCCACAGACGGAAACCGAATCGCGATTGAGCTTCACTGTTTCATCTGTGGACGGTGGTTCGTGATGAGGACGGAATTTTTATTTTCCTACCCCCAGATTTAATATACAGATTTTATACAAATAAAATTATACATTGAAAAATTTGAAACATACTGTCTATAGTTTACGTGAGTAGTACACATTTAAATAAAACACTTTAACGGTTCAAAACGCGTTATATTAGTTAAACTTATTTGAAAATGTTTAACTTCGGCCCGACGTTTCGGATGCTTTGCAGCAGCCGTGGTCACGGGGAGACAAATTTTCAAATAAGTTTAACTACGGGCCCCGGGAGGGGGGGGGGGGAAGGGGGGGGGGGGGGGGGGGGGGGGGGGGGGGGGGGGGAGGGATTTAAATAAAACACTTTAACGGTTTAAAACGCGATATAATAGTTAAACTTATTTGAAAATGATTTTTAACTTCGGCCCGACGTTTCGGATGCTTTGCAGCAGCCGTGGTCACGGGGAGAATTGCCACGACATTTTCTAATAAGTTTAAATATATATCACGTTTTATACCTTAAACGTATTTAATTTTAATTAATTTGGTCTGCTAGTTAAACTACAAAAATATACACTCGAAAATGTTTATATTTAAATGCTGTCTGTAGTTCACACACTAGCGTTTACTTACTACTAAGTAAACATTGAAATGCCACACTTTTTACTGTTTAAAACGCGGCATATATAAACTTAACTTAACGGCTTAACTTATTTTTAATTAATTGTAACTACACTTTTGCTGCAAAGCATCCGAAACCCTGGGCTCTAATTGAAATAAAATAAAATTAGGTTACCTTATTTATTGCGAGTTTTTAACCGTTAAAAGTGCTTCATTTTAATATCATATCTGTGATTTAGAGCCAGCGTCAACTCGGTTTAATGTTACATCAAACATAACAGACGACAAAGCTTGTTCACTAACTTGTTCAACGCAGGTTCCATATTGTTAATTTGAAATCTCGTAACCGACTTATATAAACAGAACTTAGAAAAGCACTTATCTCGATAACTGTACATAATTAACAAATGAGGAAACTTTTCAACGCTGAAAACATAAGGTAAATATCTATATTAATGTTATAAAGCTGAAGAGTTTGTTTGAATGCGCTCATCTCAGGAACTACTGGTTTCGAATTAAAAATATTTTTGTGTTGGTTAGAGTAGCATTTACCGATCAAAGTGATAGTAAAACATCGCGCTGCGACCTCTAAGAGCAAAGAAACAGCGGGAAATGTGTAAAAACGAGGAAAACATTATTTGTGAGTAGAAGCCCTGTATGAGAAAAGCCCCGAAATTACGAAAGAATCATATTTAAATGAACTAAAACGTCCGCGACCCTAAATCTATCTTTTAAGATAAACGCAATAACCATAGTAAAAAAGAAAATGGTGGTTAGAGATGGACAGAATTAAAATGACGCGATTAGTACATTTATAGTAATGTTATAAATGCGAAAGTAACTCTGTCTGTCTGTCCGGCTTTAACTCCGAAACTACTGAATTCATTTAAATGAAATTTGGTACACAGATATTTTAGAGTCTGAGAAAGGATATAAGGCTTTTTAATGCCAAAAAAGGGTTGATAGGCTTTGAAAAAGAGGATGAAAGTTTGTATGGAAATTCTTGATTTTTGAAGCTAGAACAATGAAACTTTCTTTTTTTGGTTTTTGGGAGTGGGTGTGGGAGTGGGAGTGATGTGAGGTGAGAGTGTTGCGGCAAAATACAGTAAATAGATTGGCTGCCTAAAATGCGCCCTTACATAAATTAATTAAAAATTCTACCCCAAGTCACTATTCCAGGCGGTCGAAGTCGCGGGCACAACTAGCATTTAAATAAAAACCTACTTTTAACAATTAAAAAATTATATTCGTGAGCAAATTTCTACAGCTGCAAAGCAACCGCAACGTCGGGTAGTCGTAGTTAAATTAAAAATATCTTATATTTCGTATTATAAATCGTCAAAAAGAAATCATTTCAGAAAAAAAATCCCCGACATAGCTAGTAAAAATGTAAATAAGTCAAGTCATAAAATTACACTTAGGCTACTTTGGGTCTAGCGGAATACGAACTCATATGAAAGTTTGTATAACGCGTGCGGAAACGTGTTTTCACTATAATCATATAAATGTCATTAAAGTTACCGTAATTCGGTCTTAATGCTAGACTGTAATTTACTTAGAACACGCGTTTGAATAGCAATTAATTTGCAGTACTTAACCTCGATCCGAGATTTAATAATAAGTATTAGGGCGCGTACACACTATGCAAAATAAAAAAAAAACTTTTTTCATTATTTGCATTGTAAGTTTTTATTATAATTGCAATAAGTAGGACACGGTAGCTCCATTGGTTAGAACAACAGCAAACAACGCTGAAGATGCCGTCAAGTCCTGCCCGAGTCGTAATTTTCATCAATTTATTTTCTAATTTAATAGTGCCATCACGTGCATGAAAAAAACAAAAATACACACACACATGTGAAAAATATTGAAGTTTTTCAACATAATACACTCCTCGATTGCTCGAAGAATTAATTCAAATTTAGTTAACATCTCCTGATGATGCCGTCTACACGTGATGGCGAAACGTCGAGGAACACTTCTCGTTCACATCGGCCGAACAGCCCGAAAGACAATGATATAATTTCAAATTATTTGGCGATATACGGATTTGGACATTCGCAAATGCACAGCTTAAAATCGAAACAAAACGACATACTAACATTTTTTTTATGATAGACGGAGAACAGACAAGCACGAGATTCACTTCATGGTTATATATATATACCCCATCCTATAGCATCTAAACAAGACGCACTGTCGAGCTATTTTCTGTTTAGATACGCACACCATGAAAGCAATAAGTCACTTAACTCCAATTAATTTTCATTTTTGGACATTTCGATATTCTTTCCATCCACTTAATATCCAGATTTCCAGACGAAGTCCAACATACTGTCTATAGTTTACGCGAGTAGTACACATTTAAATAAAACACTTTAACGGTTTAAAACGCGATATATTAGTTAAACTTATTTGAAAATGATTTTTAACTTCGGTCCGACGTTTCGGATGCTTTGCAGCTGCCGTGGGTTCCCCGTGACCACGGCTGCTGAAAGCATGCCAGCAAGACCAACGATTATAGTGTGTACGCACCCTTAGAATTGAGTGCTTGACTTGAGGATGTATGGTGAGGCATTGTCTTAATTGATTCCTTATGTACGTGTGGAGTGTTCTTAAGGGTAAGGTAAGTAATAATTATCAGGATTTAACGTGCAATAATTACTCACTAAGTATTATAAATAGAACCTATTAGCTGCGCAAGCGACTTCGTCCGCGTAGAATAGTAATTGCCGACAAAATTTGATCCAGTACCAATATATACACCTTAAGAGTTTGTTTGTTTGAACGCGCTAATATCAGGAACTAATGTTTCGAATTATTTTTGGGTTGGTTAGAATATTTATCTTAACATTGTGCTGTAACTTATAGGAGCGAAGAAGCAGCGGCGAATGTGTTGAAAACGGGAAAAATGATTTGTGAGTTTCTGCGTACACTGCGAAAACGGTTCAAGATACCCAAAACATAAGTATGAAAGAGTGATGACATATATATCTATCTTTTAAGATTAACTTGCAAGAACGACGGGACGCGGTCGACATCGCGGTTAAATGAATCATCTTTAACGATGTTTAAATCACGCGATATATTTTAGTTAAACTTTTGAAAAATATTTTTAAACTACCGATTTCGGATCTTGACCGTAGCCGTGTCGTCACGCCACGGTAGCGAATTTCTCCTTGTCTTAACTTCTCACCTTTCCTGCTGTTTCTTCGTTTTCTATAGCAAGTAGTTTTAAACCTAAAATACTGTCTGTATTCGCGCATTTATTAAACCGTTTAGGAAACCGTGTTTTATTTAAAGCTAAAAAAAATTTTAAATTATGGGTTTTTTGGTTTTTTGGGATAACCTTCTTCGATAAATATTTTTACTCCGACGTTTCGGATTTTGCGGCCGCCGGGGGCCCGGGGAAACCCCCCCCCCCAACTCTAACCTTTAAGTTCAACAAAAATATTTAACCTTAAAGTTTTCATTTAGAACCAGTAACGTTCTTAGATTAGTGCGTTACCAACACAAAAATATTTTTTCAAATTTTCTCCAGCTTTAAATATTAGTATAGATTTGCATTTCATTAGTTTTAAAAGCAAATTCCACCACAGCTTATATTATGAACGGAAGCTGAGACCACTTAAGACGATTACAGATTAAACTGCGACAGCGAAAACTCGTTTAACTCAATGTTGTAGTTTTGAAAAGTTAATTTAGATCTAAGCTGGAGCTCTGGAACTTTCATATCGGCTGCCGGACTATATAGACAATGATTACTTAAAGATACTGTCTGTAGTTTACGCGACTAGTACACATTTGAATACTTTAGCCGTTTAAAACGCGATGTGTATTTTTTTATTTGATAATAGTCTCCACGTGACCACGGCTGCGTAACCACGGCTTCTGAAAATTCAGGCCGAAGATAATATTATTAAACGTATAATTATTTTGTTTTGAAGTAAACTAAAGCAATTATAAAATAAATCGAAACGTCCTATAGTAAAATAAATTATCACTAATTCAATAACATACTTCGCGTTTAAAACCTTAAAATTGGTTTGTTTCACAAAAAAGAACTCAAGTAATATAAGTATATTTGGATTAATTACTTTAGCGGGAAAACCAACGCTCCCTCCGACGTCCTTTTTTTTTTTAAGCCAATCTTGTTAAAAAAAACGTACTTGTTACATAACACTTTACTCTGGTTATGTAACGCGTTATAGCTTTGATTGGCTCTCAATACTATTAAACAATATAATTTAAACAAAATAAGTTTAAGTTAGGGGTTTTAAAAGGGTTGATATGTACTATTTTTGCAATTAAGTAATTAATAATCTGTATAACACGACGTTATGTCACGCGTTACGGTATTGATTTGTTCCGATACTAACGAATTGAATGTGAATATATTGAACTCGGTTAGTTGAGGTATCGTTCTTGTCACAACGTATTTCAAAGTTATAACTGCGTTTCGTAACGCGTTACGGCGTTGATGAGCTTCCAATTTAAATCCCACTCCCACTCCCACTCCTATTCCCAAAAATCCAAAGAAAAAAGTTTCATTGTTCGAGCTTAAAAAACCACGAATTTCCTACAATACAAACTTTCATTGGAAGAATCGAATCTTTACGGACGCCCAAACTTCCATCCCCTTTTCAACCCCTATCACCATTTTTTGACATTAAAAAGTAGCTTATGTCCTTTCTCAGGCTCTAAGAATATCTGTGTGCCAAATTTCATTTAAATTAGTTCAATAGTTTCGGAGTTAAAAGGTGGGCAGACTTTCACATTTATAATATTAGATTTAATCGGTAAGTCTCATTGAAATAAAAGTAGGAATTTAAATGTTTACAACCCGGGTAAACTACAGACTCGATTCAAAAGGTTGACAACCTCTGCTTACCGGCGTACCGCTGTTCGTTCTTATGATTAACATATAAATGACTTTCATTGCAGCATACAGAACCCAGGATAACAAATGTATGAAAAATTCAATTTTCCAACTGAATTCGTCGCCATTTTGTATGTGTCCATTATCTACTACTGTGCAATTATTCTGTGGTCTAAATGAGAAAATTCTTGTTTTTGAAGGATGCATTTTATTTATTCGAGTGATGCCCCGTTATCTCAAAACGGAGTATGGGGCAGGCCAGGCAAATATTAACAAGATTTTTGTATGAAAACTTTAATGTACAGCACGGAACGCTGACGATGCCGGTTCAAGTCCTGCCCGAGTCGAAATTTTTTCGATTTTTAAATAAACAATGTACAGGTAAATGATTAGCTAGCTAACGATACATTGTATGTTATATTTTCAGCAAAATTTTCACTGTTCACTTTGAACACTGAAAGCTTCAGTTCAGCGCAAAACCATATTAACTGGATCGTATTTCGTACTTTTACAAAAATTATTTTATTTATTAACATCTAAGCTAGATGCGCTCTCGACCTATAATTGGCTTTGGATATTAGAAAATCGACAGACGGTAACCGAAACGCCAATAAACTCCACTGTTTTTTCATCTGTTAACCGAATTTCGATATTTACCACCAATTCAATGACAAGTTTTCTAGACAAAGTCTAATTCAAATGATATAGGACGACTATAAGGTGTCAATTGTACGTAAGCACGTACAGAGGCGGAAGCGTGTGATAGAAAAATGAATTTAGAAATCGCTTCGCTCATGACTTGGACACGCAAGTACATTCATGACGTCTGTTCTATTCCCATTGTGCAGTCGGTCACAGCTGGCTATAACCAGTTATAATTACTGACTGAGCTTTGTGCAGTCAATTGTTTAGATCCAGAGAATAGCACAACTAGATGCAAATGCACCATTTTAATCTCATATAAGCGACGTTACGTAACGCGTTACACTAATGTCTAAGTGATTAAATACTGTCTCTAGTTTACGCGAGTAGTACGCATTTAAATAAAACACTATAGCGGTTTCTAAACTCGACATATATTAGTTAAACTAAAAATTATTTGAACTACGACGTTTCACGAGGTTTCGTGGTTTCCGCGTTTTCGTTAAAGTGATTTATTTGAATCATAGTGATATTATTATGTGGAACTGACCTATAGATTAAAAAAAATAAAGTTGTGTAAATCTATAATAATATATGAAGCTGAAGTGTCTGTTTGTTTAATCGCACTAATCTCAGGAATTAGCGGTGGGAATTAAAAAAATATTTTTTGTAACACAAGTAATTTTTCAATTCAAACTATAAATATTTATGGACTACCAAACTTGTAAAATATTTTGAAAATTCGCTGAAACATCTGCAACATCGCTATTGGAAAAACTAAATTATATGTATCACCGTTATGCATGTTTATTTTAGTGTACTATCTGTTGAAGAGAACTGCAACGTTACGTAACGCGTTATCGTATCACCCTATCAACTTCTTATGTAGAGAAGAACGAGGTGCATTGTTTATTTTTGTTAGTATGATTACTTGTAAAACATAGTATTGTTTAAATAAAACACTTTAATGGTTTAAAACGGGATATATTAGTTAAACTGCCGTCGTCAGACTGCACGGCTGCTGCAAAGCATCCGAAACGTCGGGCCGTAGTTAAAAATCATTTCCAAATAAGTTTAACTAATATATCGCGTTTTAAACCGTTAAAGTGTTTTTTATTTAAATGTGTACTACTTGCGTAAACTATAGACAGTATTTACATGGTATTGTGTTATATTATTCGCTTATAATACGGTTTTATATAACGCTAACAATAATGTTGAAAAGAGTGAATTTATCTAAACACCATATTAATGCTACAAATGTTTAATATAATCTGCATGTATATCTATCTCTTACGCAAAAAATACTACGCGTTCTTTGATTTAACTTAATTTTTTTATTTTTTATTTATAATTTTTAACACTCATTGTGAATTCAAAATACAAAAACGTATGATATAAAGTTATCATACATTTTAATAACTTAAAAAAATGACGGTTTAAAACGCAAATTATTCTATTTACAACAACAATCCGACGACGTGTTGGATGATTTGCAGAAACGAAAGCCAGGAGAAATGGCAAAGCATCCGAGACGTGGAGTCTCAGTTAAAGATTTTACATTTCGCATTTTAAACTGTTAAAATTGTTTTATTTTAAACCTTTTTTAACTCGAGTAAATTACAGGCGACACTTAATTATATACGCTATTCAAAGGCAGTTAATAACAATGGTCTGACGGCCAAAACTTTTAATCTGATTAAAACGGCTATAAATAAAACGGTTTTCTTCTGAATACTTTAAGGGGAAAGATTAGAAAACAAAACAGGAGTGACAGATGAGGAGGCGACGTTGATTAAAAAGGATCGCCCGGGATATAGGAAAAAGAACTGGGAGACAGAATGCGTATTGTAGTGTACGGAAGCCAAAAAACAAGATGGCAGACCTTTTTTTAAATAAATATAAAATGTAACAAAAAGTAATTAATTTAACTTAATGAAAAGTAAATTTAAAACAACTTTAACGGTAGAGAAGGCATCGGAAACGTCGGGTCGTAGGAATAATAAATAAAAATTGAGTTTAATACAACCTTTTAAACCATTACAAGGGTTTTATTGAAATGTGTACAACTCACGTAAACTATAACGATATTGGGTCGCCGTAAAAATAAATGAAACTAAGTTAAAGTCATATTTTCTGCGTTCTAAACGGTTAAAAGTGTTTTATTTAAATGTTTCCTACTCGCGTAAATCACGAACACTACTTGACTACCCACAAACACTACATTGTTTCATTGTTTATATACCAAAAATGACAATTTAAAAAGTAAATATAAAAATGTAAAAGATATTCAGACCGTCTTCCGTCGCTCTATTGTAGAAGGCCATATAGGTAGACGGCGCATCGTTGTTTAGACAACTACGGTTATTTACCTATCATCAAGTTCCTATATCATTAAAAATCGAACCACACTTTGTATTATGTAATGTTTATTCAAACTGCGTTATAATGTGTGTTAAATAACAAACATAGATTGGGGTCTGTTATAATTTATATGTCATGAATTTTAATACGTATGGATAAAAAATGGGGTCAAACGCGAAAGATATTTACACATAGTCACGACCCGATACAATAAAACGGAGCGTTATTCCGGCGATAATACAGACACCTTGGATTATTAAATTATACGAATCGTTGTCGTGCTTCGTTTACATTCAACTGGACTGGTAGGGACAGTATTCTTCTAGTGTTAAAGTAAAATTGGGTAGGTAAATTGTAGGTAGTTTTTAAAGGAAATAAGTCGTCTCTGTAGTTTTTTCAAGTATACAGTCATTTCTGTAGTATAAAAGTGAGTATTTGATCAACTAGCTGTGTCAGCGACTTTGTCTCCGTAAAATAGAGATTTTTGGCATCGAAATATGTTTTTGCTAACCGCCTCTTCATCTTTATAAATTTAAATAAATAAATAAATCAATTTATTATCACAAAGTACATAATTTACAATTAAAATAAGTAATAAAAAAAGAAACCTTACAATACAAAAGAAAGTACAATTTATTATCAATTTTTACTTTGTGCTAAAAGGCATCAAGACTCAGCATGTTTTCAGCAAGGCTTGCTAAGCGCTGATTTTCAGTCTCTCCCTATCAGATAACCAAGTAGTACCAGAACATGTAAATATTGTGGAAAATTGTAACGAACTTAAAAAATTATAATTATGACATATATTAGTGGAAGCGCGAATGTAAAACTATTGCGTAAGTAAAAGAACACTAAAAGAGAATAAAAGATATTTTCAATGGTTTGTTGTAAAGGTCATACGCACTTAGTCGAGCTAATTTGGAATTTCATTAATATGTCGCGATACTTTTTTTTTAAAAGTACTCACAACGTCGGTCGCGTCCTGTTGTCTTGCAAGATAATCGCAAAAGATAGACGAATATACGATCACGGACATTTTTTTTAGATCATTTAAAGAAAAATCATTGTATAACAGATGTTTTTTGGGTATCTTGAAACGTTTTGCACGCAGCTATCGGAAATTTAAAAGTTGAATAATTTTTTTCAAATATATTTCTCTCTTTTAAAAAAAAAACTTTTTCACAGTTTAAAACGCTTTATTATACTTTGAAAATTATTTTACTCGCCCACGTTTGCGCAGCCGTGGTCCGGGGGGATTTTTTTTTTTCTCTTTTCTTCGCTCCTATAAGTCACAGAGCATTTTATAGCTTATAATCCTTCATCGATAAGTGCTCTAACCGACACAGAAATAATTGTTTAATTCAAAGTAGTTCCTGAGATTAACGCATTCAAATAAAAAAAAACTCTTCACCTTCATATATTAGTATAGATGAAACGAACGAATATGTGAACTTAGTTAGTTAATCGTTGTGTTTCTACATCTCGACATTACAACGAAATTTCCTCAAAAAACCCTCTCGTTCCCTTGGGAAAGCCGGAATTTTAATAACATCTCCGATTTTAGATGTAGATTTCCGAATTTCCAAAGTGAAAAATTATAAATATATTAGAATAACGTCTTATACTCGGTCTAAGGGTTCGGATGTATATTGAAATCGCGACCCGACACATACAATGTACGACATACACAAGGTAGAAATACCGTGGCATCTTTACAATTTACTTGTGAGAGTAAATTACTGGCGCGAGTACTAGCCACCGTTCGAATGCACAATGATAACGTGTGTGGCGTTTTCTGTATAATGAGGAAAGTATTTTTGGTAAATTTGCAAGTAATGGTCCGCTACCCCTAATACCTTTACGCAATTCATTTTTGTTGACTTTAACAGTGTATAGCTTATCTTTTGCTTTGAATATCAAAAAATATATATTTAAATGTAAGCTGTAGCTCACGAAATCTTTCTTTATGATAGAGAAGGACAGACACAAGCATGTCACCACTTGATGGTAGATGAAAAACCTCAGCTAACATCCGGTCAGATGCGCTGTTGTCCTATTTGACTTCAAATTTTTGAAAATCCTAAGTTCACTTATTTTCACTTTAACAATGGCGGACAAGCGCGAGGTTTACTTAATCACGACAAATGCACTGTTGACCTATTTCGGCTTTTAATATTATAAATATATTAACTTATTTTACATTAACTTTAACTACGGCCCGATCGAGGGTTAAGTAATATATTTCGCGTTTTAAAGTGTTTTATTTTAATGATTCATAATGCTGTTTCATAGATTAAAAAAAATAATTTTAACTGTGTCGGGCTGTGTTTGGGAGACACTGCTGCAAAGCATCCGAAACGTCGGGTCGCACTTAAAACAATTTTAAATTAGTTAAACCAATAAACATCGCGTTTTAAACCGTTAAAGAGTTTTATTTAAATGTAAACTACAGTTAGTACTGGTATTACCTTAAATGTAGCTTCATATATAAATGATTTTATACTTGACAACATAAATTCAAATCTCTCGCATAATATAAACACACTCCGAAAATTATTCGTTTATTTTTAAACCCCCCCCCGTAATTAATGAGCCAGAAAATCAGCCGGGTCGCAACCTAACGACTATTTAGAATTTTCTCCCCCCATTTCTCCCCTCCCTTGGGTACGCAGTCGATAATGGTGGCTTAACTGTCCGGTATAGCCATGGAAACGACTCCGGCCTATAAATGAAATTCTTCTGTAATATCAATTATTTTTAGGTGTTGTCAACGGTTTGAAACGTATTGACGACGTATTTAAAACACGAACTATGGCCCGACGTTCCGTTTGTTTCCGTTGAAAGTATTTGAATTAAATCTATACTAAATACTGTGTGTAGTTTACGCCGGTACACATTTAAACAAAACACTTTCCGGTTTAAACGTGATATATTATTAGTTTACCTAATAAAAAAATATTTTCACTACGGCCCGACGTTTCGGATGCTTCGCAGCAGCCGTAATCATGGGGAGTCTCCAAATAAGTTTTAAGTATATCGCGTTTTAAACAGTTAACAATTGTTATTTAAATGTGGACTACTCGCATAAACTACAGACAATACTTGAATAAAATGAATGATGAAGTTCATTATTATACTTTCATAAACTACAGGTAACACTTAGAT
This sequence comes from Leptosia nina, assembly GCA_963661955.1. Classification (NCBI taxonomy): domain Eukaryota; kingdom Metazoa; phylum Arthropoda; class Insecta; order Lepidoptera; family Pieridae; genus Leptosia; species Leptosia nina. The sequence continues at coordinate 549,187 of CAVLEF010000276.1, forward strand.
AAAATTAAGTTATATATATCGCGTTTTAAACCGTTAACAATGTTTTATTTCATGCTTTGCAGCAGCCGTGGTAACGAAGGATGTCGGGCCGTAGTCAAAATAATTTTAAATAAGATAAAATAAATATCGCGTTTTAAGCCGTTAAAGGGTTTTATTTAAATGTGTACTACTCGCGTAGTTTATATATACATGCGTGTTAATCTGTATTCATAGTTTGTCAAACTACAAATACAGATTGATGTAAATTTATTAAAATATTTATTTATGTATTAGTTCTTTCGACATGTATGGAATAATCAAAGATAATGTATTGTTATTTTTTCTCGCAAAAATATTACATTTTTTTAAGATTGACGGGGACAGACTAGAGATGGTTGATTAGATATAAGATACTCCTGCCATATAACATCTGAATGAGATGTGCTGCCGGCCTATTTTGGCCTAGATTTAGAATAGAGTGAACCAAAACACGATTAAACTATTTTTTATTATAGAGGGCGATAGACTAGCATTGCGTTCATTAGTTCATTACGTGGAAGTAGTTCATAAGGTGAAATATCCCAGCCATATAACATCTAAAAAAATGTGCTGTCGACCCATTTAGGCTTTGAATATTCAAGGCTTTTTTAGTCTGTGGAATTTCAATACTCCTATATCCCCTCAAAGTCCATACGAAGTCAAATATGTTTAAAATAACATAAATTGATTACGAACATTTTGTGCCTGGTGGAAATCGAACCCACGATATTGATTGCTACATTAGACCAACGAGTTCGTCGAATATAACAAGATTGGGTGCTTTTTATCACTTTTCCTTAAGCTGTCACTTCATAAACTGGAAGTACTAGCGAGTGAAATTATTTCCGAAAAGTATTTTTCTCCGCGACGCTTTAGAGCCAAGTTTTTCATTCAAAGTTATGAATATTGTTTAAGTTAAATGAGGCGCGAAGGTACGGAATGAATTATGCCTTTGTAATCAAGAATACGCCTTCGTATAGTGGTTAGTGTCCGACTTCTTACAAAGGTTGCCGGTTCGAATTCTTTTAAGAAAGATTTTATCTTATCTTGGTAACCACGGCTGGTGCAAGCATGAAAAAACGTTAGGCAGTAGTTAAAATTAATTGTTAATAAGTTAAGCCTTCTGCGTTTTAAACAGTTAAGTGTTTTAATTAATTTAATAAATATTATTTTTAAATTAATTTATAGTTTATTAAATATTAAACATTAAAAATTAAATTTGTACCATTTGGGAAAACTAAAGCCTTAAAATAGTCTAAAATCATTTTTTTTTATTCTTAACAGTCAAAAACGTAACGATAGAGTGACCCACCCTTGTTACCACGGCTGCTGCAAAGCTTCTGAAACGTCTGGCTGTAGTTAATAAAAAATAATAAAATAAGTAAACTAATAAATTTCGCTTGTACTTTGTTAAACGGGCCTAACATTGTGCTAAGATCAAGAGGTCCTGGGGTTAGAATGTGGAGAAAAAATAGATTCTTTCGTTAGAGCATGTTTCAGAAAAATAATAAATTGGTGAGAAACATTTTGCACTCAGTGGGGACTAATAATCAGGTAGTCACACATTGCTACCAATACGTCATACCATCTACTAGCTGCGTTAGCGACTTCGTCCGCGTAGAAAAGTCATTTGGGGCATCCAAATTTGCATTTGCAAACGTACTCTTTTTAATTATATATACACATTTAAATAAAACACTTTAACGGTTTAAAACGCGATATATTAGTTAAACTTATTTGGAAATGAGTTATCATTTCTAATATATCGCGTTTTAAACCGTTAAAGTGTTTTATTTAAATGTCTACTACTCGCGTAAACTATAGACAGTATTTTATATATACACATTTCCCGCTATTTACTCGCTTCTATTGGTCAGACCACGATTTTTTAAGACCTTTCCCAATTAATACTTTCACCATCACAAAGAGAATCTTTCAATTCGAACCAGTAGTTTCTGAGATTAGGACAAACAAACAAACTTATCATCGTTATGTGTTAGTCCAGATGTTTATTAAAATACCTTCGCAGAGAATCCGATCGTAAGAGCGAACGGAAAATTCAAAATTCGAACCTCCACCGGAAATGGACCGGTACAGATTCCTTTTTTCATTTTCCCTGAAACGGATATTAAACTTTAAGTCGCGGACGGGAGCTTTTTAAATATTCCCATGAAATTTTATTTCGGGGACTGAGTTGATATCCTGCTTAAAGATTTCTCTAAAGGTGAAAACGATACGAGGTATTTTTTATTTATTTTGGAGTGCTGGAATGTAAGGAAGAGAGAGACTTATGTATTTACCACTATTATAAGCATACAACACAAAAATATTTTTCTAATCAATCAATAATTTTTCTGAAACGTGGCGGACTTCATTTGGAAATCTGGGTTTTAAAATTAAATCTGGGTCACGAGCCACCGTCCACAGATGAAAAAGCCATGGTTTAATTACGTTTCGGTTCCAATCTGTGGATTTCTGAGTATCCATAGCTAAAATAGGCCGACAACGCATCTTGTATAGGCTGAGGTATTTCACCTACCATTAAGTGATGTGGTTCACTTGTCTGTTCTGCTTTATATTTAAAAAAAATGTTCGTATAATGTACAAATGTTTTTTCTTTTAAATTTGGATTGTAAAAGACAACGGCGACGCGATCATTCGCGTGACTTCCTAGCTTGCTCTGCAAGCAGCAACCAAGTATAAAAAAACCTGTTAACGGTTTGATTCGTAATATATATCACTAAAATATTTTTTAATCATCTAATTACGACCCAAGTGAGTGATTCGGGTAATAAATAAAATAAAACCGCTTTAAAGTTTTAATTTCTTGAGAGTAGCAAACATTTAAATAAACAAAAACGGATTAAATCGCGAAATATATATAATTTATAATACTCCAAATTAATTCTCATTAAATTAAAAATCACTTATCTACTTGTGAAAAAAGATTTCATCAGACGAACAACCGCATTCGTTCCATGAAAGCCTCCAGTGCCTCTCGAGCCTCAAAAGCTGAAAAGACAAATCCGTTATTCAAGCAAATGGGCATAGCTAGAGGCTTTGATAATTATCGGCGGCCGATAGACGCGCTCGCTTCAAAAGGTTTATTCCCTATAGCACCTTTTATTTAATTGTATTTGAAAATTGTAATATATAAAAAAAACACTTTAACGGTTCAAAACGCGATATATTAGCTAAACTTGTTTTAAAGTCATCATAATTTTGAAATAAATTTATTCTCTCACACATATTTTTTGTTTAAATAAAACACTTTGACGGTTTAAAACGCGATATATTAGTTAAACTTATTTGAAAATGATTTTTAACTTCGGCCCGACGTTTCGGATGCTTTGCAGCAGCCGTGGTCTCCCCGTGACCACGGCTAATTTTAACTAATATATCGCGTTTAAACCGTTAAAGTGTTTTATTTAAATGTGTACTACTCGCGTAAACTATAGACAGTATTTTACATATTTTTTGTTCATCTTGAACCATTTTCGCAGCGTACGCATCGGAAACCTACAAAGTTGATTAATTTTCCCCGTTTTCACCGCTGTGTCTTCGCTTCCTCGATAATTGCTCTAACTTTCAATTTTTTTAAATCGATCCAGTAGTTCCTGAGATTAGCGCGTTCAAACAAACAAACTCTTCAGCTTTATATTAGTATAGATAGCTGGCGTCTTTCATTTACTATCAAGTAAATCCCACCCCATGCTTGCCTGTCCTCTTATTTCATATAAAAATGTTTACTTAATTTTACTCAAACGATTCGTATTAAAATGAATTATTTAATTTAGTTGTAGATCCATTTTCGGTCGTTGTAAGATAGATTGCGTCAAACAAAATAATAAAAATAAATTTGTCTTAGCTAACATATATTTTTTATATAAATTATATTTTAATTGAACCATTTACTAATACTGTCAAATTTACGCGTGTAGTAAGTTTAACTAACATATCGCGTTTTAAACCGTTAAAGTGTTTTATTCAAACATTAATATATTATCATTCTTGTAGGTCTATAGGGAACAAACCAATTGAAGAACACTTGAATATATAATGAGCCATAATTCTATAGACCATTGTAGAATCGACGCGGCATTTTTGAGGTTTAAAATGTTTTTAAAATTTACATAAAAAGTTATCTATTACGTGCATATAAATAAGACGCTTAACCGTTAAGAAAATTGGCTTCCAAAAAACAGTATACCGGCAAATGCGAAGACACCGTTAATCAATTCTGCAAGGATCCGGCAAGTTTCACCAAATACCAACTTCGACGTAACAGATGGCGCTAGCGTAGCAGATTTTGTCTTTGACGTCAGCGACACCCTCCATCTTTAGTCACCCAGTGACCGCGGGTGCTGCAAAACATCCGAAACGTCAGGTCGTAGTTAGAATGTGATGTAAATAAGTTTCACCAATAATATATTTATTTAAATGTGTACTTGCGGTAACTATGGACAATACTAATATGTATATGTACATATGTATGTCCGTAGTTACTATTACTCCTACTACTACTTATCAACTAGCGTGTACGTACATATTACTAGTCACTTTTGAGACTTCGTCCGCGTGGAATAGTGACTTGGGGTAGAATTTTTAATTATTTAGGCTGTTTATTAATTTATGTAGGGACGCATTTAAGGCAGCCAATCTAAGTGCTTCTTTGCGCCGCATCATCCTACTCTAACTACCACTCTCACTCTCACGCCCACTCCCACTCCTATTTCCAAAAAGGCCAAAGAAGAAAGTTTCATTGTTCTAGCTTCGAAACACGAAATACCATACAGACTTTCATCCCCTTTTTTTATCGACTCACTTAGCATTAAAAAGTAGCCAATGTCCTTTCTCAGACTCTAAAATATCTGTGTACCAAATTCATTTCAATCAGTTCAGTAGTTTCGGAGTTAAAGCCGGACAGACAGATAGACAGAGTTACTTTAACATTTATAATATTTGCCCACAAGTATATAGTACTCTTATCATTCTTTCAGTAGGTAAAGGTACACTCGTGACATTAATTTTATATGTACGAACCCATTTAGACCCATTAGGGGCCTCTTGGGTGAAATTTAATCAGTCTCTCCCGAAACAGGCCCTTTGTTTCCGATATATTAAGGTATGGACTAAGAGCTAACTCGATAAAATGCGGATTTACAAGCAATGCAAAGTAACTTTTGACACTATATCTATACCAATACATAAAGCTGAAGGGTTTGTTTGTTTGAACGTGCTTATCTCGGGAACTACTAATTTTAATTGAAAAACTATTTTTGTGTTGGTTAGAGCATTTGACGAGGAAGTTTATAAATGATTGACTAGTAAGAGCCAAGAAACAGCGGGAAATGTAAAAAAAAACGGAGAATATTATTAAGAAATAACAGTAAAGTATTAAATTACTTAAAAACGCAGATAAGAGCTTTGTAAAGAGAAGAGGGTTTGCAAAAACAAATTTGTGTGTCCAAAATAACTATTCCATGCGGACGTAGTCACAGTCACAGCTAGTATAGTAATAAACGGTGCGTGTCTGTTACATTCCATTAAATAAAGCTTCATCTCTAGGATGGTGGAGGAAAGACTCCGATCTCTATCTTCCGCGATTTAAAATCTCATCTGCAAACAATAAGTTTTATTAGGCGATGTTGACTCTTGGGCTATGCGCACTCTCTTTCGAAATACAATACGTATTATGTTATTAGGATCTGCGCATTTCAAGTAGGCGTACTCGGGAGGCAGAAATGGCCAATCATTAGCGCTTTTAAATATCTTCCTGATATGTAACCCACAGGTGATTTGAATTGTCTGTTATTTACGCTTTTAAAACGCAATATGTATTACTTATATACACCTCGTTAACTACGGCCCGAAGTTTCCGATAAATTGTGCCAGAGGTGGTGTAAATTTTAATTGAATATTTCAAAACATTTGTTTTTTAACGGAAATGTAAGCACCTTCCCGTTGTCACATTAATCTGAAATTTGGTACATACATTTAATTTATATGACAATACAATATAACTAATGACATTATAAATCCAAGATGGCCGACCAACATTATGACAAAAATCTTATAGACTTGTGATAAATTTCTCAATTAAATGCGTACACGGAGAATCTAAATCGTACTGTTATCAAAAATAATGTATAGGTTGTTATGTAATTATATAAAATAAGTAGACATTATGTAACATATGTTACGGTCACATCATTTTTGTATTATTATTATTTATTTAGTTACTATTAATTCCTAAATAAAATCAATCAATATGTATCAATATGGTATCAAATGGAAAGGCTACACTAGTAAAACACGATAATTATGACCAAATTTAACTTTTTGTAGTTTTCAGTGCACAAAAAATAAAATTGTTTAACTTAAAAGTTTTTTTTAAGATAACACTTATCATTGTCTTTCGGGCTGTTCGGCCGATGTGAGCGAGAAGAGGTTCTCGACGTTTCGCCATCGCGTGTGGACGGCATCATCTGGTTAACTCCACGATTGCTTTAAGAATTAATTATTCGAGCAATCGAAGAGTTAACATCTGATAACAATGATATGCTGAACGATGGCCGTGAAAGCCTTACACGATTTATTAAGATGACACTTGTTTCCATTACATACGTATATTAAAGAATTAACAAGTAACATTTTAGAGAAGGTTATTCATTTCTTGTCTGTGTCTTTTTCAGCGGTCGACTTATATGTTTCAAATGACAAAATAGGACCTGCAAGTATAGTGTTAACTTAAGCTTTATAACATTTAAAGAAAATGCGCAAACGCCCTCTAAGTTGATCAGGTGTAAATGTCTTGGTTTGACGTGACCGTGACACTATGTGAAAATAATGATGTTTCAAAACTATATATGAATCGAAAATGACAAAGAACAAAAGCCTACTACTATTTCATTGTTATATTTCGCGACTCTGTATTTAATACCTATTGTTCTTTTAGAGCGTGTGAAAAATGACAATTCTATTCTATCTGAAAAATCTATTTCGATCATTATAACGAGGAGATGTATAATTAAACACTGGCTGGATTCAAACTTACCATAATATTTCGTGTTAGTTAATTTACAGTTTTTGGGATTATATCGCGTTTTGAACCTGTAAAGAGTTTTATTTTAAATGGAGCAAAAAGCGAAACATCTCCATCCCTTCGTGGCTGTTGTAAAGCCAGTTACTTCAAAAGGTCAATTGTTAGTAAAATATTTTAACGATTATGATATAAGTACTGTCTGTAGTTTACGCGAGTACACATTTAAATAAAACTCTTTAACGGTTTAAAACGCGATATAATCGAAAGAACTGTAAATTAACTAACACGAAATATTATGGTACGTCTGAGTTTAGCCTGGCTCATATGTTCTTAATAATCGAAAGGTATTATATATAGGTCTAATTATATTAGTATTCAATAAAATAATATATATGCTGGCTTATGTCATGTGTCATAAACTTAAATTATATTTTGATTTCAACTGTAGACACTAAGCTTAAGAATAAGAAATATATACTAACTATCAGTAAAATCTACTGTCCAGAATCAAAATAAATATCTGGTTACAGTCGACTAGCTGAGTCACGCGACTTCGAACGCGTAGGATAATTATTTTGGATATCAAATTGTGTTTTTGCAAATCCCCTGTACAACTATAAACTTGAGCTGTTACCCACTACGTCGTCCGCGTCCTGTCGTTCTTGCAAGTTAATCTTAAAAGATAGACATATTTTTTCGGCATCTGGAACCGTTTTCGCAGCGTACGCAATGGAAACCCACAAGAATGAATAATTTTCTCCGTTTTCGACATTTCCCGCTGTTTCATCGCCCCACAGCGCTAAGCTATGGCCTATAGTCTTCCTCAATAAATGCTCTAACTAACACAAACATAATTTTTCAATTCGAACCAGTAGTTCCTGATATGCGCCAATCTCAGGACCTACTGGTTGGGAATCGAAGCCACGACCCATTGTCTAGCTATTGCAGCCGTTAGAACAACGAGTTGTTAACAATCCATATTTACAGTTACGTCAGAGCGTAAAGACTGAGTGATGCTTTAATTAAAATTTCGGAAGTTAAAAAGCGACCTTTGTTTTACGTTCTTGCACGAAACTTATACAATTTGCATGGAAATGTGTGCACCTGTCGGGAACCAAGTTTATAATGAACTTTGCCAAAATAATCTTGACTGAACTGCATGCTTTTGGAGACTCATGGGGCCAATAGAAATGTATTGCATATATCAGGCTTAAATACACCACTTACAATGGATTAAAACGCGAAATATTACAGCTGCAAAGCAACGGACAGGTAGTAGTTAAATTAAAAATAAGTTAAGTAATTTCGCGTTTTAAACCGTTGTAAGTGGTTTATTCAAATGTATAACTACGAGTACACACATTCCTTTTATTACAGATTGTAGATTCTATAAGCATCTTCTTCCTATAACTTGTAAAAGGTAGGAATCCACAGAGAAAACTGTTGTATAGCGCGTTTCGGTATTAGAAGTCTGTATATATTTAATTGTCCATAGGCCAACAGCACATCAAGTTTATATTGTTAGAGTCAGAATTGTTTTTTTTTTAAACGTGACGTTCACTTAATGATAGGTGAAATATTCCGCCCATATAACATCCACACAAGACGAATTGTCGACCTGTTTTGGCTTTGAATATTCGGAAATCTTCAGAAGTATTATATATTGTTAATATATATATAATTTTTTTTAAAGTCCCACGAACAGTACACATATAAATAAACCACTATTAACCGATTAAAGAGCGTAATGTATTAGTTAAACTACGGCCCGACGTTTTGCTTTGTTAGCGTTTTTACTTAGACCTAGTGAGCATATGACCGTTCCTAAGAAACTGTTTTGTTCATATAAACGACATTTTCGTGTCTTACATACGTATCGCGTTTTAAAGTAGCTGTCTTGTTTAGATATTAAAATGACCCAGTCTTATAATATCTAAACCAGATGCGCAGCCGACTTTTTTTTGGCTTTTAAATAAAACACTTTAACGGTTTAAAACGCGATATATTGGTTAAACTTATTTGAAAATGATTTTTAACTTTGGCCCGTCTTCCCGTGACCATGGCTGCTACAAAGCATCTGTTTTATTTAAAAAATAAAAAGTGTTTTATTTAAATTAACTCAATAGAATGGCGGTTCGTTACCTGGATGGACACATTACAATATTCTTCTTCAATCTCTACACATTGTGAACAAAGCAATTTATAGCTTGCGCACGT